>OZ035823.1:17343042-17935542 GCA_964034765.1 Knipowitschia caucasica
ACCAGTATTTATGGGTTTCACTTCAGTGGCATTTCTGAATGTGTCTTGAGTTTAAATGAGTGAGTGAATGTGTTTACATTTTAGCTATGAATTAGCATGTATATTTTATTTGAAAAAAATAATATTTGAAGTTAAGTCGTTATCTACACCCACTATTTTGAATGATGCTCTTTTGTGGTAAAGTATAGCTACTGTATGTGTTTTTGCAGATTTACAAATTGGGCCCTTTCCACTTTTGTGGCGTGATTGATGGTTTGTGAAGGGTGCTATCTTCTCCCCCCATCTTTCCTCATACAAATTGTGCCATATCTTCCCCTGCATTGATGCAGAAAAAGCATACAGTATGAAAGTGAGTGCAGACGATGTGCAGAGGAATATTTGAACAGGATGTGCTGTGCCACCTTGAATCCATCTTTTGTGCAGTGTGTTTTCTCTTAACACTGTTGCACTTTGATGTGACTGCTGCATGTGCTCCGGGCCACAGAGGCCTTGGGGAAACCGAGCTTTCTGGTCACTTAAGGCTACGCTCAAGCATCAGGGGGCCATTCCATTTCCTGAGTCCAGGAAGCTCACTTTTGAGGAAGCATGGTGGGATTGGGTTCTCTCATTTCCTCTTTTGACATGATTCCTGGTTGGAGAGCAAGAATGTAGCTGACTTTGGTCCAGAGAAACCCTTCTGATTCATCATATGGACATTTCTTAACTCAAAGTGAGAGCAGTGCAAAGCAGGATTGACAAAATAGCAGCAATGGTGCAGAGTCATCATGTGTAGTCTGCCATAATTACACTTCTGAGGTACTTTTCGAACTTTATTAAGTGAAAAAGAGAAAGCAATATTGTGTTAAATACAGCACATGGAGCATTTAAGCTGACATAACCCTATTATACACATCCTCTAACTGCCCCTGCATTTCTTGGACCCACACACACACACACAGTAATTTCCTCAGATGGCCTGTAATCTCGCTGGCCTCCATCTCAAGGGCTTAGCCCAGTGGACTGGGGCGGCTGTTGCCAGGTTTTTACCAAGGGTAGGGGCGCCTGAGGAGGAGTAAAGGGGAGCCACAGGGCCTGGACCTGCCCCACGTGGACTGTATTTGAAAGCTTGAGGCATGAAATGAAATAGGTTTAATCTGTTATCACCTGCAGGGGAGTCAGTGACTGAGAGTTGGGCTATGGAGGTGGTAATGGTAGTGAGAGGAAGGAGGAGGGTCGTCTCCTGTCCCCAGCGGTAAATAAAATATCATCTTGTGCAGACCCAGAGCAATATCAAAATTAAAGGCCAGTAGACTCCTGCTCTTCCTGTCAGCAGCGCAAATTCAATTCAAAGACAACGAACCGATTAACATCTGAAAGCGTCATTCTTGAATGTGATAGGATATCTCTATTTTTTTTTTCTAATTCATTCAGTATTATGTATATATTCATTTTTAGTTTTAAAACTCATTTAAAATCTCAATATCTATCTAAAATGAAAAAGTCATCTTATTTACTAGATTTTGTTTAAATAGGTGCCAAATTACTATAGCCAAATCACCTAACATGTAAATGTCAAAGTAAGAGAACAAATCTCAAATCAAAATCTTTGCAACAAATAAATTAATTCATAAATCTCTGTAAGTGGCTTTTGATTCTTTGAAATGATTGAGAACCTGCTGTGGTTGTGCTTTTGAAATAAAAATATATTTGTTTTCAACTACATATGTACTACTGTTTAGATATAACATTGAAATCTATTTATAAATCACTAAAAATAGGAGCGTGTGAGCTTGGGGTCTCACCCACACAAACTCAAAAAGCATATTTAACTGTTACTTACAACCTACGCGACCCAAACAGATGTGCCACACTTTATTATTGCTGAGTGGTTGCAAAGGTTTTTACACCTCAAACGTCAGTTTCACACTTCATTTCGGGTGAAAATGTGAATGTGAAAATGCCTCAGGCACCAATATAAAACCAAATAAGCCTGTTGTTCTCTGCTGGATACAACATATACAGATATTTGTGCATTTTGAGAAAAAAACCTGGTTTTTAAACATGAAGCAAACTGAAAAAAAGTATATGGGGCAAGTTTACAGAAGCTAAACAATTCTAGTTGTGCTGTTACATCTTCTGCCATGTATAAGAAAACAAACAAAAGGTTATATCCTCCAGTATGACAGATGATCCCTGCATTATAGATAGACTAGTGCCGTGCCCGTAGCATGCATTGGCTGATTACACATACGACTTTGTACAAAAGTAAACATTTGTCAGAAAACTTTCTGTCGTTTAAGCTTTACATTTTCTGAAGTTGATAACTGATGTCTAAGTGTAAAGCCCAAGTAAAAGGTCTGACAATATTATGTCTAATATTTGAATGGACGTTTTTCTCTACTTGCCTGCATCTTTTAGCTGTTCACTTCTGCTGCAGAAGACTGATTTCAGTGATGTTAAAAAGCTTGATTTAGACTTGCTCCATTCCTGCTTCAGTTCTGTCTCAGTCCCGTTTTAGCCCCGGTTCAGTCCTGCTTTAGTCCAGCTATGGTCCTGCCTTAGTCCTGATTTAGTCATGGTTCAGTTCTGTTAGATGGGAGATGTGTTTTAACCTGTCTCAATATCTGTGTCTAAGAACAATATGTGCAGGTCAAAGCAGAAGATTACTTGTATCAGGGATGTATTGGAGATGTATCAGAGTTGTAGCAGCCTAAGGAAGCGTGAAGAGAAGCCTTGAGTCACACATATCAATACTGACTTTATTTTTTTTAATATCTGAAGTAGATATTGGTTGTTTACTCTTGTCTATTTAATGTCCAGTTTTCCTCATTCAGGGCAGACGGCTTCAAGCCGCTCGGTGGTATCGGTGACGTTGTTCTGTTTTTCATAGAATTTGTGCACATTTACTGATGAATACATTTACACGTTGAATATAATATAGCTCTTGGTTGTTTTCCTTGATTATGCTCTCTACCTATGCAGAAATTCCACAACTGCCCCAAGTCAGCTGTGGCTACAACAGTAGTTTATCACCACTGTGTATGCAGTGAATAAATAATGACAAAAACAGCTCTACAACATAGGCCACGTTTAGACGGAGACACTGCAGAAACGCTGAAAAGCAATTAGCAAAAACAGCCGGGCTCCTTATTCGAAGTGCACAGTGTCTACACTACGATGGAAAACAATCTAGTTCTATCACCCGGCCAGAAGGGCTCAGTGGAACTTTACAACAAGACACGCGCATCCCCCAGCAGTATAATCACTTCCTCAACAACATCCTCCTCAGGCCGCCGTAAAGTCTGAGGAGGATGTATCAACATTATTCTGACTTTAAAGGAATAGGCGCTCTGTCATGCAAACGGAGCACAAATGCAGCCTCTTCCACATACTGTATAGTTCCAAATAAGCTCCCGTTAGAAGCTACCAAACTCTTCCACGTTATTCCTATTTAAATACAGTTACGTGACGTGTTACACTACAAAGTATAGTAACACAGAAATGTAACATGTCGATTTTCTCAGCGGATAAAAAGCCACGCCGCTTCTATTGACGGAAGTGAGCGGGAGAGAAGTCTTTAGGAGTTAGTGTGCGGACGTAGTGCTCCTCGTATTATTACGCCTCAAAATATAGTACCCCTTTTTCAATGGAGGAGTCACCCATTTGTTTTTACTTTTTAAAACTCCATCCATCCATCCATCCATTTTCTTCCCCTTAATCCATTTCTGGGTCGGTGGGGTGGCAGTCAGAGCTGCACCCAGTTCACAAAGCACCAGCCCCTCACTGATCCTCCAGCAGGTGGTGAGTCCACAGGAGCTGAGATCTTTCAGTGGGGGCTTCGGGCAAAGTGGGATTAAGTGTCTTGCCCAAGGACACAACGACAGCAGTCATCAGTGGGAGTAATGAAGTAGGTCTTATGGTGGGCTTGAACCCACGACCTTCAGGCTCAAAGGCCAATGCTCTACCAACTGAGCTACTGTCGCCCTTTTTAAAACTCATTAGACTTATTTCCAAATGGAGGATTACATATCTACGCTCAAGCTATCATCTTAACTTAACATTACTGGTGGAACTACATGTGTGTCTCGGGATGCACGCACGGACTGCGCAGCAAATGCGCAGCAGAGGCACAGGAGCGGAAAATCGACGCACACAGGAGATAAATATTGCTGAACGTTTCCTCGGGAAGCTCGTGCAGCGACCATTCAGAGAGCCGCAAAGTGGTCACGGGGACATTAGCGGTCTGAGCGAGCAGACTGAACATACTGTAAACAGCCAAAACAGGAGCTACACCAGGACTAAAACCAGGGTTGACAATGGGGGACATACTGTAGTGCTTGTGAACATATGCGTTTCCATGCTCCCGTGACTTTATGCGACTGCTTTGAGCGTGTTCGGCGATGCGAAAGTACCGTTTAATAATAAAATAAACGTATGGCGCACCTCTGTGAACACATACTACTGTTATACTGTATAAAGTCTCTGGTAGGTCTCTGGACACAGAGACGCTGCAGAGCTGCATTATTGGAGAAGAACTTCACACAAAAAAGCCGCTAGCTTAACTCCGTTAGCATCAAAGTCCACCTGCTACTTCCACCACTTCCGGCGGGCACCACCACAGGCCAGGACTCCTGGTCTGAACACCGCTGCGTCTGAAAATGAGAAAATGTGCATCTGGTCCGCGCGAAAGCTGCGCACCAACGCTACGATAGTTGACTCGCCGTCATTGTTTTTTACGTTTGTTCTCAGCATTTGGACATGTGCAATAGCACATGTAGCACTTCACCACTTCCCCGCACGTACACATGTCGCCCAAATGTACGTGCGGGGACGTGGTGAGGTCATAGCAGAGAATTCACACCTCAATTGTATGAAATAATTATAATTCATTACATTACGAAATAATATTTCCTAAAGAAGGATATATGTGAAAGTTTAAGTACACTGCAAAAAAGACTGTGTCATTAACAAAAAAATACAAAATTGCTAGTATGTTGTATGTTGTTAGTATGAAAACAATAATTTAAAGTAAAAAAAAAATGTATCTGTGAAACAAAAGATGCTTGTTGAAATGACTTTAATAATATGTGTTTATATTCAAATTACAGTAATAAAAACAGAAATAAACTCAAAATGAAGTCATTTAGTTAAAGTGACATTCAAATATTGTAAACTATAAATAATAAAAATGAATATTTGTTGAGCTTTCACATAATTTAGAAATAACTTTGATGCCATGTCTGACTGTGGGACTCGTGAGACTCTTAAAACCACATTTGAGTTTTAAAACCCCCGGGAACCCAAGACTTCATCCACAATATCAAATAAAAATGAAAGCCGCAAGTGGCGTCTAATGGCCCTCGCCACACCACGCAAAGGAGGTGGCGTTGGCGCGCCATCTTCATACAGCCCTGATGGGAGAAACACGGCTGTAAATGCCTATATCAGTGAGTCCATTGAATAACATAGAAACTTTCATGATTCTCTACAAGACATAACTTTCACATTTGTCTAATGCAAAATATTTGTTTAAATAATATATAATTTAATGTTAACGTATTGAAAGAATATATATCAAATACGGATCGTTATGTGAAATTATCAATAGGTTTTGTAGGCTTAACACATTTTTTAAGTGATTTAGCTGTGATTTAAATTTCTGTAAATGTGTTTAGATTTATTTTCCATAATTTGCTTTACAATGCAACTGTATTTTCAACAAAATTGTTCAGTTAACAAAAGTTGCCAGAATGTTACCGCAAAATCAAAGTTTTTGTTTTTTTTACATTGCAGAAGCTGAGACAAGGAGATTTGTTTTTTTCTAGGAAACTATTGTGAATCTGTCTGCAGAACAAATGTTGTCACATTTACATATTTCCAGTGAGCCTTGAAGAATGAGCCTCATGCACTGAACAACAGCCTTGCATGCAATGTGAGGAGTCAGAGGTTGTGGAGGCGACATATGCAGAGTATATACATTAGTGTTACAGTTGCATGATCAACTCTTGTACACTACCTCTTTCCTGACCGTGGAAGGGTAGGCCAACCAAGAACAAGATTTGAAAGAATCAGAGGTGATACGTTGTGCACTCCTCTGAGGACCAGAATGCAGTTGTCTGAGTACAGACAGGAATGAGCAGGGAGGCAGACGGTGTAAGCTTGTGATGAAAGAGTAGTCATGTACATAGTGCTTTTGGAATGATGCCCAAAAGAAGCAATGTTCCTGCTTAATGAAATATAGAACGTTTTTAGATGTACAGTACTTGTATGTGAAGCACTTTGTGATTTTTATCTGTATGGCTCTGTACGCTGTACCTAAGATGACTTGCTTTCTACAAAAGAAAATATATACTTTCTTAGTTTATCTATTTTCATGAAGTGATTTTGAAATTCAAGAATCAGTTGGTTCACTTTGTAAAAGTATTTGTTTCATGGCATTGTATAACATTAAAACTACACTTCAGTACCTTGTTCTGTAATTCCTCCATTTTCTTAAAGGCTCAAAGAATTTCCCTGACGCAGGTCCAAGAGTGTCAGAGAAAGAATGTGAGAGTGATTAATGTCCCCATAGCCCTACTATGACATCATAACAGTAGTGCAGAGGGTGAAGCTGACCTCGAGGCAGTCACGTAGAGCTGACTATCCAGGCCGTTGTAGACAGTAACGGTCATATACACAAGTTGCACACACAGCCCCTGGACTGTTGGAGTCTAGAACCATGAGGGCAGGCAGTTGACGAGAGTCTTTCTCAGCAGCTCTGAACCAGCTCTGTTTTGAGTGTAAACATGTCAAAATGTGTGAGAAAGCCTCTATGGGCGCTACCGCAACGATAGTCTTTGTTTTGGTTCTCAGGGTAATAATAGCTGATGATGTGCAGAGTTAACTTTAACACTTTTACTGTCATGCAGGTGCACTCATAGTGAGGTTGTGGAAAAAAACCTGCTGAACTAGCTTTGCTCTAACAACAGCAAATACCCTCACTTTTTCCATCTGCTTATTGTATGAAATAATTAATCCACACAACGCTAAAAACACATTGGTTGGAAGAAATAATAACAATTTAAAAAGTTAAAACAGATATTAGTTGGAATGACAAATGCATTATTAAGTCAGAATGACCAATGTGGGGCAATATCAAATAGGTTGAACCACAACCATCTGTTTATTATTCACATCGACAAGTTACATAACTAAAGTGGTGCAACCTGCAGGAGAAAGGCGAATCCTCTCCGATATCAGAAGTTAAGCAGAACCTGGCCTGGTTAGTACTGTAATGGGAGACCTCTGGGAACACCAGACGAATGCTAAATTGTCTTTGTGTCCTTCAGTAAAAGACTTCACCCACATGGACTGGTATGAGCCTTGTGTGTGTGCAAGGGCATAGGTTTGTGTAGGGACCATGGGGACAGGTCCACACTAATATTTTGAAAGGACCAAAATATCCTCACCAAATATAAG
The DNA here is from genome assembly GCA_964034765.1 of Knipowitschia caucasica. Classification (NCBI taxonomy): domain Eukaryota; kingdom Metazoa; phylum Chordata; class Actinopteri; order Gobiiformes; family Gobiidae; genus Knipowitschia; species Knipowitschia caucasica. Next base: position 17,350,480 of record OZ035823.1, read on the forward strand.
ATGATGTCCCTGGCCAAACCATCGTCTCCAGTTTCTTAAACGCGGCGCGTCCTCCTCGCCTCCAGAGCAGCAGCACGTGACCGGCTCATCTCTGTCTTCCTTGCGTGTGCGTGCAACTCATACAAACACTCGATGATAAAATAGCGAGGCTTCAAAATCTACAATTCGCAAGCTATTATTCACGTTCTATTAGTGAACTTTCTGTAAAGCGATCAGTGAAACTATGTAGCCCATGTCATGAAAAGTGTTTTATTTATTTTTTCTGAGTGTCGTAAAATGGCATTTTATTACATGTCAATCTACCCAGCTTATAAATCTGCACTCATGTTCTATTGTGACTCTTTGGAGGGTTTTATCCAATATGGCTGACTTCCTGTTAAATTAAGGGTAGGTCAGAATAGTATTTTTCTGTATTGTATTTTGTGTATTTTTATGCCTACTTTCATGTCGGTCGTCCAAAGGCGGTTTATGAGATAGTCATCTTTTAAAAAAAATCTTGGGCCCTTCTCATATTTGTAGAGCTCACAGAGTTCCCTTTGGTAATACCAGACACTTTAATCTGTCCCTCACTGGCTCATAATGGGAATTAAGTTTTACATGAAGAAAGACATAAAAGTTGACATCTGAGGATTTGAGGTTGTGCACAAGTTAATGGGGAATATATACAGACCAAAGGTTTGGACACACCTTCTCATTCAGAGACTTTTCTTTATTTTATTGACTGTGAAAATTGTAGATTCACACTGAAGGCATCAAAACCATGAATTATACGTGATAAAAAAAAGTATGAAACAACTGAAAATGTCTTATAATCTAGGTTCAAAGCAGCAACTTTTGCTCTGTATACTGCTTCGCACACTCTTGGCATTCTCTTGATGAACTTCAAGAGATGCTTAGCACTTGTTGGCCCTTTCGGCTTCACTCTGTGGTCCAGCTCACCCCCAAACCATCTGGATTGGGTTCAGGTCCGGTGACTGTGGAGGCCAGGTCATCTGGCCCAGCACCCATAACTCTCCTTATTGGTCCTTTTTTAGCCCTTACACAGCCTGGTGTGAATCTACAGAAAAGAAAGGAAACTCATTGAATGAGAAGGTGTGTCCAAACTTTTGGTCTTCACTGTATATATTACAGATTATTACTATTGTTAGCTTTTTTGAATGATCAATTTTATTTTTTATTTTTGCTGCTACTGGACACCTGAATTTCTCTGACCGGGATCAATAAAGTATCTACCTATGGATGAATATATGAACGTGACAGACCATGAACAACTCTTGACATTCCAGACAATTTGGAACAAATTGAGATATTTTAATATTTCTTCTTGTCTGAGTCAAAATATGATAGAGTCAATTGAATTTTTGGTAACATTACATTGTTTTGTCATTAGCTGCGGCTTCCAGCATGATTAGTCATGGAAGGCTCTGCCCTTTCCTACAAAATCACTCAGGAGAGAAAGCAGGAAGTGCACTTATGTCACTCATCTCCTGACAGGACGTTCCTGGGAGCTGGCTACTCTGTAATGCTGCAATTATTCTTTAACTATTGTTTGGATTGATAATCATGCTCATTATGAGGAGCAGAAAAGAAAAGGGAAGGAAGTTGCTCATTCTTGGTGCTATTCTGCAACTGATTTGTTCTCCATGTGATTGTCAGAGCTGAGTTGCATTCCACAGAAGAAAGCTTGTTTGTTCTCATACTTTTCATTTTATCTTTGTTCCTCTGAGAAATTGCGTTTTTCCTTTTGGGAAGAGAGGATGGTGGACTCTAGGCAGAGTCCAACATGACGACAATGGGTGTTTCCCAATTGCACTTCAGTTTAATCTACAAAATCGACATGCAAAATTATGTTTCAATATATCACCAAAAACGTTCTCGTCACACCTGTGGATTCTTTGCTGACTTTGAGATTTTTGAATTGAGAAAAAAAACACTGAATATTTCCAAGACAAGAGCACATCTTTTCAAGATTAAATTAATATCATACATTTTAAGTATGGAGCTTCAATGGGGCATTTGAGAAATTCATATACCTTGAGTCTATATACCACTTGCCTGACCAGGCAGGCCCTTCTACATTCTCTGGGACTAGGCTTACATTGCTCCCTCACATTAAAACATCATACGACCAATCACAGAACTGGTAATACTCACTTTATGCGATATATTCAAGATGACGTCAAAGGCATGTGGTGATTTATAGCCAAGATGACGGCTACCTCATGTAGTGATTGATTGTTTCTAATACATGTACTACAAGTAAATCAACTCACAATGCTGCAAGTTATTGAAGAATTGTGTGGTTCTGGCTGGTCAGGCTAAAATACCACCATGACGGATATGGTGGTTAACTGCAGTGTGCCATTTCTTGTGTGCCTCGCACTTTTGGAGGGTTCAAAAGTCTTGGGACAAACATTCACTTTGTAATGCTTGGTTGAAAATCCTTTGAAATGTCACTGCAGCCTGAGGTCTGGAAGGTGTAGACCAGAGGGAGTCAGGAGTAGTTCAGGGGTTCAACCAATAGCTTTCAGATTTGTGATAAAAGCACTCATTTTGCCCAAAATCCTATTGACCAAACTCGTGGCCCTGATGAGATCCCTCCATCTGTTGCAACTGCAAGAAGGGTTGTAGTTTACCAATGACCAGGAGATGGCGCCTCTCTATAAAAGGTCACCTCTCTCATGGGTGGACTTCCGGTAGTGTTGCACCTGTGTTTTTGTGCTCTGGAATGGAAGTGGTCAGGGAGCATGTGTAGCCACCGGCGATCCTGTAGACTGATCAGGACAGCCTTACATCACACCCAAATGAGCACAGGAGAATTTGGAACTGCTATTTCGAGTGAAAAATCTGAATCTGATTTTTTGTTTTTATTCTTTTGTGGATGAAAACTTGTCTTTGTGGAAGACACTGTTTGTCCAAGTCCTTGTACATAAATGGATTGGTTCCGTGTCAGTTTACTTGGAATTCTGGATCCTGGAACATAACATCAGAGGCCTTCGAACCACAGACAAATCGGGGCCCAGATCTAGAGCTTCAGGCTATGTGGCCTTCCTTGCTAACCCAAAGTAGCCACTGAGATCAAAAACACTTTCACCTAACACATAATGTCATGCTATACCTTGTTGTAGAGCTCAGAATCTCTTGAGACCAACATTATGGTTACGATACGTATTACAAATTAGAAAGGTTACAGTAGGACACACACTGGATCACCTCAACACCAGCAGTGAAACAGGACACATAGAGTTCACATGCGATGAGGAGAGGCAGGGAACATTCAACACCAACAGTACAGCAGCATAAGATAAACAGTAATTGGAAAATTCTTTTTCATCCAAAACATCAGTTATAAGTAGTGTTCAAATGGATCAAGAACATCATAGAAGAGGAAGTCGGGATTAAAGGACACATAACACGAGTACCCAAACAGTGTAAATAAGTAAGTAATCTTTACTTATATACCGCTTTTCACAGACCAGAGTCACAAAGCGGTTTGCAATTGTGGGTATTTGTCCTCTCACTCCACACAGAGATGGAAGCGGGGTCGCCAGTACAGGAGGCGCAAGTTATCTATTGTGCATGTTTTCAGTTGTAGGGGAAACCGGAGCACCCGGAGGAAACCTACGCAGACACGGGGAGAACATGCAAACTCCACTGAGAAAGACCCTGTTCCGACCGGGACTTGAACTCAGGACCGTCTTGCTGAGAAGCGAGAGTGCTATCCACTCAGCCACCGTGCCACTCCACTGTAAATATATTGTCATAAATCAGGGCTAGGTTTTTTATACACTTTGTCTTAAGAGAAGAAAATCTTAAGTCGTTGGGGGATTCGACACCAAACTTAATGATATTGAATAATTTGTCAGATATTATTCTTTTTATAAATTAGCTATTGTTTTTCTGTAGGCTAAGTAATTGCATTGCGTTTTGTGTTTTAGAGATACAGATGCATAAGAATGTCTTTGATGCAAACACTAATGGCCCCTGGGGTGAGTGTGCTGAGGCCAGAGTGAGCACTGAGACACGGTGAGGGTGACTGATTGTAGGAGTACGTTAGCCCCCTGGGACAACATTCACACACACATGAACACACACACACACACACACACACACACACACACACACACGCAGGTATGCCATTGAACGATATTTGCATACCAAAGACTGGGAGTGCAGTTAGCTTGGTTCTGCTGGGGGGCATTGGTCCACCCGTTCAGCCCTCACTCACCAGACTAGTCCATTCACTCCGGAGGTGTCCTTGTGCTAGAGGACAGTTTACAAAACACCTTAATGTTTGGTGATCATAGAGTACAATGAAGCTATTGATGGCAGTTTCATGTCCTGGTTTTATGTTTTTTTCCTATAGATATGCAGATACATAAAATATTCTTAATGACAGAAAGAACCTTATTGCTATTGAAATGTCACGCTTGAGTGAACTACCTTCTGATAATTGTGACTTTAAAGAGTTATACGATGTAGTGGTTAGTCCCGCACCGATGTCGGAGTCGGTGTTTGCCCGGCGTCCACCCCCTCGTCTCCCCCTCCTCCCTCCCTCACTGCAGTGCAGACGGGAGCTTCAGTCACTCACCTGCTCCATGTCTTCTCACATTTTCTGATTTTTATCCTTAGGTTAAAAAAAAACTGTTTTCTCACAGTCTATGAGAGAAATGTGAGCACAGACGCGTGTTTTTCTTCCGGATTGCGGTGATGCGGGTGCACGAGTCCGGCACTAGCCTTAGCATACATACAAAATAAGGCTTTAAGAAAAAAAAAAAAAACTTATTCCCCAGTCTCTGCGCATGTTAGAGTCAGTGCACAAGTTTAAGTCGCAATTTAAGGCCTATTTGTTTAGGCATGCTTTCTTGCCTCACTATACATAAGCCCATATGATTTTTTTATGTTCATGATTATTCTGTATATTTGTTTTTTGGAACTGACTTGTTTGTGTACTATTTTTACCGTATGTTTTTAATAGTGAAGCGCTTTATGATCCTGGTCTGTGAAAGGCGCTATATAAACAAACTTTACCTACTTACTTACCTACTTATTGAGTACAAAATACCAGGATTTCTCCGGTTTGTGAAACTAATCGACGTGGAGCATTATGTATGCAAACTCAGGGGGTGGCAAGGAATTTTTTTTAGCGAAGCACTGGCATAATCTTAAAATTAAAATTGGGAATGTTATCGTTGAACCATTTCTATATTGCGAACCATTTCTATATTGCGAGCCACTGATATATCACTTAAATCTTGTTAAGCATGACCTTTTACCTGCCAATAAATGCCTCAAGTGCCACTCACACACACACACACACACACACTCCCCAAACACAAACACACACTTAGGGCCATAAATAGCTGGTGTTGTGAACCATGACAGCCGTTAGCTCACGCCATAAAGGTTGCAATCAGAGATCCCTACAGAGTCACAGTGTGAAGAGGCAGGCCTGGTGCTGCCGTGCTCCTCATCTGCACTGGCTTGTTCTCTAAAGAGGCATCAATTGGCCTCATAAACTACATCAGTGGTCCCTATATCTTCCAGGACGGAGGTCGGACAGATGGGGTAACAACATCTACGATACGCGCTCACTTGAAAGAAACCAAGGGTGATTGTATTTAAAACAGAATAGGGTAGAATTGGGAAGCAGCGGACGGGACCAGCAATGGAGAGGAGTAATCCCCCCCCCCCCCCATCACACACCCACACACACATTTACACACACAACAGCCCCCCTTCCCTCCCTGTGTGATAAGCACATGTTCCCCTGGGTGAGTGCTTGAGTGATCTAACAGGGGCAATTAATTTGTTTTATATACGATTTAACTCCTCGCAGTGCCGACAATGGAGGCAGTCCTCTGGGAACTCTGAATGCTCCGATACAAACCGGGGGAAACCACAGGGTAGATGCACAATCAGAAAATGCCCGGTTAGGCCCAGTTTTTTTATGTGTTTGTACAGATGATGAGGCAAGGAAGGGGCAATGCAGATGTAAACTAATTTCTCTCTATGAATACGTAATAACTGATGAGGCTATAATGACTTGTAGAGGTGACCTATTTATTCATGTTCAGGCAATTGGAATGAGGGGAACTTTTTCCTTGAGTTAACTTGTGTTCTCTTCAGTTGCAGTTCAATAATCTATTGCACATGAACAAAAAAAAACTATTCATACATTTTATCACTGGTTTAAGTTACATTTCTGACTCAGTAGAAAGTTGCATGAATAATTCAGAATTATTATAAGTTCAATAATTTAGGTCAAAATAGAGAAGTCATACAGTTTTGACACAGGGCCTTTCTGAGTGGAGTTTCCATGTTCTCTCTGTGTATGGGTGTTTTTTTTTCTCTCCATGTATTGTGATCGCAATACTACTAAAAACATGTATAATGGGACTACGGTCTTGCTTTGACCTAATACCTTAATAATTGTGTCTTATGCTCGAGCCAAAATCTACAGTAATTAATATGTGAGACAGAAAATCCCAGTAAGGTTCATGGAGCTACCTGGAAAAACAACACAAAAAAGCAGTGGAAGAAATGATTGCAAACGGAACCTTCTGGTCTGGGACGATCCACAAAGCAGATTCCCCAGATTCCTCAAAATGGAGCTGCTCCAGCCGCAGTATTGGTCATTACCTTCAACTTCCACAACCACAGTCACCAATTGGACAACCATCCAACCTCATATGGCAGTCAGGAGTGGCACCAGTGTTCTTTTTGGCTATAACCTCATTATTTAACAGTGTATTTAATGTTGTTTGGTGAAACTTACACTCAACAAAGGTAAAAACCAATACAAACCAGCCTTAGTTTCACGTGACAAGTCCCCACTTGGTGATTCTGCCCTGTACGCGGTAAAAGTGTTTAACCCTAACCCTTTGGCAATAAGTTCAAATGAATGCCACTTCCTTTGAGTATGTCAGAGGTTGCACTCATACGCTGCGCAGCTTATGCTTCCTGACCATTATTTCTTTACAGCTGCTCCTCAAGGTCACGTATGGGAGGCCAGGGGTCGCGCCCTTGCAGCCTGTGTGGGTAAACGCTGCTATGAGAGGCAGTGTTGCTCGTCCCCTGCCAATAACATGTTACTATCTGCCTTCAAATCCCCTTTCACAGCCCAGACACTCCCCTTCTGGTCCTAATTTTGTCTCATTAAACTGGCCACTCCTCCCCCACAGAACTGCCTCTATGTCTCCTATGAAGTCGATGCTATCTGTCCATCATATTGGTCTCTAGAGGCTGCAGTGGGATGGGAACCACAACTCCCAAACAGTTCTCTGGAGAAACACCACTAAGGACACAACAGGTTTGAATGATTCAGAGAATGACCCTAAAATATCTGGATGCATCCTAGATAGCATTGTGCGCAGCCGTCCTCAATTAAAACCCAAGCAAGCTGGTAGAGGGTGATAAGGATGATACGCTGTCATCGCTCTAGAAAACGTGAGTGACTATAAAGACCAAAAGGTGTGGGAAATGTGGGGAAAGCCATAAAGAGTGAATAGTCTATTCTGTTTGATGCTCGTCTCAGGAGAGGGAGTGCTATTGATGAGCCAGCTGTAGATCCAGACAGATACAAGTGCCAAAAACTACTACAGACAATACAGACAAGTGCAGACAGGTTAACACACATCAAATTAGAAGCAAGGTTTGTGTTTATTTGAAATATTCTGTTGTTTTGCCTATTTTGCCTATAAGTTGCTTACAAGTGTTTCAATTACATTTGGAAGGATATGTTGAATGTACAGTATCAGTCTAAGAAAATCTGTTTTAATGAACCTAAATCAAATGAACTAAAATTACACCTCAAATAGTCTAATTTTATAAAGCTGTGGTACCAAGCCTTTTTTTTTTTTCATCAATTATGTGATCAAATTTGGGAGTAAGGGAATTAGATGGCTATAAAGTGATCTGGCCTTGGGTCACAACGACTCGATTGTGTTTGATTGTGTGTCCGTGTTTTGTTCTTTCAATGTCTTATGTGTTATGTTCTGATTGTTCTCTTGATGTGACACGAATGCTTATCCATTTATGACGTATGTGTGACGTAAATGTTGACTATAAAAACAATATCCTGATTATGTTCTGTTTGAAAAATCCTGAAAATGTCCTGAAAAATCCTAAAATAACCTGAAAGAACTACAGAACTGAGAATAAACATCCGAGCTCTGGTGCGCAAAGATCCCGTCTCTGTGTGCTTGATTTTCCACACATGTCCTAAAATAAAGTCTATCGTAAAAATGTTGCATGTATGTATGTATGTTTATTATGTACATGTGTGTATGCACGTGTGTATATGTACACCAGATGTGATTTATTGTATAATTTATAGTTTGCACTGGAACTGAAAACCATTATACAAAAAATTAAATAATGGAAAAAAAGAAGTGTTGTAAACTAATCAAACCAAAACATGCTGTCTCTATCGAATTATTCTGCATATTTGTATGAAAGTGCCCTTTAAAAGTACTTCTTACAATTTAAAAATTATTGTAAGTTTCAAAAATTTAAATAATATGAAAAGTGTATATAACTCATAGTGTAGAATAGGATCGGCTCAAATAAGCGTTCCTTATGCCAATTTATTTTTTGTTTGAAAGTTATTAAATTATTTCGTTTGTGTGTCTTTTTTGACGATATGGACAAAATTGAAAGATCGATCAATAAATGAAAAAGCTGTTCTAAAGATGAGACAGAGGCCAAATATGACGATAGATGGATTTTTATCACACAGTTAAGAACATTGTGGTTTGAAAGACAGTCACTTTGTATTGGGATGAGGCAATAATATGTGCTGATCAAGGATAAATAACCCCTGAGGGAATGAGCCCAAATGAACAAAGCATTTTTCAGTGTGGGTCATAATTAGCATCTGTCAAATGTAAGCCACCCGCAATCTTGCTTCAAAGTAAAACCTTTTAATTTGGCTATGAAAACACATTTGCCCTTTGGAGACCTCGGCAATGCAGACCCCAAATGTAATATGTAAATAGAAATGATATAGAAGCAAATACATGTGAAACTTTAAACCAGGAGATTCACTTTCTTCAAGGCCGTGATTTATGGCTGTGTGTCAGAAGAATTTAATATAAAGTGATCTATGTATCTTGGCAACAGTTGCCGTGGCTGCGCGCACACCTGAGCAGAGGTGTTTCCATTCATACATCATCCCACCAACACACACGTCACATTTAGCTACAACTCGGCTCTTGCATGTTTATAGAGTTGCATAAATCGGTGTGTTCATGATGTCTAGAGAGCGGCTGCTGAAAGTTTTGGCCCATACTGTGACAAAAAACGTTTTCCATATCGTCAACCTAAAATACCATTGAGAAGTTCATTTGCAAAAACAGCTTAAGATTAGGCCTTTACAAAACTTTTTTTTGAAAAGCTAGATACACTTTAGTGCCATACAAAATAAAGTTTCACATCTTCTAAAGCAAATCCTTTCCAATGTAACGTCAATAATAAAACATGTTAAAGACTGTAAACAGAGGAATGCAAGTTTTTGAAAATGAACTCTTCAATTGTAAGATAAAGAAATTTGAATGAATTATTAAAAAAACATATTAATCATAATGACTAAACATTCATTACTTCATAGATTATAACTGATTAATTGGTTTTATTTATTTGAGCGGATATGTTACATTCTTTTTTTACAATATTTACAATGTACATTCCTTCGTTAACTTTTGTGCCTTGTAATGTTGCCTTTTGTGCTTACAGTATATACACAAACTTGCAAATATATAAACATGAATATACAATCAAGCAACAGTATTTCCCTTAGTTTCACCATGTCGGTAAATTTACAAGTTTAATATATATTTACATCTATTTCTATTTATAGCTATTGTTGGATTCCTTGGAATTGCTAATAGCTATGTTACGTAGCTGATTTGCCTATGCTAGCTTTCGTCTCTGACCCCACATCTTCTGTTTCCTTGTTACTGTGCTGATTTGAGCTCCGACATGACATGGTTTTGCTGAGATCTGAGGTATATCTGCAGAGGACAGCAATCCCCCGCTCGGCAGCTCAGTATTGCTGCAATAGTGTAAATGTAACAATGGAGCCCTCGGCCTGCTGCTGACCAAAAGATTGAGGTGATGATGCTCATGTTAGCTCAGCTCTGCTATCATATTGCTAAGCCCTTGAGCATATGAAGTGCTGGTTACAAAGCCCCTCCCCCCACAACATACAAACTCATTTAAACAAACATGGAGAGATTACATCAGGGCTGGCTACTGTTGGCCTCATGCTTTGATGAGCCAAGGAGCCAAGAGTCTGAGTGCTGGATTTAGATGACCCGAGTAGAATCCCCCTGGAGGCTAAACTGGTCATTTCTCTCATTTGCATTGAATAGCCTGTTTCACTAAATACGCACAGGTTTTACACTCAATGCGAAGAAACCCTGTTTTTCTGTTATCCGCCATGAACCAACAGACATCTGAGACATTGATAACTTTCTTAACATCAGTCTCAGCATAATCCTGTGGTCTGTTTTTAAATATTGTCATCGTACAGAGTGTGAACTGACGATGGGCTGATAGAGTGTTCTAATATGAAGTATGATCATCACAAGACTGAATAACCTGATCTGCATATTTTGTACTGCAGGCCCCCCCAGGTTTTCTCTAGGTGCTCCGGTTTCCCCTACCACTAAAAGATGCTCAATAGGTAAAATCCTCCAGCTCTGGTAGTCCTGACCAAGCCGAGCATAAACATCTGGAGATGGGTTCCCTGGCGCTGTAGTACGGTGACCACTGCTCCTGACGTAAGCCTTAGCGGCATCAGGATGAGTCAAATACAGAGCGCAAATTTATCTACAGGGACAATAAAGTGCACATTTACATTTATATGAACAATAGAGTATGAACTGTAGCCTTCACCCATGGACAGACACAGGAACATGATCAGTTCATGCAGACTTCAGCTGTGCTCCTGTTATTAAGATTGGCACCTATATAATATAATATTATTGGCACCTATACAATGTGACACCTTTCGTGACTCCATTGTTCATAATCATTAGTTAGACATGAAATAGTTCATTAGTTACTACAGTATCTATATGTGGGAATTAGATAGCTATGCAAGTGATCTGACCTTGCGTAGGTCAGGACGACCTGATTGTGTATCTGCTATGATTGTGTGTCCGCCATGCTCTTTCGATGTCTTGTTATGTTGTGATTGTCTCTTGATGTGACAAGTATGCTTTTTCCATGTATGACGTATGTGTGACGTAAACGTTGACTATACAAACCATATCCCGGTTATGTTCAGTCTGAAAAAACCTGAAAAAAACGGAGAAAATCCTGGAGAAAACCTGAGAGAGAAACTGAATAATTCGGGCTCTGGTGCGCAAAGATCACGTCTCTGTGTGGCTCATTTTCACATATATCCTAAGCATTAGGTGATGACATCTCTGTCCGTATGCAAGTGACACAAACCATTTAAAAAGCTTTGTTTCCTCTAAAATAAACCGTGTCACAGGTACAATCGCCGCTGCCTCTGTCTTCATTTGTCAACAAGACTGTATATGCCATTGATTGAACTGCATGCCTTTAGCACAGTTCAATCTGCATACTGTCTTGTGCACGCACTGGGGACTTTTGCAAATGTATTAATGTGGTTTTACTGAAAATGGCAAATAAATGAATCTGAATCCAGACATGGATATAAACAACAGAGTGACAGTGTCGCTGATGGAATAAGGCAGCATAGTATATTTAGTACGTACCATCGATAACTACTCACACACTTTCTAGGAACTCTACTTCATTTATCATAAGTTACATCACTAGAAACTTTCCTCAGTCACTTGATCTCTGAGTGAAGACTCGAACATAGTGAAGACAAGCACTCGTCAGTTTATACTAGAGGGCTCTTTGTTGGAAAGAAACCAACAAGGAGTTTCTTATTAATTAAGTATTGTTATCATTCAAGCCCTGTTCTTATATTGTGTCTGTGCCTCTGGCTTCATGCAGCGCGGTTATGATGAGGTGAATTTCCTAAATGGGGAAAGAACTTCTAAATGCCTTTGTTTTTGCTTTTTGTGATTGTGCTGTTCATATATCCCTGTTTATGTGTTTATTTCTGTCATAAATAAAAGCTTAAATAAACCATGTTCTGTTTTTTTGGTCACACGGTTTCGGAGCACTGTGGCATTAAGAAGCCGTTACTCCGCACTCCTTGTTTATTTCATACTGAGAGAGAGACACTGATCAAACTTATGAGAATAGAACGAGAAAGAGTCATGTGTGAGGGACAAATGATCATGTCTTCATTAAAATGGCCTTGACAATATCACAACTTTTTAATCAGATGCAAAATTCTATAATTACAAACAAAAAGGCTGTGGTGAGTCAGAATGCAGATCATGGGAGAAGTCAGGTAGTTCTGTAGAAGCCCGTCTGATGGGCAGATGAGAGCCGAGTGAAAGAGGAGGATAAACTTTTAAACTTTGGTGAGTGTGTACGCAAGATTTATTGTTTGCGTGCGTGCGTGCCACAGGTGTGTCTGTAACCTGCAGGTCGAGTTGCAGAGAAATTGGTTTTATGCATAACACTCCTTAAAACATGCAGGGTGAAAGGGAAAGTTGGATCAATAATTAGAACAACAAATTCAATCAGCTTAAACCTTATCTTACACAAAAATGTTGATAAAGTGAAGAATGCCCTGCTAAATGACATTTAGCCCAAAGCCATGTGCTTTTGGCTGAGAGAGTGTGGGTGGCATTTTTCTCACTTTTTTATGACTATTTTTAGTGATCTGATGAGTGAGCTGATCTGAAGATATGAAACGAAAAATACTGCAGATATGAAGCCAAAAATTCAGCAGATATGAAGCCAAAAACACTGAAGATATGAATCCAAAAACACTGAAGATATGAAGCCAAAAATACTGAAGATATGAAGCAAAAAATAATGCAGATTTGAATACAAAAATACTGAAGAGATGAAGCCAAAAATACTAGAGATATGAAGCCAAAGGGCACAAGGTACACTAAAATCCCCACAAAAACCAACCTTTATGAGAGCTGTAGGTTCTCTGTCAGCTGAGGTCGAGCTGTTTTAGTTTACATTGAGTTCTATGAGGAAAATTTCTGGGTAGCCCACATGAATTTATTCTGCAGTACCACGGGCGCCCCCTGTTATAAAGTATAACCTATTTAGTTATTATTATAGATCCATGTGCCTGCCCTGCCCTGGTGTGTTACACATATGGTCTTCCCCTCTTGTCGTCCGTCCATTAAGTGTTTGTTTCGTGGTTCTTGCCTTCGTTCTCAGTTCCTGTGTTTTACATTCAGTTGAGTTTTGTGGTTTTTTTTAAATAAAGTTATATTATTTTTGCAATAATGTATTTTGGGTCCTTCCTCCTTTTCACCACATGGCATTGGTGTGATCTAAGGATTATGAAAAAAATAAATAAACTATGGCCTTACAAACAGACCTTGCGTAAGTTGTGGCCTATAAACGTTCACTACAACTGAGAGTTTGTCAAGTTGTACAGCTACTACTATGTCTCCTCCAGATGGGACTCAAACCCACCGTTCTTTCATTTTCCCGAGGAAGGAGCGTGAAATTATTTCTTGCCAAAGCAGATGAAATACGATGTTATTCTCAACATATGTCTAAACATTTTTTTCAGTCAACTGCAGCTTTAATGTTGCCAAGCTCAAAGACTACCAAAGCATTTTCAGACAAATTTTTTGCGATTGCGTTCACTCAGCAACTTTGACCATGACTGCTTTTTGTTTTTGCGCAAAATATCCATCTTGTCAGTCATATTTGTTGTCTTTTTGCGATGTAGGACTCACAATACTTGGAAAATATAGTGAACAAAAGGCAAGAGAAGATAAGACGTATAAACAAGTACTAAGCTCCTCACACCTCCTCTGCCCCTGAGCACTGATTAATGCGTTTTACTGTCCTGCTCTAAAATAGATTCACAGCACAGATCCGCATTCGTCAACAGACTTCACAAATACTTTACCATTTTGACGAGCTATAATGATTAGGTAGGGAACACCGCAAATAAAAACTATTTAGTACATGCTAAACCCCTCATTATCAAAGTCCACCAGATTAGAAGTTAAATTGGTGTCAAGTGCATGTAATTGCTAGACAAATTATGTTGTGTGATTGGCAGATAATAAAGCACTTAAGCTCTACACAAATGTGCGCCAAAGGGACAAAGGTGCAGCAGAAAAATGCAGTTGCGCTCATGGATAGTTGGGATTACTCGTGTTCTGCCTCAAGGCCATACCTCCTCAGAGCAGCATTCAGAGATCTCTAAACGTCTCTGGGTAAGCATTCTATTTGTCTAAATGCTGCATCCTTCTAAGAATTGTATATACAGTATCATATGTCATTTTCCTTGGTATTTGAGTCATATTAATACTCATTTTCAATGTATTTTTTTATTTTTCCGAAAGACTTAAAGATGCATCCATCCATCCATCCATTCATCCATCCATCCATCCATCCATTCATCCATTCATCCATTCATCCATTCATCCATTCATCCGTTCATCCATTTCTGGGTTGGGGGGTGGCAGTCAGAGCTGCAACCAGTACAGAGAGCACCAGCCCCTCACTGATCCTCATGCAGGTGGTGAGTCCACAGGAGCTGAGATCTTTCAGTAGGAGCTTCAGGCAAAGTGGGGTTAAGTGTCTTGCCCAAGGACACAACGACAGCAGTCATCAGTGGGAGTCGTGAAGGAGGTCTTATGGTGGGCTCGAACCCACGACCTTCAGGCTCAAAGGCCAATGCTCTACCAACTGAGCCACTGTCGCCCCTTAAAGATGCAGTCAGTGATATTTTTTCCAGATGCATTTTTTTTAAATATTGTGGGAAAACGTCCCTAAATCCTAAAACTAGTCAACTTTTCACGTGTTTTCAAATAGTAATGGAAATGACCAGATGCCTATAGTCTCAAAAATGTAATATAACTTATTTTGGAGCGGAACGATAAAAATAAACCAATGGGATTCGTTCATCCCCAACGAACCAATGGGATGCGTTTTCCTCCTTCACCCTCCTCCTGTTTCTCGTGAGTGTGCGCACCTGAGTTATCGGATTTTCAAAAACATAAAAGGGCTGAACAGAAAATGCCAAATTCACCTTTGCCACCCACTCTCCCTGTTGTGACAAATAAAAGTAAATGCTGGATGTTTGGTTTGGTGGAGAGGCGAGGGGAGGGGGGGAGTGGTTTTGAGCTGGTGCTACGGCTAAGCTAACAAAATCGCTTACTGCACCTTGAAGATTTTGAGCAAGTGACAATGTTGCAATATGTTACAGAATGTAATTGATATTATACAGCATGGAGGAATGGAGCCCTCCTATCAGCTATCGCTACGATACTAGTAGCTTGGCCTTCAGAAAACCAAAACATGCCGTGGAAAAGTACTGCCTCGTGCATATTGTTAGAACGATGAGTTAGAACTTTAACCACAGTTGCTTCAAAGTGTCATGAATCATCCAAATTTCCCCTACCACTAAAAAATGCACAGTAGGTATGACTGTAATGAGTGAGTGAATGGATGGTGTTGGTTGGGGCTTTGATGGTCCTGTGCGTTCGGCATCTCGCTTCCATCATCACTGTGTGTGAATGAAACAATATCAGAACTCTGAACATTATAAAGTGCTTTGGTTTGGAAAATCCTCTACGTTTACACATGATTATGAAGACTTGAAATATGCAGAACTATTATAATTCATTACTGATGGAGCGACAGATATATAGTAGTGGTGATTCTTCTCTGCTGATGAATGTTTATTTTATGTTCAGCAGAGTGACACTGACTCTGACTTCAGTGCAGGTCCCACTGGACTTGGAACGTGCTTGAAACCATTGCATTTTGGTTACAACACATCTATTTTGTAAGAGTCAGCAGTGTTGGGGTCTAGTTGTTTTGTAATTAAATATATTTTTGCCGTAACCCCCTTGAACCTACAAAGATTTGAGCCAAACTGCATCATTGGCAATCAGTATAGCATACAAGTCTCTGTAAACCTGATCTAAATACTCAAGGTGTGAAAGAAGGGTGTAAACAACTGTAAAATGATGAATTCCACAGACTCATGCAGAAAAAGTCTAATAGCGAATAAGAGTCAGGCTCGAGGGGGAGAAGGCGGGCGTATTACCTCTCAGGAGGTTATTACAACTGTCATGCGGCTTTCAAGCAATCTTGGGGAACTCTGAGATATCTACATAATGTTCTGAGTTCCCAAAGTCAAAGCATTCATGATGCAGGCAGTGACAATAGGGACACACACACACATGCAGCAGTGACAACAACAATACAAAAAAATTAGGAAATGTACATAGATTCATGACAAACGTACGGAAACCTTAACTCTAAAAGGGGAAAGAGGAGCAAACATGTTGTTCCTCATAACACTTATAATAATAAGTGCAGACTTAGGAACTCGAGGACCATTGACCCAGCCCTAGTTTTTGAAGTTACTTTCTAACCCTTCTGAGACTATACAAGATCGCTCTTACTTTATTGGTACCCATAACATAAATTGGTGTGGTGTCGACGTAGCCTTCTTCCAAATAAGCGTCATTGTGGATTGATGGCCGCAGTGTATGATGACTGTATGGTAAATGTTTCATTTCCATTTTCATTACTTGAGAATGAATGATGGTGGTGCTCAGAGGGGGCGATTGCGACTAGCCTCTTCGCCGTGCAAGGCATCATTATTATTATAAACCAAAATCAGAACATGTAATCCTTTGCAACATAACAGACACTTCCTGTCAGTGAGTGAGTGGCCTGTGTGTGTCACAGAGCTATGGTTGGGCCTGAGTGCTTTGAGTTCATCCATGGCCCACATTCTTTTCTAGGCTCTTCTCTGGTGTGCATGTCTCTGTGTTATCGTGTGCATGTGTGTACTGGCAGAAGCCTGGCAGTTAGTGGAGCCACCACTGGCACCAGGCCACCCCAGACCCTCTACCCCCCACCCCCGCCTAAGAGCACAATGGACGATCCAGTAAAACAATACAGGCCCCGGAACAAGGCCCTCCATACAGCCAGCAACACCCTAGCTCTGAACGTGAAACACACTAAAAGTCAATGTTCTGCAACTGTTCATGTTCACTGACTTTAGACACATGTGCAGGTGACTTTCATGACATGTGAACGTTAGATAAGATGAGGATGAAATGAAAGACAGTTCATAATGAAACGTTTACAATGTTCCGCAATTTAACCCATTAAACATTGTCTTGTCTGTTTGTTTGCAAAACAAAGATGAACTAACACTGCTCTATTCTAAATCTATGAAAATGTTGGGATAGTGTGACACATGCAAATGTTCCAACATGCAAATCTATAACAGTGACTCTTTGAGTCCAAACTGGTGTAAGATGTACGCTGTGCCATATAACAGCCCCAAGCAGACTGCTTTGACCCGACCCTGCAGCTCTTCAGGGTAACGGAAAAGAGCCAAGCAACCTGTCTCTGCAAGTAGAGAAGCATTCCTTGTAAGCCCACACAAACACACAACAATGAAAGCTGCAGTCGATCTTATTAAAACACAAACGCAGAATTACAACAAATGTATATGTTGCCCAGAGGAGAGGGGAAAGCAGAGTAATGTAGTTGTTTATTAGATGAATAAATATGTATTCTTACTTTTAAAATTGCATTATTACTCCCATTCAAATCAATGGAATTCTGAAAAAGACTCAACTAGTTTGTCACGGCTTTATATATCTTTGTTAGTGCTAAAACTGGTGGAAATACAGAAAACAGTACTGTAAGCAGTGTGCTTCTATAATAACTAGCACTGGCTCTGCCAGGATGAACCAGAATCAGTCCAGAACCAGTCCAGGACCAGGGCCTTGGGGAAAGTACAAAATGTCAGTTGCCAAGAGACTGTAAATGGCAAAATTTTGATTTTACATCTCACATTCAAATGAATGGAGCTGTCAAAATATAGAACTCGTTTTGTTTCATAAAAGATGATTTCATGAAAGTTATTACATAGACTATACAAACTAGGAATGGAGACAGAAATTTCACAAAGTTATGAAAACCAAAATTCAACATGAGATGAGTAATTTTGCTTCCAAAACTAAACACCGTCAAATTGACTGCTATAGGCGTTAATATCAGTACTCTTACTGCTGAAGTGCATATGCTAAAATCATTCCTTCCTTTAGTACCGGCTTGGATAGCAGTTCCACAAACACACATTGGCCTTGTAACAAACCAAACTCTTTTTTGTATTAGCAGATTGAATCTCTCCATATTTATCAAATACATATCTTCATCCTTTTTCTTCCCTGGGGCAAGTGAGCTGATCAAAAATGATTGGCACATCACTACATTTATCACACTCAAACCATCGGCCTCGCCATCACTACATGCACCCAAGTTACACTTTTGACACATTACACAGCTGATAAGATCCCTGTGCTGATAACATCACCTTGCCCTGAAAAGAAGAGACGTCATCCATGCACATGCAGGGAGTTTTTACATACAGAATTTGTGTAAGTTTTGGAAAACAATCAGGTATCCTCATAGGTACAGTATGTAAAAAATCGATTTAAATAGTTTATACAAGTCACTCGAGGCTGAGATAATTGTTGTAAGTCATATTGACCTTGTATGATATGTCCAAACAGTGAAAGCAGTGGTTTGGAATAGCTGTGTCTGTATTGGCCAATCACAATTGACATGTCACGGAGAGGTGATGAGCAGAGAGCCCTGGGGCAGCGCTACTTAAACTCTTTACCTTCCCATGGATGATTAAGAGTCTGAAAAGAGCAACTGTAAGCTTTCAATGGAACAGTCTGAAGGAACGCAAAAGTTCAAATGTTTCAAGATGAGCCTCTGTCTCTTGGCACTTGTGTTTTTCATGTCAAATCTTGCCTCATCGATGACACCACCACAGGAATGTGAAGAGTATTTAATAATTGTGATGACCAATAGTTTCTTATGTATTGCATCAGGACTCTATAACCATTTCAGAAGATTGTGAATATTGACAGATGTCTTTGTTGTCTTTATCTCTATCTGATTTGTCCCCTGATAGTGTAAATGCCTGTCACAGTGACATTCCCATCAGGATACAAGGATAGAACGCTACATTTTAAGGTGCGCAACTAAGGCCCTTTTTACACGAGACGCTGTAACAGTAAAACGATAGAGTTGATAAGCAGATTGGCTTTTCATTCACATGGCGTCTGTGTTTCATGGGGTGAAAACATACGTAACGGCCTCCAGAGTGGAACAAAATGTGAACAAAAAGGTGCAAACAACAGAATTTTGGCCTTTTTTAAAATAAGTGACAATTTGTTTTTGGTAAACTACATTTTTAGTTTGTCCATCTCAACAGTGACTGGTCATCATCACAACATGTATATTTAAGATTAAGATAAAGAGATCCTTTATTTTTCCCACAGTGGGGAAATTTCAGTGTTGCATCACAAGTAGAAAGAACAGTAGGAAAGAGGAGCACACGGCACAAGTCAAGTGAACTATACTAATTAAAACAAAACAAAATCTCTAACTCTAGCATCAATAATAAGTATAAAATCTCTATCTTGAAAATAATAACAAAAAGAAGTATAAAAGTCAAAGTGTAGTTACATGTTAGCTTCTGTACATGTTAGCAGCAGTATGTTTACATCTGTTCATTAACAGCAGTATGTTCAAATCTAGCAGCAGTATCAATCAATGAAATCTTTATTTTTAGAGCACATTTAAAACAGCCTATGCTTACCAAAGTTCTGAACAGACAGCAAGTTGGAGGAGTTCATATAAATGAGAGGGTGCCATTCTATTAAAACTTTTAAAAAAGATAATAAGGATTTTAAAATGAATTCTAAAATATACCGGGAGCCGGTGCAGGGATCGCAAAACAGGAGTGATGTGGTTCCTGCGCTTAGTCTCTGTTAAAAGACGGGGCATGGGCCTAGTCAATGCCGGCATAGAGGGAGTTACAATAATCAAGCCTTGAAGTGATAAAAGCATGAATGGCCTTCTCAAAATGGGCATGTGGAATATAAGATTTTACTTTGCTAAGAACTCTAAGATGATAAAAACTTCAGATCAGATCAGATTCAGATTCATTTATTGGCCATGTGCAGTATAAAAACTACATTGGAATACATTTGCAAAAAGAGGTACTCTGTGTGCACCGACAGAATAAAAAGCACGATACAATGTAATATAAATACACATACACTGAATATAAAATAATAAAAAAAAACAGCTGACACTGTGGCACCGATCAACAAAACAATACAAGGGGTAAAAGCAGGAATTAAAATGCTCTGTTTAGGCACCTAACAGCCTGTGGAAAAAAGCTGTTTGCATAGCGAGATGTCTTGCATCTCAGTGACCGATATCTTCTGCCAGAGGGAAGAAGCTGGAACATGGCTTTCCCAGGGTGGCCAGAAGAGTCACCGATGATTTTAAGAGCTTTGTTTAAAAGTCTGGATTTGTAAAGAACCTCCAGAACAGGAAGCTCACAGCCCACGGTCCTCTTTGCAGAGCGGAGCACCTTGTTTAAAGCTCTCTTTTCTTTATCTGTGATGTTTCCAAACCACACAGACACAGAACCAACAAGTAAACTCTCAATGGTGCAGCGATAAAAGTTAAGCAGAATCTTAGAGTTAGTGGTAAATTCTCTAAGTTTCCGCAAAAAGAAGAGCCGCTGACGAGCTTTCTTAACAACCCGGTCAGTGTTTTTAGCCCATTTCAGGTCGTTAGACAGAGTTAAACCCAGAAACTTGCACTCCTCTACGATCTGCACCTGGGAGTTGTCAATAACAACAGGAGTGTGAGAACTGCTACGACTGAAGTCAAAGACAAGTTCACATGTTTTTGCAGTGTTCAGCTGGAGATTGTTTACTTTACTCCACTGAAAAACATGTTCGATCTCTGCTCTATAAGAGGATTCATCATTGTCACTGATGAGACCGATGATGGTGGTGTCATCAGCATATTTGATGATCATGTTTGAGTCAGAGGAGGACACACAATTGTGAGTGTACAAAGTAAAAAGCAGAGGACTCAAAATACATCCCTGAGGAGAACCAGTGCTCACAGAAACAACATCAGAAAAACAGTCATTGATTTTTACTCTCTGAGATCTGTCAGTTAAAAAGCTAAAAATCCATTTACACATGGCAACATTCAGACCAAGGGACATTAGTTTTTCAACCAATATGCTTGGGACAAGACAATTAAAAGCAGAGCTATAATCAATGAACAGCATTCTCACGACAGATTTACTAGTGTCCAAATGAGTGTAGACAGAGTTCAGAGCAAAGGAGATGGCATCCTCCACACTCCTGTTCTGTCTGTAAGCAAACTGGAGCGGGTCAACGCTCACAGGGATCTGGCTCTTAATGAACTCCAGCACGAGCCGCTCAAAAGTCTTCATAAGAACAGACGTGAGAGCCACAGGGCGGTAGTCATTGAGACATGTCACTGGAGACTTCTTAGGAACTGGAATAATGGTGGACCTTTTAAAGCTCACCGGCACCGTACAGCTCCTGAGTGACAAGTTAAAGATGTCCGAACTTGTTTTAAGAACAGCATTTATCTGCTTATCAAATTTAAAATTGGCGTGGGGTTTTTCATAAGCCATAAGAGGTCCTATAGCACTGTCACAGTTCAGGAGAGGGTCAGAAGTCCCAAAGGTAACTATTTCTATTTTCCCTTTGTTTAAACTAAGAAAGTTTTCTTGCATCCATTTCTGAACTTCCTTCGAACAATCAACAAGTGTTTGTCCACAGCTGGTAGTCTGAATGGCAGATATATTTGGACATCATCAGCAGAGCAGTGGTAAGATATATTATGCTTCTCAAATATAGCTACTAAGGGAAGCATGTAAAGACAAAATAGGGTAGGGCCCAAAATACTGCCTTGGGGCACTCCACACTTTAAATTGGACGTTTGAGAGGTGGCCAGAATCTGAGACTGAATATGGGTCTTTAAGAACTATGATTGGCTTTGAAACCTGACTGAAACTTCTCAGTGATGCTGTATGTATCAAGATGGTCCTGTAGTTGAATGAGAACAACCTTTTCGAAAAATTTTAGAAATAAAAGGCAACTTTGAGATTGGCCTATAATCCTATATAGGATCAAGATTGTGCTTTTTAAGAATAGGTTTGATGTATGTTTACATCTGTACATGAGCAGCAGCATATTGCACATTCTGATATAAGTTAAGGAATGATGCATGACACATGGGATCAAGTTGGCAGTGTTCATTAGTCCTTATTGTTTGTTGTACAGTCTGACAGCAGCAGGAAGGAAAGACCTGCGGAACCTCTCCTTCACACATCAAGGATGAATAAGTCTCTCACTGAAGCTGCTCTCCAGAACAGAGAGAGTGTCCTGCAGGGGGTGACAGTCATGGTCCAGCATAGATGTTAGTTTGGCCAGAACCCTCCTGTCCCCCACCTGCTGCACTGTGTCCAGGGAACAGCCCAGGACTGAGCTGGACTTCCTGATGACCTTGTCCAGCTTCTTCCTGTCCCTCTCTGTGATGCCGCTGCTCCAGCAGACCACACCGTACAAGAGGCCCACCACAGAGTCATAAAAGGTCTTTAGGAGTGGCTCCTGCACTCCAAAAGACCTGAGCCTCCTCAGTAGGAAGAGGCGGCTCTGGCCCTTCTTGAAGAGGGCGTCTGTGTTGTGAGTCCAGTTTGTGGTTCAAATGAACACCCAGGTACTTGTAAGAGTCCACTCTCTCACTGTCCTTTCCCTGGATGTTCACTGGGGCTGGAGCGGCAGAGTGACGTCTGCGGAAATCCACCACCATCTCCTTGGTCTTCCCCGCATTGATGAGGAGGTGGTTCCCCTGACACCAGTCCACACAGTTCTGTATTACTCCTCTGTACTCTGCGTCATCGTCCTCTGAGCTGAGTCCAATGATGGCAGAGTCGTCAGAGAACTTCTGTAGGACACAACCGTCCGTGTTGTGTCTGAAGTCCACAGTGTAGAGAGTGAAGAGGAACGGCGTGAGGGCAGTCCCCTGGGGGCCCCCCACACTGCAGGTCTGGACCTCAGACACAAAGTCCCTGGTTCTCACAAACAGGTGTCTGTCTGTGAGGTAGTCCAGGATCCACTCAGACAGGCTGTAGTCCTCTCCTGCTGTCTCCAGCTTGTCCCTGAGAAGCTGCGGCTGGATGGTGTTGAAGGCACCGGAAAAGTCGGAGAACAGAATCCTCACAGCGGAGCCAGGTTTCTCTAGATGGAACAGCGAGCAATGGAGGAGGGAGATGATAGCGCCCTCAACCCTGAAGCCCGGCCGGTAGTTAAACTGCAGCGGGTCCATCGCTGAGGTCAGAGTAAGTAAGTAAGTAAGTAAGTTTTTATTTATATACCGCCTTTCACTGCAGATCTGAGTCTCAAAGCGGTTTACAATTGTTAATTTTGGGCATTTGTCTCTCACTCCACACAGAGATGGGAGCGGGGTCGCCAGTACAGGAGGCGCATGCCAGAACTATTGGACATATTTTTAGTGGTAGGGGAAACCGGAGTACCCGGAGGAAACCTACGCAGACACGGGGAGAACATGCAAACTCCACTCAGAAAGGCCCTGGTCCGGCCGGGATTTGAACCCAGGACCTTCTTGCTGAGAGGCGAGAGTGCTATCCACTCAGCCACCGTGCCGCCAGAGTGGAGCGGAGATGTCCTAGGACCAGTCTCTCCAGTGTCTTCATGCAGTGGAATGTCAAACCACCGGCCAGAAGTCGCTAAGGTCTTTGGCCCGTGGTGTTTTGGGCACTGGTACCACACAGGAGGTGTTCCAAAGCTGTGGTGCCAACCTCAGCGTGAGGCTGATTTGTGTCATCAGCAAAGACAATACATTTCTTGAGTTTAGATACTAGACAGAGGCATAGTTGAATTAGACTGGATAATAACATGGCATCCTAATTGTTAAGAAAACGAAAATGAAACAACATAAATCAAGAAAGGCACTTATCAAACTGCTTCAGTATTGTGTAGCCAGGTCTTCAATCTGCGCAAGATGGCGTGACAGGTATGGGCCGGACAGAGCTTCATAAACTTGTCCCCCTCCAACAGCATGGAGCGGGTTTGGGGCTGCAAGGAGCGCAGGATAGATGTAACATCTTGAATTGTGAACACTTTTCACCCCCTGCACAACACGGAGGAGGTTGTATCCCCAAGGTCAGATCTGTTGTCTCTCCCTAACCCTAACTCTAACCCCAAGTAACTTTGTTTATTAAATTGTTATAGTCAATCATATCAACAGTATTTTGTAGATCAGTAAAAAATTCCTGACACAAATTTATTCATTTCTAAGTTGATTAGAGCAAGTGAAGTTAATCTATTTTTTCTAAACCCATGTTGACAGTCAGACCATAAATTATGTATTTTAATGAAGCCCCGAAGTCCTGCATCAAACAATGTTTCTAATATTTTAGAATTTTAGTGGATAGTTATTGAGTGTTTATCTCCTGATTTGAATATTGGGATTACTTTAGCTATTTGCATTTTGAAGGGCCAGGTTGAAAAGATAAATTGCGTGTAAAGTGTGAAAAGGGTTTCATAAATTCTATTGCTACATTTGGAACAGTTCTCATGCCTATGCCAGTAATATCACATGATAATTTGTTTTCGCATTTCCGTATTACGTTCAGTACTTCCCTCTCATCTGTGGGAGTGATCGAGGAGCTACAGTTTATTTCAATGAATCTTTCCAATGATTGATGATGAGCCAGGGAAGTTTATTTTTTATTTTGTTGTGACTGTCAAACAAGTATGAACACAATGTATAGAAAACAAAAGGAAATGCACTTCAGTAAAAGAGCTAAGGGGGACATTGGTTTTTGGTTTTAACTTGCAGCTGGTGATCACAACAGCATTGACCTTACCACTTCTGTGGGACTGCCAAAATTTCTATGAAAAGATATTTAAATGACACCTATTATCTTTAATCACTGTTATCCAAAGTCTAGTCCCACAGGGGCTTCACCTCTGGCTACTTGGGGTGTCCATTATGGGTCTTCAGCCAGAAGTGAAGAGCAGTGGGGCATCCATTACAGCTCTGAGGGATGTAATGTCCAGATGGCCAGGTGTAACAGAGGAACCTGTTCCTATATATACACCTGAGAACAATCTCAGCTTTCATCCTGAACTTACCTCTGGCCTCCACTGGCCTCGACCTATTGGACACACCAGACCAGTCAAGCATAAAGAGAGTGGGTGTACACCACAATGCTGGACACAAAGAAAACAGACCATGTGAATATTTTCAATCGTAAAAAGTACATATGTCAGGCTGGTAGGTTTTATACTTAGTTGTTTTTATATAAATGCAAAGTCCCAGTTTCCCGCAACAGTGTTGAAAGCCACATCATACACAACAATGCCCTTAATAACACACAAGAGACACAGTTGAACACTCAATCAATCACAACCCAAACACACACGACAAACTGTGTTCATGACAAATGAAGAGAGCGCATGCACTCCTTGAGAGCATCACATTGCCCTTAGGGGACAGGCCACAAAGTGCACATATAGGATTACCAAAATTGACCCTTCAGTCTTCCATTGTGGATGTGAAAATCCAATGACAGGGTCTCTAAGTGGACACATTCACATAGAGAGTGTGTTCTAGTCCCACTAATTAAATCTAAACAACCGCTGACATTGATTTGAGAGTCTATCATCCTTATGGTGGCACAGCGGCTGATTTAGTATTACTCATACCTCACAGCAAGATGGTCGTTGGTTCGATTCCAATTCCAGCTCAGTCTCACTGAGTGGAGTTTGCATGTTTCTCCCCGGTTTACTTTAATGGGACAATAAAGTATACCTTAGTTTATGGCCACTGAGGACACGTTACAAGCGAAATTCCACAGAAAGCAATGTTCAATCGTCTGTCTCCTGTCAGGTACAGTATGTTACCAAGTCATCAGTATGTGCCTCTACCTGCGCATGAAAACAAGTTCCCATTCGAAATAATGCTATCAGAATCCAAAATATTTGTATTGCCATTGTGAGCAATAAGAAGTCCCAAACTAGAAACTTGCCTGTTTGAGGAAGGGACTCTGAGATGCTGCTCCACCAAGCCTTGAAATGCATTTAAACTCAGACATGTAAATTGCCCCACTCTCGTCCTATGTCCTAACTTTTTATTTGTCTACATGTGTGTTCGCACCGGTCACTGGGGAGACTGCTGCGAGGCATTCACAACCGGGTGAAGCAAAGTTCAGCGGGTCCTGTTTTCCCTGACTTACATGTTTTATAGAACAAGCTCACATGTGCTTAGAGCTAAATATGATTTATAGATTCAGTTTCGTCTGACAGGACTCACCTGGTAAGACAATTTTAATGCTTAAAACATGAGTCGACCCTCATCAGATAGATTCAATGATATACAAGTTAATGTTAATCATATTTTATTATTTTCTTGGTGTCATGGACTCATGGTTCACACCTATTTGGTATACTGACCTTTTATTTTGATTAATAGCATACTAATTTAAAGGTGCGTTCCTCAACTGTCCTGGTGGTGATCCATTATTTGGAACGAGTCACAACAGTGTTGGATTTTGTTTCTTTTCTTGAAATGTCGCTCTATATATTTCTCTAGTATTGATTATTTTATGGAGTTTATAAAGTGAGAAGATTCACCTTTTGTAACTTTGCCAAGTGACATCACGTGTTTGTCTTCAATGTAAATGAACTGTTTAATGACCAACTGTTTTAATATCCAGGTTAACAACAACATCCAAACGTCTAAAGGTCCCATCACTGGGCAGTTGAGCAATCCTAATCCTAAAATTATTATGTATGTATTTTATTTGATCATAATCTCTGTGCTTGTCTTAAAATGTGTGTGTGATTCTAAGCCAAAGACACATTTCTGTCATCACTACGTATAATAGACAATAACATTCTTCAATTCTATTTTATGTGTCACGCCATATTTCTTTCCTGTATTCAAACTAGGGTTTTCAAAAGTATTGAAAGTCAGATACTGATCCCAGAAAGCATCAATACTGAAAAAATCACATAAGCAAGTAAGTAAGTGATCTTTTCACAGACCAGAGTCACAAAATGCTTTACATTTGTTGTTGGCAGTTCTCTCTCACTCCACACAGAGATGGGAGCCGTACAGGAGTACAGGAGGCACATGCCAGACCTATTGGACATGTTTTTAGTGGTAGGGGAGACCGGAGCACCTGGAGAAAACCTACAAAGACATGGGGAGAGCATGCAAACTCTACAAAGAAAGGCTTGGAGATGGACCCAGGACCTTCTTGCTGTGAAACACAAGTGAAACCACTTCACCGCCGAGTGACTCATTAACAGCCAAGAATGTAAGGTCCTATGCCATTTTTGAATGATTTGGATCCCAGAATATTACCTTGGTATCATCAAAATGTTGCTGCAGATCATTGTCCACATCGTTTTTATTTCAGATCCTCAATGTAGATTTGAACTGAGTTTCAAGTCTATTTCTATGGGAATCAAGTTTGTATTCACAAACATAGAGTTCACACATACTGTAGTACTACTTTTTATTTTGGTAATGTTAAGAGAAACATAGTAAAGGCATTTACTGTCAGAACATATTAGTTAGCACATAAGAGTCTACATTTATAGAAGGCTGCACGTTGTAACCCTTGTGCATTATATGATTAATGAGTTTTGCTGAATATTCTCTGTCCCAAAGCTGACTTGTTGGCTCACTCACTTAGGGCATATTTTCCCTGGAGGCTCTGCAGCATGTCCAGACGGGCTCGGGCCGGTCCCAGGTAAAACTGGTCACCCGAGTCCTCCTCTGCTTGTTCCCCACCTCCAGTTCCCCTTTAGCTCACCTGCCCCGGGGCCAGCCTTCCCCCCCTCTCCTGTGCTATAGTGCAAGAACAGGAGAAACCGCACTCGCAAGACACATCACATCAAACAATGCCCCACTGTTGAGAAGAGTTTGTAAATGAGGAGACTTTTCCGCTAGATTTGCAGCCACCCTTTTGTAAAAACCTAAACAGGCCATTCTTTGATTTCAGTCCATAAATGTATCATTTTATTCAAGTTTCAAGCTTGAATTTGTAATCTTTATTATCATTTCACCTTAAAACCTTTGGAAAAGGAGGTGTGTTGGTTTCACCCGAGTGGGATTTTCACTATGGAAAAGACTGGAACGTGTTAAAACCAATCAAACAGTTGGTTTATCGCCGTCTAAATTACTGCAACGTTTGGTCGTACTGTTCACACTGAAAAAACGTCAGTGTTTCTTTGATAAAAATACATGGTATTAAGGCAAGCCGTTGCAACTTACCAGTCCGGGTTCCCCAGTGTGTAAGAAAGATGTGATTTGGGTATTTGGACAAAAAACATGCATTTTTTCTTTGTGAGAATGAGTGTTTGACTTTACCAGAATTCCACTTTTGTAAATGTCACATTACGAATGTTTGTTTTAAATGCATTAACTTGATAGAGTCAACTTTCAATACTTTCATTATCAATTGAAGTCATTTCAGTGTTATGTCTTTGTACATACCAACAAGAAAACACATTGCATTCCAAACACTAAAATCGAGCAATTTTAAGTCATTGCGGGAAACAGATGAGTGACAAACATTGAATGAAGAGAATAGAAGCGTAGGAAAAAGCTAATTTCTGCTGACACGGACCGGCTCATGCAGAGGACAGAGAGCCAGGGCAGTGGAGAGTGACTGAGCTACAAAGGGAACACAATAGGGTGTCTCCTTTCCCAAGGCTTGCCCTCTCTCTATTGGATTTCTCTCCCACTGTTGCCCTTGCCAGGCACCAGCTCACAACAGCCATGTTCATCCGAGCCGCAATAAGACAACACTAATAAAAGCCAACATTGTGTACGTGTGTGTGTGGGGGGTGTCACAACAAACAGCTTATGCTTTCAAATTTTACACCAAACGAGTCAGGGATAATTCCTTCACTCATTTTTAAGAAGCAACCCTCACTAACCCTTTCGCATTCTCCGACCCCCACCCCATCCAGGCCCAACCAGTTTATCCACTGCTGACAATTCAAGGCTGCCGTTGGAGCAAGGCACCTGCCGCTTCCTGGTTCACGGCTGGTGATCAGGAGGCGTTCAGATAAACAAACTATGTCTCATTTGGTCCGTATGTTGACAGAGATACATTCCTGCTTCTCATCAGCTCTTCTTACGCAAACCCCACACTGCACAGACTTCTTGCCATTCTTTTTGACACTTTTCTCTCTCTGATAAAGCGTTATTTTCCATTGTTGGGTTGAGTTACATTGAAAAGGTAATTTGTTAGACATTACTAATTAAATTACACTACTGAATCCAGCACATAGTTTTTTTCCTTCACTTCTGTCATAAACCCATCTGAATTAATCATGGTGCCTTCATGTATTATTGAAAATGTCTCAAAATTATTTGAACCAGAAAAAAATTCCTGCTTCAGATAAAGCTTTGGGGATTTTTTGAGCTATTGATTAAGTATTTTCAATGTACAGTACTCATAACATTGGAATTACAGTAATTAGAACTAATTTACTGTAATTAGTAACTAAGTAGTTGTAACTAAGTCACACCCAACACTGCTGGCTGTCTTTGAACATGTCTGAACGCCATTTCCCTGACTGCACAAGGACCAAACAGCTTCAGGACAGGAGGTGTAAATGGAAAGTTTGAACCAAAATGGTGTCATTAATGTTATGTAAATTGTTTTTGCTTTTGTGTTAGGTGTTGTGCATGGTGGCTTTAAGGTCTCGCTGTACCTCTGTCATATCAATCTGGTTTGAACAAATTTAATATCTCTGATTGTGCGTCTTGAAATCACACACACTATCATGTTAAAAAGCTTTGCCTCGTACTTTTTATGAGAAACTGAAGTATGCCGCTGCTTCAGCTCTGATGTTTCTACAGTATAAATGAAGTAGTAGGTGTAGGGCCAGAAACATACAAGTACCTGCAGATATTCTGAACATACAGCGCACACCATCATCCGGGACAAAAACTGTGACCAAGGCCTCATTGAATCAGAACTCAGGGCCAGTTAGCTGAGATTGGAAACCGCCTTTTGCCACAGAGCCATTTCTCTGTTCTGGACTCGTTTCATCAAGGTACAAGGAGGGTTCAAACGTTAATCATTGAAAAACTGCATTTTCAAAATACTGTTATTGTCATAATGACATTCATTTAGCCCTTCATGTAGACGTTCCTGATCATGAACCAGGACTTACTTCCTCCTCACCGTTGGTCGTCGGCAGCAAATGTACAGGGCCCAAAAAAGATTTCCATGTAAAAACACTACTCTCATCACCAGCTATCTCTAGAACAAACACTCCAAAGGAAAAAAAACTGTGTAAATATGGGAGACACCTCAGGCAAACCCAGCTGACTATTTTTGTAGTTTTTGTATTGTTTAGTTAGCTCATACAGCATATCTAAGATTGAATTGTAATTCTTTAAGTGTGTGCATGCTTCTTGGTATCCCTGTAATGACTTTGCATCACAATGCTTGTCTCCAAACCACTAATCCCATTCCATTCAAATTGTAGTAAAACTTCTTTCAGTATATGTGTACTGTTTTAGGACGGAGAAAGCTCTTTTGGTGCATGTGCACCTGTGCATGTAAACTGAGATAACAACTACAGTGTGTACGGATTTCCTTATTGAGGATATCTATTTTATCTGTCAACCATCCACTCAAATGATTGCTGACATCCATTGTTTTAAATTTATATCAGATCTACAGAATATCAGAAAATCCCATTTTATGTATAAAGATCTTTTCTCACAAAATAAATATATTTTTATTCAAGTAATACAAGCTTGAAGTCAAAGTTCACACAAAGTTATTTACAGTTTGGTTAAAAACAATTCCACTTGCCCATGATCCTCCAACCCGACCACCCAACAGACCCACCCCAAAACCACATGTATTATTTAATGAAGACACAGAGAGAGAGACACACACACACATCAAATGGGTAAAATAGGTAAGACCATGAAAAGATAAAGGAGTACGGGTGTCGGTATGTCCATCTGAAGAAGTGCCATTCAAGGAGCCATCTGCACCAGGAGCAGAGAGCTGCCTGGAGCCATGGGAGATGACACAACCCAGAGGAGCGAGGAGGCTCTAAACCTCCACCAGGTCCAGGAGCCAGACCCCCACACCCCTATAGTGCAGAGGGCTCCTCCGGAGGAAATACTGGGGATACAAAAAAAATACAATGAAAGTGAAATATTTTAATATTTTTGTAAAATATAGACTGTATAATTGTTTGTGATAGTGTGCAAAAATTCAAAAACTCTATAAAAAAATACCAACTTTTTTTAATGGTTATTTTATTAATAAATACAAATTTACAAACACATAAAATTCCATATTTTTAGAAAACTTGCCATAAATAGTCCAATGTTGTTATAGGGTGAGGAAAAACCATGAACTCTAAGTAGATGATCTAAGAATAATCCACTTCAGTGTTCAGAAATTGTCGTCATTTATCACGGTGATTAAGCAGCCACATGGTCTGGGAATAGCTCACACCTTACTTAAAATCATGTCATCAAACTGCTCTAATCCACTAACTCAGAAGATCACCACAAACGCTTGTCAACTTCAGTCTCAGTGGGATTTTTATAAACAAACCTCTGATGTTTCTGTCAGATTGTTTTGTCATCGCTGAGTTTTAGTCTCAATGTTGGGTAAACCCCGTTGACAGTTGTGAATGCATGCCAATGCAAATTTGCTTAAGTTTTGACAGGTGATTTTGGGTTTGGACGAGGCCCTCGAGGCTGCAGAGGTCGGCTCACTGTTTACCTTGGGACAAAGAGACAATACATCATCAAAGGTTTCATTGACCTTTTTTTAGCCACAAAAAGTTGGAAATAAAAACTGGTAGTAATTCCTTCACTTGATTTTGAACACTCTTCATCCATTATGGTGGTGTATAGAGTCAAAAATGTGGCATATGTTTGTGGCAGCTCGTCCTCCATGCTTTGGATGAATTCTGCTACACACACAGGTTCTGAAGAGAAAAAGTTATGCTGAACCGTGTGAAGTGTGGTGGTCTGGATAAGTTCACGAGATTCCAGGTCTCTCTTGAAAAAGAAGGTTCTAAATCTAAATGGGACTTTCCTGGTTAAATAAAGGTTAAATAAAATAATGCTGCTGTATACCTCTATGATTGTGTTGGAGATGCAGCTGATTATGATGTGAAGTCATGCATCAGGCAGACATCCCCCATGACCACCATCCAGTCACTGTCACAGACATTCTTGGCCCATCTCCACTGGTTCTGATATTGTCCGTATCTGAGTGTCAAGATTCCTCACTCTTTTTTAGGAAAATCTGTCAACAGGCAGAGACTTTAAATGGGGATCTTATGCACCAGAGTTTTCTATTACTTTTTTTTTTTTCAATTCAAGTGTTTATTTCGGCATTTTGAAGACACAAAATCAATCAGACGAAAGAAAGGCACAGAAAAGGGAATTGGCAGAAGCTTATCTGGGCCTACCCCCTAACCTGGAAGTTTTTTCTCAGTTCTTTTCAGGCTAAATTAATCATAAAGAGCATTTTATATGACGATGTGAATCACAATAAAGACAGCAAATACAGGTGTTAACTAGTCCAAACAACATAGACATGAATGATGTCGCTGTGAGCTTAAAGACTTGATCACCCGAATATTATGTCTTGCGTTTGTCCCAAGATCATTTTGCGATAGCCAGACTCCACAAAATGATTGTCATAATTATTATTTTTTTGCATTTTCTATTTAGACAGAACAACACCATTATCCTTGGATATATAATTCTTTATTATTTTCTGTTTTGATTTACTTCTTTGTGGCCGTAAAACTTGTGTCTGAAACATGAACCTTTTGGGCGGTTTCATTCAAATCACTCTCATCACTGGAAACTTCATCAGAACTGTTCGCTTCGGTTCTATAAGGACGATGTGCAAATATACACCAGTTTGGCAGGCTTTGCACCAGGCCTGCTAAGCAAAATCACCAATATGTATTCAAATATATTCAGTACATCCTAATAAAAACTCAAGGTGGCAAGTAAACAAAACTGAAAATTTGTTTCTGGTGTGCCTGGGTTCTTATGGTTATGACTTGTAGGTCAGTAGCATTCAGGATTGTAACATCTAAAATACGCTCATTATTTTACTGTATTTGCTCTATTTAAATGTAAAAAAAGCTGGGTACGATTGAAACTATTCATATTCTTAAATTTTCAATATCTGTATCCGATAAAATAAATGAAATTATCAACATGAGATTAGCCTGGTCGTGCCACACCGTAGTACAAATTACTAACTCCTTTTGCAGATTGAAACGATTGGATCTGAGTTTACCGTCATGTATGTAATGCGCCCGAGTCTGTTGTTAGCATTTAGCATTTAGCCTAGCCATCTCCTTTGCCGTTAACGGAACCCGTGGTGAGTAGCGCCACTCTCTTTGCCAGCAATTACATTTGCTAACCAATTGTCTTGCTCCGGCTTCAATTTCTTGATAGAACCAGACCAGAACACTTTGCTATCGCATTCTTCGCCATCGTCAAAATACAACCAGCCCGTTCAGCGCAAACTCTCGACGTCACCCACATCTAACTCCATCCCCACTCCATTTCGAGCTGTATATACATTTTGTGAAAATATTGACACAAGTTAATATGTACACAATAATACTAAACAATACAATTTCTGCTCTAAAAAAATTAATAAGTTATTTAATGAGTTATTTCCAGTTTCAAATTGTAACATCGCTAAAACAATCTATCCGGCGCTAAAATCTTTTCCTTTTTCTATTTTAATATAAACTCTGTCTATGAACATTCTCTTCCCTTCCTGTTGGCTCCTACTTAGCCTCATGAGCACAGTCTTTATCCATTCATCAATCTGAAATGACACGTCAAATCACATGCTGTACTCACATGCTTCAACGAACTTCTGACTTGCCACGCCTTCATGATTAGAATGCAGAAATTTGTCAGACTTTTTAAACATTTATTTCAGTTTACAGGCAGTTCATGTGAGAGAAGAGCGTGTGTGGGATGGAATGGTTTCGACGTATTGTCTGTAGCGCCGTCCAACAAGCCCCAGGGCACGACAGTAAAAGAGATAATTATCTTTTATCTGCAATGTTGTGACGGGAGATTACGCTTCAAATTTACGATTGTTAAGGAGACAATGCAACGTGAAGCCTTCTTTTTTCCGAAGTATCGAGGGGGTCTCAAACAAGTGTGAGAACCCCCACAATGCAATAGCGGCTCATCCCCTATTCTAAACAAAGTGCTTGACAAGAGGCTGAATTTACCAGAGTAATGATACAATTGTTGCTAAAGATACACGGGAAATATCAACTTGAAACTATGGTTGAATTAAGAACGGTCCTTACATTTCACAGGGACAAAAAAGTGATGTGAAACAAACTACTACTACAGTACTCGACTAAAATCATGTACATTACACATCTGTAAATACTAAAAAGCAAGTGCATTTATAGCTCCAGAGATGAATGTATTTTATTTTACTTTATTATACAGCTCTTCACAGCAGCAGTAGAGCGCTCCATTGATTTGAATGTAATTTCAAAACGTTCTACTGGTCATTATTTCTTGATAACTGACCCGCTCAAAACAATAATGACCGCTGCCCATGGCAATGCACCCTCTGCTTGTAATTCAGATGTGTAGATTACTCCGCAAGTAATTCCGGCCACTTCATCACTAGCCACGCTCAATAAACGAAAATACCAATCAATCAACACATTTAAATTTTAATCTGAGAATACATTATACATATACATTCTTAATACACATGCACAGGGGTTTTCAGAAGTATTTGTTAAGGTTTTCATGACAAAAATACTGTTTTAAAACAAGAAAAAGCGATTGTGAAAAACCTGGAAGTAGATTCTGGGACATTTTAGGACACATTTGCTGATGTTCAGAATTTGTTGTTCAGTTTTCATGCAGTTCGAGAGAGTTCTAGTTTGGAAGTTGCTAGCCTAACTGTTACTCGCATAGCCACAGGAAAGCCTTTGGGAACTATTTTATCTTTTGTCATTAAATAAACCTTTCGGCGTCGGGGTCGGCTTTTCCCTGTCGGTACTTCTTTTCCAATAATGACCCGTGTAATACACATTATTCCTTACTTATTCCATTTTACTAACATATGATCTCATTATTTTTATAACCAAGTGCGATTATAGCTCGAGAATTTATTGTATTTTATTTTCTTCCATTTGATTGTTGTATTGTCTTTTAATTCTATTGTCTATTATCTTAAATGATAGACTCTATTTGAAGTGTGCAATCTGAGTGTTCTTATTTCCTTCTTTCTCTGCTGTAATGTGCGCAACGATGACACTGAAATTTCCCCACAGTGGGACGAATAAGGAGTATCTTATCTTATCACTGTAAACCCTAACTTTGATCTTACTTCAGATATCAAAGTTATTTTAAATAGTTTTTTCCCAGTAAGTAAATATTACTTGTTTATTTTTAAGGGCCTTCTTTGAATTGAGCTGCCTCTGTTCAAGTCGGCCGAACTTTTGATATTTTGAACCTATACAGTGTTCAAAATGTCAGGTATCTTGAAAGGTAGGGCGGTACGGTGACTGAGTGGGTAGCACCTTCACTTCTCGGGAAGAAGATTCTGAGTTCGAATCCCAGTCGGAGCAGGACCTTACTGATTTGTGTATACGTTGAAATCACTGACAAACTTTACTGCAATCAATTGGTTTTTTCAAGGAATCTACACATGGAGTTCACTTGGCAACATCAAGTTAAGAATTTACTCGAGGAATTGAAGTGAATTTAATGTGCCATTTATTTCCAAGTTTTTTTCAAGTATACTTTGCTTGTCAGGGTTTACAGTGTACATTAATTTATTTTCATCACCTTTATTATAGTCCAATGCTCATAGCACCTGGTCTTTTGGCACTTGGTCTTTTAGCGGGGGCTTCAGGCAAAGTGGGGTTAAGTGAAGTTCTAGGGAGCAGACAGAGCAGGTCTTGTGGGGGGGATTGAACCCACGATGCTCTACCGACTGAGCCACTGTCACCACTCACAAACTGATTGTTTTTTTTATTTTTATATATAAATAAATTCTAAGGACGCATTAGTGGGAAGTGATGTCGCTGCACACGTGTCCTGGATGGATTCAGGAGCTTGTTGGGAATTTCTGCTATCTCTGTGCCTAAAGGGTTCCTTTAAACTAAGTTTGGACATGTTGCAAAGTATTGTATTCCCATGATATTTCCAACGTGCACCTGAACAAGTCACAAATACACTGATCATTATTTTACCAAATGTTTACACCAAGCTGGGTATGAAGGACTAATATTCTTCAATGTTCAATAA
Source organism: Knipowitschia caucasica (assembly GCA_964034765.1). NCBI lineage: Eukaryota > Metazoa > Chordata > Actinopteri > Gobiiformes > Gobiidae > Knipowitschia > Knipowitschia caucasica. The sequence continues at coordinate 17,386,843 of OZ035823.1, forward strand.
TAAAACAAAATATTTATCTACATGAGACTCCCACATGCTGTAAATATAACGACATAAAGTAAATACGTACACGATACATACTGTACATCCGTTTTCTTCCCCTTTATCCATTTCTGGGTTAGGGGGGTAGCAGTCAGAGCTACACCCAGTACACTTAGCACCAGCCCCTCACTGATCCTCCTGCAGATGGTGAGTCCACAGGAGCTGAGATCTTTCAGTGGGGCTTCAGGCAAAGTGGGGTTAAGTGTCTTGCCCAAGGACACAACGACAGCAGTCATCAGTGGGAGTCATGATGTAGGTCTTACGGTGGGCTCAAACCCATGACCTCCAGGCTCAAAGGCCAATGCTCTACCAACTAAGCCACTGTCGCCCCTACATATTGTACATACATATTTACATATAAATACTGCAACATACTTGAATGAGTGTCAATTTCTGCAACAAAAAAAGTGAAGTGAAATTGTAAAAAAATATTGTTCAAAGTAAAAAGTGTCTCTGTACGCATGAATTGAGCTTCAGTTTCCAAAAGAAGCCCCGGGTCTGACCTGGCCACTGCTGATGGACTCGACAAAGATCGACTGTTGCTTCAACCAATTACAGCCACAGATCTGTCATCGCACTCACCTGAAGATGAAGCCAGAGAGGGTGAGACAATGTGTCTGTGACCAGGCCAAAGAGAGGATGGATGACACAGCGTCAGTCAGTCCTTCACACCTGAGGTAGCCACTACACACCACTCATCCCTGGCATACATCCACAGCAAACACAGGGGATAGGTCAGCCAAAGGCCACAGGGTCCTAGCACAAGGCAAAGCTCCCCTCAATCCCTTTCTACCCAAACAGACCCGTGCACTGCCGCCATTCTCCTCCATATGCCCCCCTGACCTCATTATTAAAACAGAGCAAATCTCCTGATTGGTTGCAGCGGCTCAGAAACAAATGATGCCAAATACCTGACTTCTCTGTGGCCTTTTTGCAGGACGGCCTCATACAACTGCTTTGCCTCCTCACTTCAAAAACATTCTCTATTCGTTGTGGGGATTGAAGTAAAGGTGCATGTTAAGGTCACAGAATTGAAAGTATATCAAAAGTTCATAGTTTACTGAACAGAGGTGGCACTTCCAGGGCCCTAATGCTGAGGCTGGCAGCTGACTGTGCCAATGTAGCATCATGTGTTTAAAGATCCATGCACTTTAACATGCGTCATTCTTTCACTTTTATTTCATACATTTTCTGTGCGTGATGTAAACGTGTTGTCAGTCTTTAGAGCGTCTTTTCTTGATGGGTTAAGCTTTAGGTTCTTTGCTGTGTCATTTTATCATTCCTGCCTGCAAATGCAAACTACATGCACCCCGCCATGCACACTCATACAAGCACCAGAAGAGTTTGAGCCAATTCATTTGTTTAAAAATGTCACCATTGCAACAGCAACGGGCATAGAATGATTCTACATTAAGTTAATATTCTTGATTTTGCCCCAGTACTTCTGTTTTCAGTAATATATAACCACAATACTATTTTTATTATTATCATTATTATCATTATTATTTTCAATTTGTTCTTGCTTTTTTCTTATTCTATTTGCCTAGTGTAAACGTGTTGATATCTCAACTTAAGTCCCAGGGATATTAAATTCCCACAAATAATGATCTGATATGAATGGCCTTAAATGTAAATGTAAATTGAAACTGCTTCCTGTTTATTGCCTCTTTCACAGTAAACATGAAGACATGGTGTGAACACATGGTTCACAAAAGCAGCTGAAGTCTTCTGACTGATGGAGAGCTGCAGCTCTTGGTGCATGTGGACTTCTGTGACGCAAAGAACAGAACATACCACAGTGTGATGATAAAAAGGAGGCATTGCCACAGCACTGACATATCAACAGAGATTAAACTAGTTTATTTATTTTCAAAGAGGAAAAGAATTTACAAAACAAAATGCAGTCATATTTTACACTAGTGATTATTATTAAATTTTTACAACCATTCAGTCTGCATAACATAAAGAAATATTTCTACATCTTTGTTTCTTTCATATTTTTGGTACTCTGATTTATACATACAAATAACAAATACAGGAACCTTTTCACAATGCATATAATCTGTGGGCAGGAAAAAAAATCTTTCAAGCAATGTGTTTGTCTTTGTCAGTGTGTGTGTCAGTGTGTGTACATGTTCTCAACACCCCAGACCTATAGCACATCCGAAACTAACGCAGAGCTGCCACTTCATGGATCATCAGGACAAACTGCCCCTGGCAGCCTGACCGCCTCATCCACTGCCTTGTACCTTCCTGGTAATAAGATGCTGAGCAAGTTTCATTTTTTAATTAATTAAAAAAGTCTTAAATGTATTGTATTTCATACAATTTGTACAAATATACGTATTTAATGTCTGCCCCGCACCAGAGGAACAAAGAATGGAGCTGGGAATCCTGCTACACAGGTGTGAGGTGGGGCTGAATTGAAAATTAAAATGTTGGTCTTGTTTGATGGTAAATGGCTTTTTGTACATAAATGAAGGGGACAGCCTTCAGTGTCAAGGAAATGTCTCTCTCTTGCTGAATGTCCCCAGAGGTCAGTGAGCCACAGTCCAGTCTGCAAAGCCTTCACATTGCACTGTTATACAAAAATAAAACACAACTCATAAAAAAGAGTCTGTCTGTTGTCATCCCATCTTCGATGAGCGTTGAGACCGTGAGTTTTGTTTGGGTCAGTAAGCTGTCTTTGTGTCTGTTAGAAGCAGAGGTACCATTGGGAGTGCTGGAGTTCAGTACGGGGCTAGCCCATGGCTGTGACCATACTGGAGTGGTGTGGGAACGGGAGGCTGGAAGAGGGGTGCATGGGGGTGGGCGTGGTCAACATGTGGCCGGAGTGCGAAAAGGGGGGGAACGACGACATGTGGCGGGACAGGGCCGCGGGGCTGAAGGAGCTGCTCTTGTCCATCAGGCTTTTAGAGAAGTCCTCCATGTTGTCTTGACACTTTTTACTCTTCTTGGACTTGCTAGACATCTTCCTGTTTCTCGTCTGGATGCCTTCCTTTTTCATGGTCAGAGGTCTGTTGATCTGCTCTCAAAAAAGACAGAAAGATGGCAGATTAGTATTTTCGTCATGTCAAAGAACGCTTTTAATTCATTCTCATTGTGAAAATGTAAAATATACAATGCACAATTCATTATTTGGGAGAGAGAAATGCTGACCTTCTATTACTTGCATTGTAAAACATGATCATGCTATTTTAAGAGCCACGTTTACTCGATGATTCATTCATGCAAAGTTCAGATTCACACCACTGTGGTAGCACTTTGTGTGCTTTTGCAGAAGACCACTTTAATGTGTGTGAGATTAAATTTAATGAGATTATGACTTCTGATCTACACCAACACATTGTGAAACGGAGAACCACAAAAGTGTAACTGTGGCAATGCTTTTGTGTACAGCCATGTGCATCCTCTCCAAACTTCACATCTTCAAATATATTATGCACACAGAATATGTTTGAAATGCCATTCAAAATACAAAACATACTGTGTATTCCAAAACTATTTTGTGGCAGCATGACACAACGGGCAAAAAACACATATATTTGTTTATTGATGGAAATTTGTAAAAAATAAAAATGAATGCATTTATTTAGTTTATAAAACATTGAATTGAAGGAAGGGCTGGGATCTTGTCTAAACAAGTTGTTTTATGTCAATAAATAATCAACATTTAAATGTATAAGTATAAATCATTTCATGCAGTCCTGCAGGCTATGTTAACCCTTTTCTTCTCTGAAGGGAACACCCAGGACTTCCACTACACGCCTCACAGAGAGAAGAATCTTTAGCAGCATTACTTACATTGTGGAGCTTGTAGTACAGGCCGCAGGCATTACACACCGGGTCTCCGTTGGCGTTCCTCCGCCACAGCGTCGTAGTGGTGGTCTGACAGTTTGCGCAGGACGTCCCTGCTCGCCTGGCAGCGGACTGAACACAAAACACCACATCGTCACATCACCAGGACACACAATCACATCGATAATAAGCAGAAGGTGTCATTAAAATGTCTTGACCAAATAATGCTTTGTAATGTTATTATAACTGAAATAGAAAACACAGTGGAAGCATGACAAAATAGTATTGATTAATTAATGTACCGAAAATAGAACTACCAAATTGCACTTTTTTACTGCACTCCTTTGTTGACTTGACGTTGATGTTATTATCTTGAAATAATCAATAGACAAGTGGGCAGATAGAGAACGACATTATCTTAAAAGAGATTTCCATTCGTTCACGTGTCTTAACGTTGCCAATCACGTGCACAACTAAAACCACGTATTCGGTGCGCGTGTGCGTGTGTGAATTCCATTTGGCCCGTGTCTACAGAACCTGAATAAACGCGCGTCTTCAGTTCATCCAATCTGCAGGATGAGGTCAAGTGCGTCACGGCCATTAGTCCAGCGTTTTAAGTGTATGGAGCGCTAAACAAACGCAGGTTGCGCCTGTGAGCTGCTGCCCCAGACTCCAGCACAGTCAGATGTTATGACTGGGGAAGCGGCCCGTGTTGTTAGAAGCGACTTATCTGCACTGCTCAGATATCCGGCAACCCTTTCCGGGAAAGTCGGCTTTTCACATTACAGAGAAGCATGGAGTAGGACTCGTGGGCTTATGGATACTCGGGTTTTTGTTTGGTTTATTAGCCTCCTTTATTTAGGAAGGTATTCACTTTGTGCGTATAGGACAACATATATTAAAAGTAGTCAAAATTATAAATAATTACGTAATATGCAAGAAAAATCTAACTCCCTTTTTACATTTAGTGTTTTCCTTTTCAATAAAGAAGACAGAGAAACAGAGATGAAAAGCCTATTGTACTAAACCAGGCTAAACCAATGCGTATTAATGCCTAAAGATGGTGAGATATTTGGTGGGAACATACCAGTCTCCGCTTGGGTTTAATCAGCGGACGATTTTGCCCGTTCATTTTGTGATAGAGGCCACAGGCATTGCAGAGATAGTGTCCTGTCCCGTCCCGCCTCCATAACGGAGTCGACGTGGCTCCGCAATTGACGCACTCTCTACCTTCTGCAATACACACACATTCACCACGGTTAGTGCACAGTGACACGCATTCGTTTGTATAAGACAACATTATAAGATAAACATAGGCGCACACACATACAACAAAGCATCGTTTTTTATAGAATGCAAATGTGGACTTTCCAAACATGCAAACATCATTCGGTAACAGTGAGACCAAGCTTCAACGTGTGTTACAAAAAACAGCAACACAAAGATAATAGACCAACAACTATAATAATAATAGTAATAATAACAATAATAATAATATTTGTAATAATAATAATAATAATAATAATAACAATAATAATGAATGTAAATAATAATAAATGTAGTATAAGAGCCGGTGCTCTTGAATTGACTGCACCTGCAGTGACTTTGACAGACCCGTGAGTCGACATGGAAACGGTTGTACTGATTATTTTAAAGCAAAAAATATATGTATACACGTAGGGTTTTTGTGCAGTTTTACGTTTGCATTTCAAGCAGCACTTCCCCTTTTTCTGTCGATTACAGATTCATCAAATATGTCAAATATATATCATAATGTATGATGATATGTGTGTATGTATATTACATATATATGTATATATGAATGTATATATATATATATATATATATATATATATATATATATATATATATATATATATATATATATATATATGAATTGTTATCATTATTATAGTTATTTATTTATTTATTTTATGTATGTATATTTTTACATGTTTCCTGCATACACACGCACACACACCGGTATTTCACTAACGTTTTCCCCGTGAATGAACGAGCAACATCCGGGGCTGAGTAAACAAAGCAACTGTGGCGTGCACTGGTCTGACAGTAATAGGATTATGTTAAACATATAAACGAGGCGACACAGCCCAGAGAGCTGGCTTCCCAGAGAGCAGTCCATTATTATTATTATTATTGTTATTATTATTATTATTGTTATTATTATTATTATTGTTATTAGTATTATTATTATCATTGTTATTATTATTGACATCATCATCATTATTGGTGCCAGCTCTATAAATACTATTTGACTAGCTCGTTTTGGGGGATCTGAAAATCTGCGGAATAATGTTAAGTCAGAAGTGAATGTAATAAAGCGCACGCCTACCTGAACAGGACCTTGTTTTTGGTCTTGTTTTGGAACCATAACTAGAAGATGACCCACCTATCAGGCTACTTGGTGGGAAGAGGCCTGGGCCGTATTCGGGGACATAAGGTGGGTATGTGGCGATGGGGTGATGGGCAGAGGATGGGCCTCCTCCGATAGACACACTTCGGCTGTGAGCGGATTCCAGCTTCATGCTTTCTGCCAGGGAAACCTGGTACTTAATGCACTCTTTGTCCTCTTGACGGGAGCTGTTGGACCCTGAGAGGCCGGGGTCCGGGGAAACGTCTTTAGGCGGGGTCGGGGGAAACGTAAAGAGATGCGGACTCGAGTGGCCGTTGGACAGCGAGGATGAGGAGGCCGGGGGATAGACGGAGAGGCTGCCAGGGGAGCCGTGATGAAGAGGGTTCTTGGGGAAGGGGCTTAGGTTCCAAGGGGACGCGCTGTGATGTGGGGCGATGCCTTTACTCCCCTCCAGCCACGGTAGAGAACCGTGGAGTAACGAGGGTCGACACACCTGGCTACCTAAAGCAAACACAAACACACATTAGACCTGACAGAATAATGTAAAACACTGGTTTAAGATGGGTCAGCAATAGCGTGTGTTAGAAAACTAAACCCAATATTATAAATTCATCCCAATCAATAATGTATTGTTGGTCAAAAACACTTAAACACTTATCGGGAACATTTTAATTATACCCCGTGAATTGAGTTTAAGAACAAACTGCATATGTGCAAATAAGACTAAAGAAAAAAATGTCGTTATATGTCAATTTCAACAAATATCTAAACGTGTTATGAAACAGGGTTTACACGGGCCTATACAGGCTAAATGATGAAGAATTTCAGGCATGACATCAAAATTGGGTCAGATCATACACACAGAACTATTGTTTTTCCGTGGCTGTAATAAAAAGCACTGACCCCGTGACGCTGCGCAACTGATCTAGAGACGAATTACGCACGAACTAAATAGATAATGTGACCGTGATTAAATAAGGCCTCAGAGGCCGTTTACTTACTGTGTGGAGGAGGAGGGTACCTCTGTACCGCACGGACTGAGTTCCCATAATACGGTGAGACATGGTTGCCCTGTCCATCGATATTAAAGAGTACATCCACATCGTCAGCGAGCGGGTACTGCGAAGGGTCCATATATGAGTGACCAAGGCCGGGGTGATGTGAGCCGGGATGCTGTTCGTTTAATACCGCAGGATGATGGCTCATCCACCGGGGCTGGTCCGCGCTAACTTCCATTATGATGCTCTTAATTTAGTCTATGTTCATGCACGGCAGCTCTCTTTATGCAGTTCACAAGAAAGTTAGTCCAAAATCCGTTTGGTTAAATCCACAGATTCCGTGCGCGCTCCCAAAGACCTGCATGTGCAGAAAGAAAGAAAGTGTTAAATCTGAACTCTCCTTTCACATAAACACACTGAACCCATGGATGAAGTATCAAACATAGATATTTAAATATAGGACACATACCCAACATTACAAGCTCTGTGCGCTTGTCAATGAAACACGTCCAAAACGAAAGGTATAGTTGCCAAACTCGTTCCTATTTGAAAAGTGTGTCTGAGCTGAGCTCAACAAGTAAAACGTGCAGTTCGCTTCCAGTGGTCGGCTTCAGCGTGTTCAAATCACTGCTCAGACTTGTGTTGGTGCGCTGGAGTGGTCGCGTCCATTAGCTTCTGCTCTCAGTCCTGACTAAAGTTCTGCCTCTCTCGCCCCGTACTGCTCTCTCACTTCAAACCCCCCTCGCTCTCTCTCTTTTTTTTTTTTTTTTTTTTTTTTTTACAGTGAAGGCATTCTTTCAGGATGGCGCCAGGCAGCTCAATGCTCGCAGACAGCTGTGGCGCGACGCAACTTAAGGAGGGTCTGTCAGTGTCATCAGTTAAGGGGTGGGGCCTACCCTAATTGAATAGAGCTGCACCAGGAGAAGTTCCCATCTAAGGTAAGTTTATAGGCTATAATATATACATAAAAAGATGGGATTCTGCCTTATAAAAAACGCCAATCTTGCTCTTAGCTGAGTAAAATGATTAGAATATAACAAAGTTATTTGCTTCAGTATCTGGTGCAGGTAGCCAAGCCTGTTGCTCTCTCGGGGCTGGGCTTCGGCACACTTTCATTCTTAAAATTGTGACAGTGCGTCCTCTCGCGGTGACAGTCAAATTCAACAGATTTCCTCTCTCAGATGCACACTGATGTGCAGCATTTTTCTGCTCCCTATTCAATGGCCATTCAAAATGGCATGTATCATTAGTTATAAAAAAAATACTGCATTAAATGGAAGAGGATAACTCTCAAAGAGCCTGACCGTGTTTGACATGCCTGTGTTGTTTTGAGGTGGCCCGGTGACTTGGACTGATGGACGATGCATCTTTGCGCATGCGGAGAGGTTTCTACGCTCTGTTTAGCCTCAGATAGGATTGAATGTAATAAAGCGTGGAGATGGACTGCATTACCGACTCCACATGATGTGACGTAATGACAGTGTTGGGAAACGTACAAATCATTTAAAATATAATTGTGTCTCCATAAAAGCCAATGCGGTCCTCTCATCTCATGTAGTTGATACGAATGTGTAGATGTATTTTTCACACAGGCTCTTGATGCTTAAATAACCTGCTCGATTAATTCCCATTTTCCCAGCCCTATTTTGGAGGCAGTACAACATTTTAGAACATAACCATAATTCACCTTTTCATGATATTGAGAGCCTGCACGTAACAAACTGCATTTATTAGAGCCTACCCCCGGACGCTGCAAACAGATAAACTGCTGCTGCTATAACACTATAGTAGTCGTAGTATAGTAGTAGTAGTAATAGTAGTAGTAGTAGTAGTATAGTAGTATCATAGTATGTATATAAATAAACATTACTTACTGCTTACTTACTATAGTAGTAGTAGTAGTAGTAGTAGGCTTGGTGGAAGTCTTTAGGGATATTATAACATATGGAACTAAATAATAATAATAGGCCTACAATAATAACAATGATAATCGTCAACGTAAAATTGCATAGTCTATTGGCTCCAATAAATGTTAAATTTGGCGCGTTTTAAATATTCTTTTATCTTGTGATTTTGAAAGTTCAGAGCTTGTCTGTCACTCAATCTTCACCTCTCGTCTTTTCAAGAAAAGGTCATTTGAATCTACTCGGCTTCGTGGAACTGAACGAGGTCGTATACAGAGTGCCGCAAGTGCGATTTAAGCAAGTCCTTTAACGCTTTTGGTAAAAAGTCCAAATTACTCTAGATATAGTACTGTGCAATAGGCCTATTTAAAACAAAAATGGATGACAAAATGTGGCCAATTTGTAGATTTGCGATTATTATCTGCGCACTGCAGTCAGACGCACTGATGTAATCTCAGAGGAACGTGCAGGGCCCTTTCACCTTTCTGAACACGATCAAAGCATCCACCTGCCAGAAATAATATCCTACCTAATGGAAACACAATGAATAAATGCACAACACGAAATTAAAACTAGGGGAAACACACATAAATGTACTGTTAAATGTGATGTTTCCGTGTATGCTTGCACTGCATTCATATACGATATACAGTTATTTTCCCATTCCTTTAAGGGTGTTGTATAGATGGCATAAATAATACGAGTTATTTAACGTCACATTGTATCCTTGTATATGCTACGACCAGAAGAGCGTCCGTGTCTTACATCCAATTATGTTAACTCTTACCGAATTATGCCTATATAGATGGAGAGTTAAACCTGGAGAAACGCAAGTCTCAGCCTGACATCTTCCATACGACCCGCAGGCAAGGTAATCTCATCAATTTCACGCCGCGTATGAGATTCTACCATAGGTCGACCACTAACCTGGGTGGAAATGGGCAGTTACACATCCTTTTGGTTTTTATTTCAGGCAGCAAAGAGCCTGGGAAATATTTTCAGAAATCTAGTTGAACTCATTAAGAGCTCAATCATTCCCAATTCATTCCCATTATTCTCAATGACTTGTGACAAAAAAGCAGTTGTCCGATGACACCAAGTTCACCAAATATGGCCATGTTTCTTCTCTTCGTAAATAATATCAAAAGTGGCAACATGGTCCGTGTTGGAAGATGCTGTTGAAAAAACACGTTAGTGCAGAGGCAGGAGCTGTAACGGACATAGCGACCTGGCTTCAGAATAGATTAAAATATTTACTGACCTGTAAAGGACGCTGTATACCGCGCAGGTTTTCCACAGATGAAAAGAGAGAGAAGCAAAGAAATGGATGCGCCGGTGGCATTTACAGAAGTGACAGACTGACAGTGCGGAGCTGTGGAAGGGAGGGACGCACTGCTGCTACTGGAGGAGTCGCACTGAAGAGGGGAGCGCAGGGTGCACGCGCGCACGGGCACGGGCCAAACAAAGGCGACTTCTCTGCCCTACTGTAGGCCTATGTGAACAGCTCACAGCTTCCGGGTCCATGAGGTGTCACGAGCTGCATAGATTACACTCACTCCTACCTTATTCTGGGTTTGAAGCACCATGGATACGTATACCATTATCATTATTATTATTAATGTAGTTATTATCATTATTATTATTATTATTATTATTACTTCTATTATTATTAAAAAATATTATTATTATCATTTCATGTTCTATTATTTCAATCATCTCATCCACCAGACGTCTCAGTGTTTTAAGTCTAAGCCGTATAAATGTGGGAGGTCCCTTGCAGCACAGTCTTTTGTATTTCTTTGACATTGACCCTTTTTGCTTCTTGTTTAGACTATATATAAGATAGAGAACCGTTATCACATACAGATTATTTTAACACATTTGTTTAGTATTTGTTTTGAGATAATAACTGATTTACCTATAACATTATCATCATCAAATCTTTTTTTGCTAAAAACAAAAACAACGACTCTCTCTCTTTCTCACTAACTCACTCACTCACTCTCTCTCTCTCCCTAACTCCCTCTCGCTCTCTCTCTCTCTCTCTTTCTCGTGAATCGTGAATCGAAAGGCATTGATCAATTGCGACGTCATATTTTGAGAATTGTGTATAAGAAGTAGTAGTACTATAATAAAAAACCTGCTTCGAGAACCAAAGCATCACATAAAGTAGCAACTAAGCCTGTATTGTAACTTACACCACAGCTGACAGAAAAAAATCACTTGGCAAATCCGACCGGTTTCCCTTTGGAAGGTAAAAGAGGAGGACGCTGAGCTGAGCATCCACTCTCATGTGAATCTGCAATAAGGAAGGGCCTTCAATTTGATCATGTTTTTGTGATCCGTCACTTAGTGGAATTAATTGAATTAACAGGCTAGAATTAATAGGCCTACCAGACATGCACTATCAGCATTCATTAAGCATTACATTGCGCATTAATCTATTATTGACGAAAACAGAACCGTATTTGTGTAGTTGGCCTATTTATTTACCCGTTGATTCGGGGTGGGTAAGTCTAAATAGAATTTTCAATAACACACAAAATGTTAGATTACATTTATACGACAAAAAAACGACAATAGGCTAGTTAGGCCAACATGTGTAGTCTGTGTAGTTCCTTTCCAATAAGAGAGGTGGGATGTGTTTGTTAACGCATTTAAAAGGCGACTATTGCTTCTCAGAACAGAAGATATTACTTCACAAGCAGCACATACTGTATCACAGCTCCCGATGAAAGCAGAACTTGACATGAGCTCCATGACCAAATCAGGGCGCCTGTGCGCATGCACAACCTGTGGTTGGAGGCGAATAATTGTTCACAGAATCGCATCAAAAACTGCTGTTATTATATTATACTCCATCGCACACACTCAACCCAACCAAATCATTGGCATCGTTGGCACATAACGTCACGTGTGAGATTAAATGCAATCTAACCCCTCCCATTCCAAATAACTGTGCATTAGCCATAAAGCCTCCCTATGCCCACGTCATTATTCGCTGTAAATGCCGTTTAAGATTAGCCTACCTTAATTTCAAACAAAACGATTTCCAAATATCTGCGTTGTTTTATTTACTCGTGTTTATTTCATCACCTTCCACGCCCAGTGCATCCACGCCCCGTCAATTCGCCAAAGACGATGCGCTGTTTTATTGGTTCTTCTTTCGATTTTATTTTAAAATATTAGGCCGCGGTGAGGAGATTTATAAACGACTGCGCTCTTATCTGCTCCCCTCACGTATCCAGGATCACAGAAGCTGATTAAGAAAGAAGTCACAGCCAACGCTGGATTCATAATGATTTGGAATAATGAATCCTTATCTCTCCCCTGCAGATTATCAGCCTTTCAGCTCGCCATGTTTTGTTACATGGGATAATTTATTGCATCTAATACATTACAATGAATCTGATGGGGGAAAGTGATGGCCATGTTAGGAGAAGCTGAGTTTTTATCCCGGGGCAATGAAATGCCTTTACGATTTTTAATTGGTAAAATATAAAGAGAATCTGATAATAAAAAAGGAGGTATAATCTTGGCTGTTAGTGTTCGAGCAGCACTACGCTGTAATTAGTGTGTCAGTTTCAACCTAAAATTAACAGCATCGACCTGCCATCTCTGCTTGGTAGAGTCAGCGAGTTCCTAATTTCACATGATTTATTTTTCACCGGGAAAAGATAATTAATCATAAACATTGAAAACAGTGCAAAGAATGGAGATAACCACATATTTGCATCTTTCGTTCCTTGGCCCTACACTCAACGAAGCCAAGCCTACTTATTTAGCCATGCAGCACTTTCACTAAGTTTTTTAATTTACCATGTTTAATCTTGGAGTGTTGCAGTCTCATTAATCATACAAAAATAAAACCACGTGGGCGGTGACGTGTGCCTCCCCCGTAAATAAATGCCTCCCCCCTAAATGTACAGTCTACACAGTAACATGCACATAATTACATAGACGCACGCACATACACGCACGCACTCTATAGCTACACGCACGTGCGTGTTGTGTGTGTATGTGTGTTTGTATGCTAATATTTACAGCCTATATGCTCTATACATAAATGCAGACTAATGCTATTCCATGTTCTCATTGCTCCGTTGCATAAACACAAATTTTCTGCGTTGCACATGTATTTAGGGCGCGCTTTACAAGCAAGGCATTCGTCACCGCTCACGTGGTGTGCATCATGGACAAATAGTCTGTATGCTAATATATATATTAGCATACATTTTATAATATTTATAACACATTAATGATCGAGATATTTATTCTGAACTTTGTTCTTGTACTTTGTATTTATATTACTGGCAGAAGATTAGTTTCCATAATCCATATCTGTTTACATGGGCTAGTGTAATGGAACTACAGCCAGCATGCTGAAGTCCTACTTTTTGACTTGTGGAGTCGAATACAGGTATAGGCCTTTCTCATGAGGTGCAGAGATATAAAGAATCCCAAATTCAACTTCCACTATAGTGAAACAGTTCGGCCTGCAAAGTCTGGCGACATAGTGGCGCTGTCCGTGCGGGTGTCGCGGTAGACTGTCTCGAAAACCTCAGAGGGGCTTGTCCCCACTATCGAGTTCCCCAGATCCCTTTAAATAACTGGATAGGCCAATATCACGTTGCTCAGGGTCTCAAGTCCCCCCGCCCTCCCCCGCTCTTGTCTGCCCACCTATGGCACTTCAATAGTAGTAGAGTGCCCCAATTCTCAAATAAAACATTGGGAATGATCAAGTCTATTTACAGAAAATAGAACTATATATAAGAACTCCCAGGCCAATGCAGCCTTCACTTTGTTCTGATCAATGGGCCTGCTGGTACTATGGTCTACAAGTGCATAATGTGAGTGCATAGTGCATAATGTTACGTTTAGACACTATTAGCTATAGCCCAAAATGACTACAACCAAAAATAATGTTGCTATTTTTCTGTTTTGTTCCCTGGACTTTAAACCCCTGCCCGATAGATAATAAGTATACCACAATATTTGGCATTATTATCTGCCGGATCTTGCAAACATCTGAAAACACAATCTTGCAGATCCACGTCACATATATTTTTGCCCACCTATTTAAAAAGCCTTTACACTTTCAATCGCATACCAAAGTTGTGCAAATCGTTAACGCTACTACATCGTTATTGGCCTTTGCATTGTCATTAATCTTCAGCAAGCTAATTAAATTAATCCATCGCCTCTTGGCACTGAACGGCGACCATTTTTAAATCCACAGAAAGAGGGGGCATTTATTTAGTCTACAAAGCACAGATAGGCCTACGTTACTTTGTTGTATATAAAAGGCAGGTGTAGGCCTTAGAACAGGGTGTTATTATTTGGCATGGAGGTGCAGGCTGTGCTCGCAGGATGCATGCAGGGTGTTGTGTGACCGGAACGAGGCGGAGAGTCTGTGATTGACAGTCGGTCGCAGGATCATGTTTAATCCGTGCCTCTCTCGAGCTTGTTCAGAACTCATTTCTCCACCGCGAGATGGGGACTCAGATGGTTGCCCGGGTAACGGCGATAGTGCTAAGCCATTTCCATTTTCTCCGAACGAGGGGGAGAAACATTTGCAACAGAGGTCGTCACAAAGTCATTCACACACGGAGCGCGGTGCAGTGGTAGGATCTGGGCACTCGCTTATATCTGATGTCCAGACGTATAGACGTAATAGAGGCTGGACGAGGGTATGGACCTGTGTGGACGCGTATATAGGCCCAGAGAGATGTGGAGAATACTTTGCAAATGTAGTCAGTAAGGCCTATACCTGTGTTTTGTATACAGGGTCCAATCAGAGTCTGTATTCTGAATTTGCAGAAAAGAAAAAAAAAATCACTTTACAAAATTTTCTTTAATTACACCATTCACATTAGAACCTTAATTGCATTAATAAAATACCCAAATGTCTCTTCCTAAAGTCAACAGAATTTTATATTGTAAGTAATTGAATTCTGAAACCCATCATGCATGAGTAATTGCACGTGAATTTAGAAATACAGTTACTTCCATTGAGAAAACACCCTTTTAAACCCCTTTATGGATCATAAAAGTATAATATCATGAGATTTTTTATGACTTGTTTTTTTCTCCATATGCATGTCTATACATAAGGATACAATGAATCATCATCAACAAAAAGTTTCCTGTTCTTTTTGACTGAGCCACAAAACTTCAGGCTTTGCCACCCTCAAGTTGGACACTCAAAAATGGAGGTTTATAGGAATGTGAATATAGATAAAAACTAATTGGCCGAAAATCCTCTCAAATGTTTTTGACACATGTAAAGAAAAAATAGAAACAAAGAAAAGTGCTTCGCTTTTTGGAGAGAAAGGCCCCATAACAATTCGTAAATGAACAGTAGAACAAACTGAAATACAAAATACCCATAGATAACAGTGAGTGAAAAGGAGTGCCAACTATTTAACCATTGGAACTGGCAACATGATGGGTCTTTTTGGATTACTGATTATAAATTAACATTAAGACATTAATGTTGTTGTATGTGGATGTACATTTCTCCTTTGTGAGATCAATAAATATATTCTTATCTTATCTTATCTTAATACTTTTTTTTTTTTTTTTTGCCATTTTTACCATTGTTTTTGGTAATAATAAAAGATATTGGGAAAAGTCTGCTTATCGGCTATCTCGATTTATTTTCTTCTAAAACATTAATTATGAAGGTGCAATAAGGTTGGCTGACCTAAAGATGTGGTCTTTAGCAAATGATCTTCGTTCATGTCTTTCATTCGTAAAAATGAACTTATCCTGCATTTATTTTCTTAGTTTTATCTTCCACTTCCACCTTATCTTATCATTGGGAAAATGACCAGATGAATCTGAAAGGGGGAAACGACTACACCTGAAACTATCCACAGTTCAACAGAACAGATCTGTAGGTGAACCGTCACTTCCAATCGTCCGCTTATGTAACGCATCCTTCTTTGGCTTGGTTTAACGGTATTTCTTGCAAAGAATCATGTTGGTCTGATTATAATGTCTTGCAGTCTGTCAATCCTTTAGGCATCTTTTGTTATTATTATGATTTTTATTATTATAACTATTGCATTTTGATCAATACATGTCCTGTTAAACTCAATGTAAACAATGACATGGATTGCATCCAGTTTAAATTACAGCAATAATAATCTGCAGTGAAAACATACAGGGCCCTGCAGTCCACTTTAAAGCTGCATTTGGTGTTTTTAGATGGATAATTTTCTCTCTAAAGGTAGATTGGTTACCTTTCATTGGTAGATATGTGTCTTTTGGTTAAAACAACTGATCTATTAACGGTTGTGTTTTCAAAAGCACTAAATTGCACCAATCATTCATTCACAGACAGGCAATGTGGATGAAGTGCTGAAGCTGTGGCAACTAGTGCTCCCATCACAGTACTAACCAGGCTCTACTCTGCTTTGCTTTTGAGATGGAATTAGGCTTTCACCTGCAGGTGACGCAAGCAAAGACACATTTGCAACTTGTTGAGGTGAACTCTCTGAATGACCTCTTGGACTTGGACTCAACACAACAAAGAGCTCTCTTGGCGTGGCTCACGGCTGCCAAAGGATGGTTGCCACAAGATGGAAGCCCCCTCACTGTCTTGTCAACGGTGGATTATGACTTTTGTTGGCATTGTATATATTTTGAAATGTACATACCACGTCCTCATGGTGCACAGGAAGGAACTTTGAATCTGTGGAGAGGTACAATACATTTTGAAAAGATTGTGTGTTTTTTGTTGTTGTCTGGGTTGTGTGTTTGTGTGCGTGCATGTGTGTGTGCCTGTGTGTTTTATGTTTTGAAATATTAATACAGTGGCTCAGTTGGTGGAGCATTGGCCTTTGAGCCTGAAGGATGTGGGTTCAGGCCCACAGGATCTACTTCCCAACTTCCACTGCTGTCTGCTGTCGTTGTGTTCTTGGGCAAGACCCATAACCCTACTTTGCCTGAAGCCCCCACTGAAAGATCAAGGCTCCTGTGGACTCACCACCTGCAGGAGGATCAGTGAGGGGCTGGTGCTCTGTGTACTGGGTGCAGCTCTGACTGTCACCCCCTCGACCCAGAAATGGATTAAGGGGAAGAAAATGGATGAATAGATGGAAATATTAATAAACAATTCATGACAACATAATACTAATTCATCATTAAAACCTTGATCAGCAAAGACCATATTTGATTGTCTTCAAAATCAACTTGATCTTAAAAATCCAAATCGGTTGCTTTCACTGTATCTGTTCAATTATGAAACCTTTGAACACAATAATAAATAAATGGATTCTAAAAGAGGCACAGCCCACACACAAGTCACTGAGACCTTCCTTCAATTGTGTGTGTTGTATCCTTCTTTCGCTTTGCAGAAACATGCAGTACCATTACACTGACCTGCTGTGTTTTATTCAACATTGTAAGTGATTGTGTTACTACAGGTATAGACCCTGCTGCCCACTTGGTGCAAGTTCATTTGTATCCATAGCCTATAGCCCAGTGATGGGCCAGATCAAGCTGCTATTTAAATGAGGCACAGCAGGCCCACAAAACATTGGCTGCAGCTCTGCCTCCTTCCCGTCACATGTTCTTGTTAATTTATGTATTCCTGCCTTTAGTCAAACAGTCACCACACCTGTCTGAACAGAGCACACTCTTCACTCAGACCTGGCATCTTTACTCTAATATTTCCCCCCCAAGTTGTCAGCCTCTGGTGTCTGCAGTCTGCGTTTGTGTGGCCTGTGCCTATATGATAAACATGTAAAATATGGTGAAGGACAACAATCTGCACGGTGGAGGAGCGATCATGAGCAAAAATGACGCACAAATAATGTATCTGTTTCCAGCACATTGTTGAGAATATGCATAGTGCCCATGAGGCCGATTAAATTAAGTCACATCCAGAAGGTTTCCATATATGCTCAGTATTCGACAACAACTTGCACTCAAGGCCGCTACAATATGTTAATTTCCCAATCTCTGGTGAAAAGTGTCTTTAAGGAGCATGACATTAGAAGGAGATGAACATCATCTACTCCCACGACAGAGTAGTTTCATTAACTAACTCATATATTTTGGTATTTTTAACGTATACATATGTTCTCCTGATAGCACGTTCATGTCAGTTATGGACTATGGTGAAGCGGTTACATAGATGCTTCTTCTGAGCCTGCGAGCCCCACTGCTTACAATGGAGGTTGGACAGTGGCCTCTGACTTATGCCTCTGTGTATACTGCACTGTACCTGGATATTCGTAGACATAGGCAACGCCATTCGTATCTGCAGAGGTGCATCTAGTAGAACATTTTTCTATAATAATTAGTTGTTTCATGTGAGATGTTGACTTATGTCTCAGAATGCGCCACTTGAATAGAGAAAACACTCAGTCCATGGAGCGAGGGGGACAAATATTCCAATCATACGTTTATTCAAATATTATGTTTGCTGTGGTATTATATACACTTGTCAAAATCCGGGTCCAGCATGGAGAGTTCAGAGAGTTTGGTCCAAAGTTAAATTAGTGTAACTCATTTGTTTGTATGGACGGATGTGTTTCTGCTGCTACTGGACACCTTTTTTCTCCTACGGGATCAATAAAGTACTATCTAGCTATGAGCAATGTAACTCACAGTTAATTTTCATAATTTCAAAGTACATTTCAAAGTTACTCAAAGTTACTTTGAATCATTTATGAATTACATGTTACTGATTACTTTTTAAACATGTAGTGAGTAACAGATAGTTATACAGTCTCATGAAAGAACATGAGTTACATTGCTTTGGGAATACATTGCCGTTATTATTATAGATAAACAGCTAATGAGATAAGCTAACTTATCCTTAATTACGAAAGAAACACAAAAAGTTGTGTGCATTTGTTTAAACTTATCTTAACTAAACTGTAGGTCAGTGTTACTCCTGGGTTGGTTCACTAACTTTACTGTTTATAACCGTGTGTTTGGAGAAGTGCATCTGTTGCCTCTTGCCAATGGGATGCTCTCGTAAGTAACAAGTTTAATCTCAATGTGACTTTAGTTAAACCTTCTTAAAATTCTCTAATTAACACTGGTTAACTGATACTACAGAAATAGCCCAAAAAAATGCAAACTACAATTTAAATAATAAAGTTCTTTGTTGGTGCATGAAGAATTACAGAGGTGTCCATTTTGTTTTTTCTCACAAACTTACCAAAAAGTTTACATCTTGATGAACAACTTGATGACCCTTTGAATGAGAATACAGGTTTTAGCGCTGACAACAGGCAAATAAACTGTATGAGAAACATGCAAAAACTTATGTTAAAAGCCCATCTCCAATCAAAACAAGAACTTTGTGCGATGAGGTTAAAGCGCTATTGAACTGTTTATGTTGCTTACAAACATCACTATTGGTTTCTGTCTTCCTTTCATGCATAAACTAGCCCTTTAATTAAAAAAAAATGTGATCCCTGAAAACAGATAATGTCGGTATATCTCAGTGACCTAAAGTATTTCTTACAAAGCAAAACAGCAGGTGTAGGCTCAGATCAGCGAAATATAGGACGATGATGAGGTATTAACATTTAACCCCATCAAAGCAACCTGGGGTATCTTGGGGGACCTTTCTCTTGAGTTTGCCTCTGCTGATAACGGGGAAATCACATGGTCTAATGATTATGCCAGAAATACATAATTAAATGCTATAAAAAGTGTTTGTGACCACCAATAGATTTTTTTCCAAGTTAGAACATTCAGGATTTGTATCTGCCAATATTCTGATTCCGTTCAGTTCTTGGCATGGACTTGCTGCAAGATTTCTAAAGATGTGTATGCCATATGTGTTTTAAAGCATGTATTCACTTGTGTGTGTATTTTTATAAAAGAGTATTGTATTGCATAAAAAAGTCTAAGAATTGTATGAAAAGTAAAGTATTGTGTTTTGTGCGATGAGCAGTGATGAGATAGATGCAGAGACAGATGTTTTTATTTATTTATTATTTTACTTTTAATGAACCAGGAAAGTCCCATTGAGTTTAAGAACACAAATGAAAAATCATCACATAAAACAGACACCAAAAACACTGTTAAAAACACAATTAAAATCATACAGGTAATTATAAAACTCAGAATATTAAAATCACAAGGGATTAAAATCATAAATATCAACGGTGCATTAAAAAGAGTAATAAGTAAGTAATGTTTGTTTATATAGTGCATTTTACAGACCAAGGTCATCCAAAGCGCTTTACAATGTTCAAAGTTCAGATATTGTTCCGGTCATGACGGAAGCGAGACACCGAACACATTGGCATCAAAGCTCCCAACCAACACCACTCTCTCATTTAAATTCATACAAATTGTGCAAGTTTTTATTTTTTTGTGTCGCCCAGATGCTGTGTGAAGATACAATCCTTCAGTTGTATACACAGGCAAAAAGACCGTCTTGGACCTGGATTTGAACACCGTCAGAGAAGAAGCCCGTCTCACATCCTCAGGAAGACTGTTCCAGACTCTAGCTGCATAACTCTGAAACGCTGCCTCCCCATGTTTAGCTTCTAAAATTTAATGGAGTCAAATGATTAAATCCATAAACTCAGCCCAACTCTACCACAGTACAAACACATACATTGACCACATTGCTATATAGGCCACAGGTAAGACATGGAAACAGAAGCAGCTTAAAGTCCAACAATTATATTATCTAACAAATAGCGATTTAAGCCTTCCCAACTATTCATCCTTATACCGAGAAAGTTTTAAAACAAGTCAGATGTTTAAGCAGAAATATATAGATATAGATAAAAGAGCCTAATGCCCCGCGGCAGCTGCCACTCAATCCGTAGATCACATCTGATGTAGAGGCTTCGTTCTTGTTTTATTTGGAAGATGATAAAAAGAAATGTATTTTTCAGCCTGTGAGCAGCAGCCTGTCATTCTGCACACACAGTAAATATGCTAAAAGGCTTTAAGCGCCACTGGCACATACACAGAGATACACACAAGATTAAGCTTTATTAACTCTTCACGGGGGCTTAATTGGGAGATCAAAGTTAACAGTCTTCCATCGATATGAAGCAGAACTGATTTTATTTGGCTGAGCAATATTAGTGCAATAGTAATGTCATCAGAGAATTTAAACCAATTACTCATTATAGTTGAGTTGTTTGTTTCCGTCCTAAGCCAAAGATGTGTAATGTTGATCGTAATTCGGCCTTTTAGTTATTATTAGTTATTAGAACATGTGGTAAAACTACTTTTCATAACAACCATTTATTTGTTAAAGTAAATATGTATTTCAAATTAGAACGGCAGCATGGTGGCACAGTGGTTGGTGCTTGTGCTTCTCAGCAATCTCAAGATTTCCACCTCCAAACATATTCTCCCTATGTCTGCGTAGGTTTCCTCCAGGTGCTCCGGTTTCCTCCAGGTTCTCCAGTTTCCTCCAGTGCTCCCGTTTCCTCCAGGTGCTCCGGTTTCCTCCAGGTGCTCCGGTTTCCCTTACCACTAAAAACATATACAATAAGTCTGGCGTGCGCGTCCTGTATGGCAAGTAAGTAAATAAGTAATGTTTATGTATATAGCAAATCTTTATGGTATGTGAAATGTGCTTCATAAATAGACTTTACTCACTTACTTACATCAAAAGACAATAATAATAATAATAAACAGGAAAAATGAACAGGCCAAACCCTCTCTGACCCCACACCTCTGAGGGCTGGGGACATCACTCTGAAATTTCCCCACTGTGGGACGAATATAGGAATATCTTATCTTATCGTATCTTATCTCTTTCCACATACTTTTTATTAGTACTTCTTCTTAGTTTTTTTCTTCTTTTGTTTTTTGATTTTTAAGCAATCTGGTAATTTGTTCCACAGAGTAATTCCTTGCACTGAGTTTGTTTTTAAAGTATCTATAAAGTGAATGTAGCACTTGGATGAACAGTCGGTGGTGGTCACGGGAGGGGCTGATGGCACAAACTGGTTGCCTTGCTTCTCTATGGTGTGCCCCAGGGCAGCTATGGCTACAGTAAGAGTTTATCACCACAGTGTATGGAGTGAAAGAATAATGATTCATTTCTTTGAGTGTCCAAAAACGGTATGTAAAACCAAATAATTTTTTTCACTATTATGATTTATTTGGGCACAAGCATGTTCTACCATTCTCCTTTATTTTCTCAGATTAGTCAGACAAGATATTTATATCATGTTTGGGTGGGTTGACCATAAGGTAAACTCTTTATGGAACCCACATATGTTGCAGCCGGATATTCTTCACACATGCACAACAATGTAACAATGTCCTTTATGAAACCTAAAGGCCGTCTCTCAGTGTGGCTAATGTGGTGTCGGACTTATTGTGCACATGAAATAGGTTCTTAGTTGTGGCGGAAAGCAGGAAAATCAAACACTTCCTGGCTTTAAAGTGAAAACAGCAGAGACTTCCTCCCTCATATGCAGGTAGAGGAGGCTCCTTTAGGGACGAACAAAGATGTGGAGTCTAAACAGCAGGCTTTATGTCATCACGTTTCTGTCTTAAAGCACACAGGCGGCATGTGTGTGCGTGTGTGTGTGCGCGCGTGTGAGTGTGTGTGTGTGTTTGTGTGTATGCGTGTGTAAGTGGGCATTTAGTGCTCTCCTCTCTTGGGGTGGTAACACACACCACGGCGGCAGGAGGGCCAGGGGCTCAGCAGAGATTTCAGCTCAGCTCATTCCTATAGCGGTCAAAGGGTTAAGTGGCCTAGTCATACACACACACACATGCAGACGCGCTCACATATGAACACTGGAGCCTTTGAGTCCAGTCTTCACAACCAGAGAAGGGCTCCGGACGCACACACTGTCCCAGACACAGTACAGGAGAGCGTCTTGACCACACAGGTGGATGCCCCTTCTATTGGAAGTGGGTTTACTTCTGAAAAGATCTCTACATTACATGCCTTAAAAGCTCTGGGAATGGTCGGCTATGTTTGTATGACTTGGAAGTGTGTTTGTTGTTTTGCATTTAGTTCAGTCTTATATATCTTAAAACTGGAGAAACCACAGATTTGTTTAATACAACATGTCTGGTTCCTCACTCTCAAAACAATTTGGTTCTGATGTAGTTTTAACGTGCAGGTATGCTTTGGTCTTTGTCGTACCTTTACACCAGCGTTTTAAGACTGCAATGTGTAAAAGAGAGCATAAAAAGCATACAAAGCTACTGTATGTGGCGCCACCTATATGTGAAAGGCGAGATCTCGTCAGACCTCTAAAACTAAGCAGGGCATGGCCTGGTCAGGACTGTGATGGGAGACCTCTGGGAACACCAGGTGCCAAAGTGGGCGGCTGTGAAGTGCCAAACTGTTGTTGTGACTTAAGGCAAGCTACTTCACACACATGGCCTGTAATGGGTCTGGTGTGTGCGTGAATGGTTGGTGGTGGTTGGTTGCCTTGCTTCTGTTAGAGTGCCCCGAGGCAGCAGTGGCTACAGACGTAATTTAACACCACTGTGAATAAAAAATGACATGTGAAGTGTCTGTGTCTAAAAAAGCGATATATATAACTGATACATTATTATTAATATTAAAACATCACATGTTTACTAGTTTATGAAAAGTTGGTTACCCCAGCTTTAAGATGCTTTTCATAAAGATGCCATTAACCGTATTTTTCTGGGTAAAACATGTGCTAACAAGGTTAATACATAGAAAAGAGAAAGACAGATACTAGCAGGAAAGGTTTGCATAAGAGACCTGGGTTTATTTTGAAGTTGTCCAGAATTAACCAAGAGTACTGAAAGTTAAAGAGACAAGATGTGTCATTATTTCACATGGAAAAGATGTGAACAAAAAAATGACCTGTTCATCAAGTTGTTTTGGTATTGTCCAGTGAGTTTGGCACGTCTCAAGATAAAAGCTATAGTTCACAAATGTTATATTTATGGCAGTTTAGATTACTTTTCTTCCTGCAATCACAAATGTATTTATTCCATGGTTAAACGAAACTTTTCAGAAAATGCAATCATTTGGGGAAAATACCACTATTGATAATGAATGGTGTCATAAGCCTATATAGGGCAAGTCTGCTGTGTATTTGGCCTCATAAAGAGTGATATATTGTTGTGACCTACAGACATGTGGCTCTTTACTGTTCCAGTCTATCTAGTGTGGTACATGGTTTGGCTGGGCTTCCGAGCATCTGCCTTTGTGTCTTTGTGTCTGGGGTAAACCCCTGCTGCTGTTGGGCCTTTGTCTCATTCTGATCGCTTCTAATGCTGCAGCACTAATTGTTTAACACAGAAACACGTCTTTTCTCTCTTTAATGTTTTTGTTTTGATTGTTATTGATGCATTTGTAACAAAACCTTTGTGGATTTTGTAAATACGCCTCTTTCACTCTTGTCGTCATCCTCCCTCTTTCCAAAATGCCCGCCCTGAGAAAGAAAAAGGAATCTGTGAGCATCAGCAGGAAAAAAAAAATGAATGTCTGGCAAGTTGCATCATTTTCAGAAACAAACAGTGTGAAACCGTGTTAGCCAGCCTATTAGCATATATACATAAAGAGCGTGTGTGCATGCCCGTCTCCAAATAAAAAGAAAACACAAAACCAGCCGAACGTTACTCTCGGCTAGCCGTGACGGAGGTTTCTCAAAGAGATAGCACTCTGGGTAAACATGTGATCGCCACAGATCCAATCAGTTCAAACAAAGGGGATAAGCGTCGGTGCCGGCTCAGTGTTATTGTGTGAGAGAGAGAAGTGTAATGTAGGTGTTCATCCCGACCATAATGTGCCGTCTTGTTCACCGGAAAAAAGTGTGCACCAAAATGGAGACAGAGGAAGCCAGGCATCTCTGTTATCATTTGCATCATAATGGCGAACCGATATGAATAGTGCTTTCACGTTGCTAAGCCTTTAATGTGCATAAAAATCGCTTACCTTCAAGAAATATATCAGCATGCATTTGTTGCCTATGTGCACATATTGTTTTGTCGTTTCATCATACTTTCTTCAACGCACAAAAGTCTTACAAGGTATCGTAGGAGTGATTGAGAGGCGGCCGGGAATGGCGTTTTTGTCCACAGAAATAGGTAACACTTGAATCAAATGTAGGTGAAGCAAGTTTTAGGAACTTTGGAGAAACAAAACTTACTGACAAACGTGTAAATATAAGTAAGTAAGTAAGTAATATTTATTTACATAGCGCCTTTCACTGACCAGAGTCACAAAGCGCTTTACATTTGTTTCTCACGCCACACAGAGAACGTACAGAAGGCTCATGCAAGACCTGTTGTACTTATGTTTAGTGGTAGGGGAAACCGGAGCACCCGGAGGAAACCTACGCAGACACGGGGAGAACGTGAAAACTCCACACAGGAAGGATTGGTGGTTGAATCGAACCCAGGACCTTCTTGCTGTGAGGCTCCAGCGCTAACCACTGCACCGCCGTGCCGCCATGGTCTTGAGAATGCAGTGATATTTTTTCATCAGAAATGTAACTCAAAAATGTCCTATCTTGGCCATAAGTGTTACAATATCACCAGATGAGATATGATAGTAGCTAAAAGCGTTTGACATCTGATTTACTGAGAAAACTCTAAAATTTCTTTTCCCCCTATATTCCCAGTTCACCCACCTTTCCCCGTGGCCCTCGTCCTCTCCCCAAGAGTCTCTAGAGGCCCTGTACACTTCTGATAAGACCTTCTCGGGGGGAGAGCCAGGGGGTGGTTGGGTGGAGGAAAGAAGGATGTGGTGGTGGAGGGGTTTTAGGGTCAACCCAATGGCACGCTCCAGATATCAGCTTATGCTAATTACCCTCTAAGCATTTCAGGACAAGAGGGAAAAATTTGGCGCCTTCCTAAAACATATAGCTCATACTTAACCTGCACCATATCGAGGTGAGCCCCAAATCTCTCCAACAGACAGTGACTATAGTGACAATAAAGACAGACTGGGGGCTAAATTGATTAATCAAGTCACAAATTGATGTTAAGCACCGTCACAGATATGGCTTTCCCTTTTGGACCAACTTGGTTTTATGTGGCTATTGTTCTTTCAATAATGGTGTGGCTGCGGGGTGTCAGCCGGTCTTTGGATGTCTGACTAGATAGAGAGAATGGTGTAATATATGTAAGACGCTATTGTCAGCTGGGCTTACTGTACATGACAGGTGAAAGATAAAGAAGTGAGGAAGCCAAGTCCCTCTCATTATATTTTTAGATGAAAAACCAGGATAATTAGACACCTTTGGATCCAGTGATTTAGATAAAAATCCCAATAACACTAGAAAGCTCTAGTTTCTGAGTGAAGCATTGAAACCTTTGGCTCAGACATTCAGAGACGGAATTGTAAGCAGAGCATATCAAAGATTACCCTCATTTATATTCACCTACTTTTTTATTTGATCATAACTTTTGGGCTCAGACACTCCGTAAATGTAACTTTTAGAAAGGAAGCACGAGCAGGCCTCTTCTCACTGACTCCCATTGGTCTGTATTGATTTCATACTATAAAGCACTATTAGAATCTAATTAAATATATGAAATTCATTGATTTCCCTATAATCACTATAAAGTGATTATTAGTGGTCACCAAACCAGCATAAAACTAGACTCGACAAGACATAGACTGGATTGCCATAGTTGGAGAACAATGGACAGAAAAACAATATAGTAGAGGTGAAGACAAAGTAGTCTGCTGAATCCACGGCAAGGGCCATGGGCATAATCGTCCTCAAATGGTGGAAGACTTTGTTTCTAAGACAGGAGTGGGTACTGTAGAAGCATGAGCTCTTCCTAAAGGCAAGGTTACTCAGCACTGCTCCTGAGCAGCGCTGTGTGTCCACTGATGGTATTAAGGCCACCAGCGTGGGTCAAACACAGTTTGATTTTTCAAACTGAGAATAAAACCTGATGAACATGTTCTTAATGGTATACACCTTTTTTAATGTCAATGTAGTATTTCTATTGTTATTAAGGGATCCTGCAACCAAACTAATGTCCATGTGGTATATTAGATGTACAATGTTGAATACAATGTATGACATTAATAATAATTGTTGGATGTTTGTGACTATACATTTGTAAATGTGGTGGGGAGGAGGAAGGGCCATGTGATCAACACAGCCTTAGATCTGCACATCATGAAACTTGTAAAAGAGTGGGAAGAAGACGTTCCCCTGTAAGTTTAATTTAAATCTGGATAGACTATAGAATGATGTTTATGTTTCAGTTAGAAATGCATAAATAGACCCGACAGACACATGAAATTATGGATCTGGCACCTAGACCCCGGCAGAAATGCTGCATGACGTAAGCAGAAGGGAGTTGAATGGGGATTATGAAAAGTGAAATGCACTCAGCGTCTAGACCCTGAGTGCATTTCCCTTTCATTTTGTTGGTTGAAGCTACAGTACAATGATGAACCGATGACACGATATTCCCACTGACATGGTGACAGGGAGGAAGGGGGGTTGCTGCATGAGCTGAAAAGTAGTGAAAAGCTATAAGGCACTGTTTGAACGCTGCCAGAGAAGGATGAGCTCAGCCTCAGGTGTTTGGTGGGAGGATCCAAGTATATGGCAGGTGGGATAGTGACCATGTGAGCTATTTCAGTCCTCCAATCTGAACCTTCACTTTACCTCCATTATTGTTTCAATTTAGTTTGGACGACATCTACGAATATAATTTCAAACAATATATTTTGCAAACTTCTTCTCATAAAGGGGCACTATTATCAATCCGCGTAGGGAAATTCATCTTCTTCATCCTGATGCCACTAAGGCTTACGTCTGTGGTCGCCGTAGTGCAGCGCCTGGGAACCCATCTCCAGATGTTGGTGCTCGGCTTGGTCAGGACTGCCGGAGGATTTTACCAATTGTGCATGTTTTTAATGGTAGGGAAAACTGGA
This sequence comes from Knipowitschia caucasica, assembly GCA_964034765.1. Taxonomy (NCBI): domain Eukaryota; kingdom Metazoa; phylum Chordata; class Actinopteri; order Gobiiformes; family Gobiidae; genus Knipowitschia; species Knipowitschia caucasica. The sequence goes on from OZ035823.1 coordinate 17,414,815, forward strand.
GCACCCGGAAGAAACCTACGCAGTCACGGGGAGAACATACAAACTTATCTCACAAAGACCCTGTTCCGCCCAGGATTCTAACCCAGGACTTTATTGCTGAGAAGCCAGAGTACGAACCACTCAGCCACCATGCCGCCCATATATGATTAATACAATAATTATCATAAAAAACATTCTAAATAATATTTCATAATCAATCAAATGTGCTCAATAAAGTTGCCACCGCAAAAGAAATAATGCTCGGAAGTTTGGGCCAAATAATGCTCTTTCAGTCTTGTTCCAAGTGGCTTTGTGAAAACTCTGAAATGAAGTTTGGTCCTGAGTTGTATCTCTGGTTGTTCTGGTGTCCGTCTGTGTCTCCTCACCTTTTGCTCGCTCTCCTCTTGTGCAGAGATACAGCACTGAGGAACCTGGGATCGAGGTGAGGTCCTCAGATAGAGCACCCCATTGTGGTCCAACGGGAAACGCATTGTGGCTGGATTTGTCCAGTTTTATGTAAAAGCAATACTCTTTTCACCTGAACTAATACAAGCTGTAGCGTAAGCCCCTTACTGCCATGTGCTGCATTTTCCCCCTAATCTCACTGGATTCAGCAACGTCCCCACATACCTCAGGGCACTGGCTGATAAAGCCTTAACTCTGTGCTCATCCTCTCTCTCCCTTCTCTCCGCTGTTGTTTGCACACGCCCGACCATCCCCTGCCCCTTTCTCCCTCTTTTCTTTTTCCCAGGACACCGATGAAGCAGCCGTGCAAAAAATTAAAGTGATCAAGAGATTTAGGAGAACGAGGAGAAATCACTTTGCGAGTTCCATCTGTTGAAGGAGATGAGAATTGTTGAGAGAGAAATGAACAGAGTCGGACAGGGATTTCACAACTTATGGGGCAAATCTACTTCAACATCATCGAGTGCACATAAGATTGTGTAAGGCCAAAGACTTGATTCAAAACAAACACGACATCTATTTCCACCACCAACATTTGAACGATTTTCATCTTTTGTTTTGATGAAGGGAGTAAAGTCTATTCCACAACTGAGGGTAGACCCTTGACAGTTGCCAGGAAATTTTAGACATGGCAGATTAACTTTTCATTCTCTTTCTTACTCTTTCATTCTCAAAGCAGCACTGCGTACATTTCCTGAGGTGCCACGTCAACTGTATGATTCCAATGAAATAGAATGTTGAAACCATTCTTCAGGAACATTCTCCATGGAGATAGATAAGAGGAGGCAAAAGTCAACTTTGTAGAGATAGTGAGGACATGTTTAAGATGACCTGTTACGGCAAAAAGAAAAAAAAAAGAAACGCCCAAAACATAACTTTCAATATTTTGTATTTAAACAATGCAGGAGGATTGTTCGATTCACAGTTAGAAAAAGTAAATATAAGGTACATATAGTTATATACATACACCAAACATATATACATACATTTAAAGGTACAGTATGTAATGTGTATATTGCCCCTGTTTCTTCAACTGCCACTTTTTATTGCACATCATATATCCTGAACAGACCATATTTTTTGCCTTTAACTTGTTTGCGCACTTCTGTCCTTGGCACAAATCTGAGAGATTGTATGCTAAATGTGACATGTACATTTCTCCTGTGTGAGATCAATAAAGTCTATCTTATCGTATTACATACTTGTAATGATTATTTGTTGCCAGAATCTTCTTGCTTGTGATGTACAGTAGCTTATTAGCACTGATTACTGCAATACACTTAATTGAGGTTAGCTAATAAATGAAATTTTTTTAAAGAAGCGAAATCCAGTTCAATTTCCCATAACAAACTGGCAACCCAGATGTAATATATTATAATGACTGATTGTATTGACTGAACTTTTTTAAAATGAAAATTGGTATAGAAACAAAGATGTATTATTATAATGATGATGATGATAATTATCATTATTATTATGCTGTCCGTATTTTTTATTACAAAAAACTCTACTTTAAACATTTGTGCCGAAAAGTCAAAAATATGTACATTATCTGGGGACACATAAAAGATCTAGATTTATATATATATATATATATATATATATATATATATATATATATATATATAGATAGATAGATAGATAGATAGATAGATAGATATATATATATATATATATATATATATATATAGATATAGATATAGTAGTGCTAGGAACAGCAAAGATACTGCGCAGAACCCTCAAGCTCCCATGCCTCTGCAGAGGACCCGAGCTTAGAGAGGGATAACCGCCCGCGGAGGACCAAAGGTGAGTGGAGAATTATTTTTTATTTATATATATATATACATATATACACATAGTGTCCCTTTAAGAAGATCAACATTCAATTACAAGAAATATTATTAATTATATATTCGTCACAAAACTCAAGTGGTCGGACTGTATACATATCCGTCATAATGATAGAGATGATGAAACAATCTTAAAGACTGAATCGAATCTAAAAATGAAAGGATCTGAATTAATCTTTCTGAAATGACTAAAATTATAATACCATCCCATTTTTTGTTGATTGTGCTGAATTACTTATCATAAATGTAGCACACATTACAGCAGAGCATAATCCACAGGCCCATTCAGTATTTTAATCCTATTTGAATATCTATCTGGTTCAAATTGGCCACAAGTTTCAACTGTAAGTTAATTTTGATATTTTGGGGTTGTCACTACTTCAAGCACACAGGGGGGGGGGGGACATTTGCAATAAGCCACAATACATCAGTATATGTTTCTCCCATAGATTTGAAAGTATGAGCAGGTATGAGAGCGCTGAGCCGTCTCTCTTGTCAGCTGTGATTTGTCAAAGCATAGGAGCCGCAGCCGAAGGTACTGTAGGTCCTCCTCTTCAGCACCAAAACCACACAGCATTGACATAATCTGTATTCAAATAAGATGCTGTCGGGAGAGATTAACCGTTCCCCAGCCCACACACTCAGATCCCTGCCAGAGACTGTAGATATTGTACCTGACAAACCGTGCCCATTCAGGTCTTTCACATCTTTTAGATTCTAACAAGTTTAATGCACCCTGTTATTTTGAGTATTTCTGCTGCCGTCATAATGGCCAGGTAACACTTCTCGCAGCTGAAAGGACATGCAAAACGGAATTTCTCTCTGTGAAGTTAAGAAAGCAGTATCTTTCTCCTTCACCTCATCCTTCCTTTGGTCCAGCTCTTCCTCCACACTGCCACTCGGCTGCACACAGTGTTATCTTAACCTTGGACCATCCTTTTTTGACGCTTTCATATCCTCAAGTGTCCTTTTAAGTCGCTTCTGGCTGTGTTTACATTAAACTTCAGCTATATTATCAGGCCCAAACAGTAGGAATAGAGAACAAAAATAAGTCATGTTTAAATGCAAAACATTATAAACTATGCTACATCTGTGAAAATTTCTTCACGGATAAATTCCATATTCATCAGATCAGTGCTCTCTGAGTTTGACATATTAGTGTAAATAGACAAGCGTGTGTTGGTAAATTTGCAGTTGTGCCACACTCTTTGCATTACTGAATATTCAATTGCGGTGTGTGCATCATGGATCATTTTATATTGTTCAAATCTTGTTTCCTTATGATTACTTATGAGGTATTTTGTAAACTCTAGATCGGTACTTTACATGTTTTGCACAATATGGCACAATCCTAGTCCAAAATTGCTTTATATTAGAACTTCTTGCTGCCACTAATACAGTAGATCTCATTGTAGACAGGAGTCGGTTTCCATCTGTGTTTTTAAAGTTGAAAAATATATTATAATTTTGCATCCTACATTTTACTTGCTGTCAGCCGTCATTAATTAATTTAAAAATTGTAAAATGAGTAGTGGGCGGGGTTAGGTGGTAGGGGAAATAGGCAGTTTTTGAGCACTGAAACCTCGGATGCAACAGTCCATAAATAAAAAAATAAAAAAATTGTGGATAAGCCAACGTCAGGAAACCTTATAATATGTCTCCACAACGTAATGACCCTTAACCTGGCTGCTGATATCATTTTTTAATACTCAAACTCAATAATTAGACAGGGAGTAATGTTGAGCTTGCAAATCCTAAACAACAAAAGTCTTTATCACGTGTTCGTCCGTGTAGTTAGAAAGCCGTGTATCCACATATCACTGCACTTGATCAAATCGCTATCAGCAGATGCAACAAGAAGGAACAGCACCTTGAACAAGATACACCTGCACTAATCTCCCACTCTCATCAGCTCTTCCCTCATTTATATCTGCTGCACCAATGGCCCTTTTCCTATTTGTGTTCACTTCCACCAGAGACGCCATGGACCCTATACCCGCCTGTTTGCACTCTCCTTAGACATGCATGTTCAAATATTATAGCTTTGAGAGCGCCGGGCCTCCAGAGCAATGTGCTGCTATGTGATACTGAGTGAGTTAATTCAGCCCATCATAAAAAGCAGGTTATAATCTCCTCCTAACGACCTGTCCGTGTCCCCCCTAAACCACCCCCCACCCCTTTGCACGAGCGCACACATGTGTATACGCTCTCATTGGCGCGCACTCTGCCTCTCCACACCTACACACAGACCATACAGAGACATAGTGACGACTTAAAGCTGCACCCGGAATGACACGCAGCATTATAAATAGCCTAATCTATATGGTAATAGTGTTGTATTCTACAAGCAGAGAATGGGGATAAGATAACATTGTGACTTCGGGGTTTGTACTGCCTCCTATGGTAATTGTTATCAAAGGTTATTTGGGATGACATCGGCAGCTCCTTGTGATTGGCCGGGCCTGGTTATTTACGATATGAATTATGATAACCATGATGTCTCTGTGCTCCTCCACCTCGCCGGCCGCCAGATACAATAAATTGCTATCGTTAATCACAGGGCTTTGTTCTGCCATGATTACCCCTCCACCGCAATAAGAGTTTTATTTAAGAGAGAATATGGATTTGTCATCCTTCTGGCGGCAAAATGAAACTGACAATATTTTATGTTCTGACATTTAATTTGTAAAAGCGGACGCAGGCTGCATTTGCATTCGGTGACGCCCTTCCCCGGCCTTAGCCCACGGGGCCCGGCCGGGCTCAGCCCGAAGGGATGACGTGGGCAGTCCCTCCTGTGGGCCCACCACCTGCAGAGGGGTCCGTGGTGAAGCGGTGCAGAGAGGACTGGGCGGCAGTCGAAGGCGGAGACCTCGGCGACCCAGTCCGCACACACAACATCTGGCTCTTGGGACGTGGAACGTCACCTCACTGGGGGGGAAGGAGCCCGAGCTCGTGGGGGAGGTTGAGCGATACCGACTAGAGATAGTCGGCCTCACCTCCACACACAGCTTGGGCTCTGGAACCCAACTCCTTGAGAGGGGTTGGACGCTCCACTTTTCTGGAGTTTCCCGCGGGGAGAGGCGGCGAGCTGGGGTGGCCATTCTCATTGCCCCCCATCTCAGCCGCCACGTGTTGGAGTTCTCCCCGGTGAATGAGAGGGTCGCGTCCCTCCGCCTCCGGGTGGGGGACAAGTCTCTCATTGTTGTGACGGCCTACGGGCCTAACAGCAGTGCAGAGTACCCGGCCTTCTTGGAGTCCTTGGGAGGGGTACTGGACGGTGCACCGCCCGGGGACTCCGTTATTCTCCTGGGGGACTTCAACGCCCATGTGGGAAACGCCAGTGACACTTGGAGAGGGGTGATCGGGAAGAGCGGCCCCCCTGATCTGAACCCGAGCGGTGCTCAGTTGTTGGACTTCTGTGCCAGTCACGGTTTGTCCATCACGAACACCATGTTCGAGCACAAGGGTGTCCACCAGTGCACGTGGCACCAGGACACCCTAGGCCGGAGGTCGATGATCGACTTTGTTGTCGTATCATCTGACCTTCGACCGCGTGTCTCGGACACTCGGGTAAAGAGAGGGGCGGAGCTGTCAACCGATCATCACCTGGTCGTGAGTTGGATCCGCTGGCAGGGGAAGAAGCCGGTCAGACCTGGCAGACCCAAGCGTATAGTGAGGGTCTGCTGGGAACGTCTCGCTGAGCCCCCTGTCAGACGGACTTTCAACTCACACCTCCGGGAGAGCTTCTCCCAGGTCCCGGCGGAGGAGGGGGACATGGAGTCCGAGTGGACCATGTTCTCTGCCTCAATCGCCGATGCGGCGGCTCGTAGCTGTGGTCGCAAGGTCTCTGATGCTGGTCCCGGCGGCAACCCCCGAACCCGGTGGTGGACACCGGCAGTAAGGGATGCTGTCAGGCTGAAGAAGGAGTCCTATCGAGCCATGATGGTTCGGGGGACTCCTGAGGCAGCTGTCCAGTACCGGCAGGCCAAGCGTGCCGCGGCCCGGGCTGTTGCAGAGGCAAAAACATGGGACTGGGAGGAGTTCGGAGAGTCCATGGAGCATGACTATCGGTCGGCCTCGAAGAGATTCTGGCAAACCATCCGGCGCCTCAGGAGGGGGAAGCAGTTCTTTGCTAACACCATGTACGGTGCGGGTGGAGAGCTGCTGACCTCGACTGGGGATATTGTCGGGCGGTGGAAGGAATACTTTGAGGTTCTCCTCAATCCCCCCGTCACGTCCTCTGTTACAGAGGCAGAGGCTGAGGATGTTGGGGCGGGTACATCCATCTCCCTGGCTGAGGTCACCAAGGTGGTTGGTAGCCTCCATGGTGGCAGGGCTCCGGGTGTGGATGAGATCCGCCCTGATTATCTAAAGTCTCTGGATGTTGTAGGACTGTCTTGGCTGACACGTCTCTGCAACATCGCGTGGCGATCGGGGGCAGTGCCAATGGAGTGGCAGACCGGGGTGGTGGTCCCTCTCTACAAGAAGGGGGACCGGAGGGTGTGTTCCAATTATCGTGGGATCACACTCCTCAGCCTCCCCGGTAAGGTCTACTCCAAGGTACTGGAGAGGAGGTTACGGCCGATGGTCAAATCTCGGATCCAGGAGGAGCAGTGTGGTTTTCGTCCCGGTCGCGGAACACTGGACCAGCTCTATACTCTCAATCGGATACTCGAGGGTTCATGGGAGTTCGCCCAACCTGTCCACATGTGCTTTGTGGACTTGGAGAAGGCGTTCGACCGTGTTCCCCGGGGTGTCCTTTGGGGGGTTCTCCGGGAGTACGGGGTCGGAGGTCCTCTGCTGAGGGCCATCCGATCCCTGTATGACCGGAGCCAGAGCTGTGTTCGCATTGCCGGCAGTAAGTCAGACCTGTTCCCGGTGAATGTTGGCCTCCGACAGGGCTGCCCTTTGTCACCGGTTCTGTTCACTGTATTTATGGACAGAATATCTAGGCGCAGCCAGGGGTCGGAGGGGGTCCGGTTCGGAGACCACAGGATTTCATCTCTGCTGTTTGCGGACGATGTTGTCCTGTTGGCTCCAACGAACCAGGACCTGCAGCATGCACTGGGGCGGTTTGCAGCCGAGTGTGAAGCGGCTGGGATGAGAATCAGCACCTCCAAATCCGAGGCCATGGTGCTCGACCGGAAAAAGGTGCCTTGCCCTTTGCAGGTGGGTGGAGAGGTCCTTCCTCAAGTGGAGGAGTTCAAGTATCTCGGGTTCTTGTTCACGAGTGAGGGAAGAATGGAGCGTGAGATTGACAGGCGGATCGGTGCAGCGTGCGCAGTTATGCGGTCGCTGTATCGGACCGTTGTGGTGAAGAGGGAGCTGAGCCGAAAGGCAAAGCTCTCGATTTACCGGTCAATCTTCGTTCCCTCCCTCACCTATGGTCATGAGCTTTGGGTAATGACCGAAAGAACGAGATCGCGGATACAAGCGGTCGAAATGAGCTTCCTCCGCAGAGTGGCTGGGCGCTCCCTTAGAGATAGGGTGAGGAGCTCAGTCACACGGGAGGAGCTCGGAGTAGAGCCGCTGCTTCTCCACGTCGAGAGGAACCAGTTGAGGTGGCTCGGGCATCTGTTCCGGATGCCTCCTGGACGCCTCCCTGGGGAGGTGTTCCGGGCACGCCCCACCGGGAGGAGGCCCCGCGGAAGACCCAGGACACGCTGGAGGGACTATGTCTCTCAGCTGGCCTGGGAACGCCTTGGGGTCCCCCCGGACGAGCTGGAGGAAGTGTGTGTGGATAGGGAAGTCTGGGCATCTCTGCTTAGACTACTGCCCCCGCGACCCGGCAACGGATAAAGCGGAAGAAAATGGATGGATGGATGGATGGTTTTATGATGAATTGAATACAAGATATGATATAATCTTTTGTCATCTGTAATAAATTATTTGATGTATTTTGAACATTTTCCTTTTCAATATGATGTTAAACGGTAAAACTATTTAATAAAGGAAATAATACTTGCATAATTGTGGACGCTTTGGACTTCAGATATGCAGGTATGCTCTTACTGTAAGCGTTTGTGACTGATCCGAATTTTTATATTTATTTCCTTCTTTAACTTTGAACTTTGGAAACATCAGAGATGGTTGGTGCAATGGCGCCTTGGACGCAGGAGATAAAGTTAATAATGTATGAACGTCCTGTAAGTTTAAAACAACTTCTAGTGGTTTTTGAGTAGTGCTGGGACTCATAGTTACTAAAGCAAACTATTTACTTTACAGAAGTCATGGGTTGGAGCCAAATGAGCGTCTGCTTGGACCAGTCAGTTCTGTTTATTTTGTATCCTGTTTGTTTTATGTTGAAATATGTTGAAATAAGTATGTTTATGTTTGATTAATGCAACAATGACATTGCAGTAACCCCACTGTGGGATGAATAAAGGACTATCTTATCTTATCAAATGATTACAAAAACCAAAACTCAAGTTGCATGTATATTAAAATGCAATTACCAGGGAAGACCTGGAGGGACTATGTCTCTCAGCTGGCCTGGGAACGCCTTGGGGTCCCCCCAGATGAGCTGGAGGAAGTGTGTGTGAATAGGAAAGTTTGGCCGTCTCTTCTTGGACTGCTGCTCCCACGACCTGGCAATGGATGAAGCGGAAGAAAATGGATATATGAATAACCATTTGTTTTGTGTCAAAGTCCTTTGACAAAAAAACTAAATATACACGGCTAGGCTCTTGAGACAAATAAGAGCTTTCTGCTCCTGAAACAGTTTAGAGTAACTATTTGAAAAACAAAACTGAAACCAATGTAATTCAGACTCTATCAGGGTAACAGGAGTTGTGATCTAAACTAAAAGTAACTCAAAGTGGAATAAATACATACAGTAGTGCTGTACCAATTCATAACATGTTCAATCCAGCATCTACTACATTACAACTTTAGAGAAACCGACCCAACACTGATAACGAGAGGAGGGGAAAAAGTCAATTTTGCACATTAAGTGGTCTTAAAGAATGTGTTCAGATGTTGTAAAGATATGTTTACTGATACATACTTCTACCAACAGTTCCAGTTCTCAGAGAGATAAGAACGTAAAAGGCCATTTCCGCTTCCTGTTTGTTGGTGCCGGCAGAAACAGAGGAATGTAGCCAACACTGCCCACCGGCCCTCGGGCATACACAACACACGCAGACAACGCCCATGTTACGCCCCACACAACTCCACAGAGGCAAGTCCACTTAAAACAAAGACAAGACTATAGAGGACTTTGAACGACTTTGACCCGGACTTACTTCAGCCGTCTCAGAGCTGCGGATCGGTTCCTGTGAGCTCCACCTTTCCCTCTCCGCCTTGACCTTCCCGTCTGCTGGGATAGAGAGGAGACAGCGAGCCCAGTGGAACCTTGGGCTGAGTTATGCAGGAGTGAGCTTTGAATAATTGTCCCGCAATATGAGTGTCTCTGATTAATTGCCTGAGATAAGAACTGCCTCCATCCCCTCCCCACTCTCTTCTCCCCCACGCTCCCAGCCCCAGCCCGCTCTGCGTTCACCGCCGCCGCCGCAGCCTGCAGAGCGCCGTAATCAGCCTCGACACACCCACAGAGGAGCTGTTTAACTGACCCTGTCATCTCCACCATGGCTGTCCTAATTACTCAACAATAACAAAGGGCCTCATTTAGCATGCAATCACCACTTCTATGAATAACTTAACCAATAGGGGAAATCATGTACACGCACATTCATTCAGGGCCTAAAGACAAAACCTGCAGGTGACGGAATGTGGCGCGGACATGCTAGCATACCTGTAGCTTGACTTTTTATTTGTTCAAAACACGATAACATTTTGAGAGATTCTGTGAGTACGTACTCCGCTTGATATTAGTAGTGAATTTAAGAAGTGTTATGAAGATTTTCTCATTTTATTTTGCCTTATACTGTATGCACCCGAGAACTAAACATGGGGCGGCTGCATTTCGGATTCACGCTGCTAGAATCTGGAACAGTCTTCCTGAAAGTGTGAGACAGGCCTTTCTCTGACAAAGTTCAAATCCAGGTTAAAAACAGTTCTGTTTAGCTGTGCATACAACTGGGGGATTTTATTCACTCTTTCTAATGCACTGTGATCATTTATGATTTTAATGTCTTGTTTTGTTCAGCATTTGCGTTGCTATCTTGTGTATGAATAGTGCTATACATATAAACTTCCCCAGCCCTATATCTATTTTAACTTTTATAACTTGTTTGCATTGAGATTTGTGACTTCCTTACAATGGCGTTAAAAATCGTTCTGAACCGAAGTTGAATGATAGAAAATATGGTCAGATGGTACCACAATTGTATTTATTTTGTACTTTTTATTTTTTACACATGAAAAGAGTCATGTCAGAGTTAAGATATTAATTGAAAAAAGCAATACCTTAAAGATTTTTTGTGTGACTTTATCTTGATGTTGGTTGTATCCAGGGGTTAGGTCAAACTATCTTCTTGTCTGATTCTTGCTTTGACTCTTGACTGAAAAGATAAATAAGATTATCTGCTTAAAATGCTTCTATCTATGAAATAAATGTTATTGTTTTACATTTATAGATAACAATCAAAACTCCCAACTTCAATTAGTTTTAAAGCTACATGATTGAATTATTTTTTAATGATACAATCCTGAACATTTGCTTCCTCCACTAACAATAAAAATATACACTAATACAAACAAATTTCTATGCAAAACAGCTTTCTCACAAAACTCTAGTTTCTGAATTGTAATGTCAAAGCGGGAACTTTTTTTTTATAAAACTCCAGCTGAGAATGTTACTTCTAGCCCTGATCTGATTAAATGTTTTATACATTTTTTTCATTCCTATTTTTTTCACTGTCAAAACCGATTTCCTTCCCGGAGCTCACCTTGTTTATTGTGCACCTGCATGTTTTTCAAAGCGCAGAAGTCATCTCCTCTATAAAGTATCAACTGCGGTGTGCAGTGATAGCACCTGCTCTGTCAAACGCCATATTTACATTTCAAACACACTGCTGCCTGTTGTTGCCTCCTGCGTGTACACAGACAGAAGCGAAGGGCATTTTTCCACCATACAAAAATAAGGGAGGGAAATGGCAAAACGGGAAATGGAAAACAAGAAAGTCTCATAATGCCGTTTACTATTTACAGATAAACGCTGCGGGCCTTTGGAGAGTGACAATACAGGCAAAAACCTGAAGCTCACACGGCGACTGAAGGCAGCACACTACAAAGTTGGACTGGATTTTTCAGAGGCCACGGGGAAAAAGAAAGAGAACAGAGCCGTGCAGGAGGAAGGAGGGGAGAAGGACCCAGCGTGCACTTGACACTCGGCTAATGGTAAATCCTTTGCTTTATACTGTAATTTACTGCTGAGCCTTCGGGCCAAACTGCCTTTGAAGTGCTTGGAAATGTCAAATCAATTATTACTTAAATAAAAAAGAATTCAATTTACTCGTCTCATGTTAATCTGTAACATTTTATCACAGCAGAAAGGCGAGGCAATTTGAGGCGATTTGAGCCCAGACCGGTTTTTATTCACCATTCACAGATATGCTGATTGTAATATAAATTTGTTGATGATTGCGTCTTTTCTCCACCTTATCCCTTTTTTGTGTCATCATGATTGCAAAGCAGGAAGAATCACTTTGGCGCGGTAATAGTCTTCATCAGTTGTCGTTCGGTAATGACGTTGTACACCTGAATGTGTGTGTGGTGGAGTGAGGAAGAGGAGCATGGAACAAAACGCCGTCTTCGCGATTCATTACATCCTAATGTGTCGGTGTGAATGAGGCCTCTCGCGACGCCGGGCCCTGTCTAAACGCTCTGAAATAGCAGAGAACCAGCCCCACACTCAGCTTTGTTCGTTTTGTTCAAGCACAGGTAAAGCAGATGAGGCGTGAAGTTTGCGCCCGGTCGATGTGAAGTCTGTATTAGTGCTCAGTGGGTACGGGCATTATCGTAATCTACAATAGACAATTTTAGCATCTATATTAGCCTAATGTATTTTCATAACCTTGAATGGTAAACTATATAGTAGAGAATAGATGGGAACTATTGAGATCCACTGACAACCCAATTATTATGACTTGATCTAACACTGTTACAACTCTTGTTCCAATCCACTTTATCCAATCCGCTTTATTTATCTAGCATTTTATAAAACATGTTTCCAAAATGCTGCCCAGATAAAAGAAACACATTAAAATACACACCTCTGCCAGCTATTTAAACTACTGTATGACTATTAAAACGAATGAGTAAGTAAGTAATTGCACAAAAACATATACGAGACTGGAGACCGGTGTTTTAAAACGACTCAGTTACAAAAAATAGAAATATTTAAGTCAATTAAAATGTAAGTATTAATTTCAAAAGTGTAGAGAACACAAATACTTAAAGCTATTTTAAGGCAGTTTCCAGAATGCGTGGTTTCGTTTGGACGAAGGAGAAGAATTATTGTACCCGCCGCCATTGTTGTTTACGTTTGTGATCGGCTACTGCGCATGTCCAAATGTACGTGCGGGGAAGTGGTGAGGTCATAGCAGCAGAGAATTCACAACTTTTTTCTTCTCACAGCTGTATAACAGGCCACGCAGCGTATCTGTTCCACTCTGAAGGCTGGTTCTCAACGCTTGCATTTTCACCCCCCTGAAACACCGTCTCCATGTAAACGAAAGGCCAAACTGATTCCCAACTCTAAAGCTTTATTGTCGCAGCGTCCACATGTAAACGTCACATAAAACAATACCTCAAACTATATCACAACTATGTTTCAAGATCAAAAGAACCCACGGTAGAGCAGCACAGAGGTCTGAGCACTACCAACAGCTGTGCGATGAGCAGGCCGCCAGTGCAACAGGGTCTTGATGTAAGTCTGTTTTTAGGCGAGGCCAGGTAAGTTTATTTGTATTGCACAATTCATACACAGGGCAACGCAATGTGCTGAACAAAAAAAGGCGTCAAAATCATAAATAATGACAGTTAAAATGAGTAAAGATTAAAACTCACATCTTCAGGAAGGCTGTTCCAGATTTTAGCGTGAATCTGAAATGCAGCCTCCTCATTTTTAGAAGGTGGACTAAAAATATAGAATTATACTCACTTAGATGTAGTCATTAAAATGCATTTATTTTTAGTATTTACCAAAATGACAATCATCTCATTGATTATCACAGATCAGATTGTCAGATTGAATAGTTCATTGGTGAAAACAGATAACATTAGAAAGGTATTTGAAAGGCTTAATATCTATATTTTATATATATATATAGCTGTATATCTTTTGTATTCATTTATATCTATGTTTTCACGTCTTGTCCTAATTTGTGACTTCCTGTTACAATGCCAATAAAAGATAATTCTGACTCTGATTCTGCTTCAAAAGTGGTTTATTTTTTTAAAGCCTGATCTACTTTAATGCCATACAAAGAAAGTTTCTCTCTGTCCTGAGCAAAATCTTGTGTACTGCCAAGATCAAAGATAACCCTTTTTGTAAATTAACTTCCCATATGATCTTGTATTTTGGATATATGGAGGAAATTCAGACAGTGTCTTAATTTCAGTGATGCTATTGCTAATTTGTTCCTGCTGCAGCATGTATTAAAGTAATCTAGATACAGAAACATGATTGGTGACCTCACTTCACGCCTGTTTTTAGTCAATGGAGCAAAGTACATGTCTCAATGTGAGTGTGCGTCTCCAGATCCCGATGTTATTATTGGGCATTAATGATTCAGTCATGAGTCAGCTGTGCAGACGCCAGTGTGGAGGAGGTGGTGTCGTGCCGAGGAGGAAAAGGGGCAGACAGACCCTCATGTCGTTCACAGACTCTTCGTCTCTTTTGTGTGGCACCGTGTGGAATAACATACCTTTTATTCCCTCCGCCCTCCCAGTCTTTCTTTCTGTAAAGCGATCAGGGCCCCTGATAGTGATGGCGATTACAAAACCACATACAGCCTCCCCACCAAAACAAAGTGTTTTTCAGCTCCTGTTTTTTCAGGACCTGGCGCCACCCGTAGTGCAGTAAACAATAAACATATGGGGCATTGAAGGGCCACGCAGCCTGGACCAGCAGCATCACACTTTTTACTCAGGACTCAGAAACCATCGGAAAATCCACAGAGAAAGTAACAAACTATAACTTTCACAAATTATTTAAACGAAGAAACATGTGCATTAATTTAGAACTGAATACATTATAGATTTAATCCCATGCCTTGTCATACTGTATGTACTGTACTGTATAAGACAGGGCTCTCCCACCTTTTTCAATCGGAGAGCTACTCCTTTTTGCAGTCGTAATAAAAAATCTATCTATTCAATAATTACGACAAAACAATAATACTGTAAAACCCTAAATCTATACTTATAATACATATGAAATTGTATTAATTCAAGATCACTTGTTAAAATCTAAATTCTTTGGGGAGCTACCTGACAGGGGCTGGCGAGCTACCGGTAGCTCCCACGCGACAGGTTGGAGACCCCTGGTGGAGGGGTAAAGTGGATGTAGACGACTAATCTCATATGGCAGCAACAACAAAAAGCACAAGTACTGATGTGATATAATTTAGAATAGAAGAGAAAAACCTAATTGTCTATCATAAGTAGACGGTAGGGATTTATCTTTGTCTTGCACTTACACACACATTTCAAGACAAGCAAACTGATTATGAATCAGACATTTTGAATACTTTAGCTTTAAACTAGCATACAATTCAACCCAGGTAAAAGTTCAGTGCATATATAAAGTTTAGTTTAGTCAAGTGCAGGTTGAAATAAGACAGTTGCATCAGATGAGGCTCCTTGAATGTGCTGCTAGTGATATTTTTTCAATACCAAATGTACGCCTTCATTAACTTTATTACTTCTGCATAGCAAAATTCCCATTAAACCACAGTCGTACATGCACACCCCTGTTTATAAAAGCATGAAGTAGATTATCTTTACATCGACTGTAGCTGGCTGCACCGCTCTGTTTGTCTGAGCGGTGGAGTTAAAAGGTGGACTTGTAGCAAATTGACTATTACTTCAAAGTGGCTGTGATTATGTTCTGAGTGATTAGGGGGCTGTTAAAGGAGACCACTTGAGCATTGGCAGTGAACCCGAGAAGGAATGCCGACTGGCCAGGGAAAAGAAAAAAATCCACCAGAGACGAACAAAATCCCACAAAGGAAACGAAAGATATTTTTACATTCAGAAATGTTCAGAAGAAGGCCATGATGAAGATTACATTTAAAACTCATCTATGAATGTTGTAAGAAACGGCCTAAGACACTTTGAGTAAAAGCTTATTCCAAGTATAATTTGTATTTTTAAATGTGTTAAAGTAGTAGTAGTAGTGTTTCTTTGGCCATTATGTATTTCAGGTCACATGTTTTCAAAGATACATATACATATGCATATACATTTTACAATAAGAAAAAAAAAGCATTCTTAATATGATAGTTGACAAAAACATAAAGCACAAAGAAGAATCCGAATCCGAATTATTTTTTATTGCCGTTATAGTAACCGGAAGACTCATGGTGAAAACAGCTTATAAAAGTTAAATTAGACAGGAAGCATATAATTCTTAAATTGTAGAAATTATTCTAACTTTACGTCACACACTGCTAAATATGATTAAAAATAAGTGAAATATTGCTCAAATTATGGCAAAATGTATCTTAATTTTGATACATATTGACTGCCTTAAAGAAAGATTTGCCAATGGAACACGCTAATTTATCTTGTTTTAAAACTACGCAAGAAATGTCTCCCTTGGAATGAGAAACACAATGCAACAATTCTTAAAATGAGACTAAATGGCTTGTTCTGTTGGCAAATCTCATTTTAAGACAGTCAGATTTATCAAATTAAGATTTAAAAAAAAAAACACTTGATATTAACGGCTTATTAACCGAGCGCGAGGTCTGTACCTTGGCCTTAATGTACAGACCGAGCCGTGGTCTGATATTTCTCTGTACAGACCGAGCAAGCGAGGTTAATAAATGTTTTATTATATGACTCTCGTCTGTGTTTTTAGCAATGCTTTTGGGATATTTGTGAAGTATGTTCATGTCCGACTTGGTTTTGTGTGATACGCGCTGCGGACAGAGTGTCATGGTAACGCTCCGAGGAAAGATATCAAATGTGATACGCGCTGTTCGGACTAATTGTCATGGTAACGGTCCGAGATGGGAAAACATCAGACCGGTAATCAGCCAATCAGAGCGCGCGTACGGTCCAAGTCGTATAATAAAAGAATTTATTAGCTCATATTTTATCACTTTTTCCAGCGCAGAATAACCTGGTATTTTTTGTTTTTGTTTTGAAACTTAATATTCAAGTTAGTATCTTAAGCTGGATGCGTTCACAGACAAAGATGAAGACCATGGCAATCCAAGTGCTACCAGATTTCCAAACTTTTCAACATGGTCTGTTCTCATGTGGCCTTTTCCCCTTCATCTTCCAGATCAAACCAACTGAGAGCTGCGGCACGCTGGCAGAACAGAAGGACTGGCAGAGGAGAGACCCGGGCAGTCAGGCCCCGCACGGCCCTTTTAATGGGAATAATAAGCTTCTATCTCAAGCAATTAAGTCTGTATTCGATGCTTATCACAGAGCAGAGGTCCGTTGTGCCATCTAAAGAAAATGTTTGCGTTTGAAAAACTCCATCACATAAACAAGATAAGAAGGTGAACGCGTATGCAGCGTCCACCCTTGGCTTTGTTCTTCGGCAGAGAAGTGACTGAGAGCAGGCTGTTGTGGACCAGCTAATGTCCTTCATTTTCTTTTTATAATGGGTACATGCAGCCGGTTTACTGAAAGAGGAAAACAAGTGTTGCTAGGGGATACATATACTTTTTATTCACTTCTTTTTTATGCTAATGTCTGGGATTTTGTACTTAATTCTTGCTTCTTAATTATGCTAAAGTTGGAGATTTTAGATTGCTTCCTTATTATGCTAAAGCTAGAGATTTTATACTTTCTTCTTTTTTACGCTAAAGTTAGAGATTTCATTTATTTAATTTTATTTAGTAGAGTTTTATTATGTAGAGTTATTGTTCACTTATCTTCCTATTGTTTTTTAACTGGTGATGCAACACCCATAATTCCCCACTGCAGGACTTTTTTCATGGTATGGTATGTACGGGGACAGTGTACAATTAAACATTAACACAAAGGAGAGATGTATGTACTGGGTTATAGCAAATATGCTGATTTCCATCTGTAGTCCCTGGGCTGATGTTATATAAACTGACTCTAATCTAGATAGATACATGCCCGTGTGTTTCATTTACAGACTTTAAATAACATCATTTACAAATATAGTTCCCCAATTTCTACTAAAATATTACCCTCACTCACTCTTATTTTATTTGTGTGGCTATAAACAATACACATGCCATTTCTAAATCATTCAGACATGTATTTTCTTTATGCAACTGTTTTATGTTTGATCTCATAGACTCGAGACAATAATGGTTTTGTTTCAGGAGTGCTGGAGCCAGAATGTGGACATGCCTGCTGACGTGTTTTCATTCCTGACAGTTGTCCTCTATGCATCGCAGCCTCTGCATCTGTGAACACATCTACAGCCTGTGTCAGCTCCAGGTCATGAGCCGCTCTGTTCACCACATAGTTTATTATATACTATTATAAGTATAGTCATTTACTAAATAAAAAAAGAAACTCAAAATAAAACCCTATTTTGGATTAAATTATTATTATCACTATTATTATTATTATTATTATTAAGTGCAGGTGAAACTCGGACGCTTTGGTTAAGGTAATGGATTATGGTCCTTTACTTTTGCATTTCAGCTCAAAATGTGAGATTAATTTATGCATTTCTGATTTTGGCACAAACAACTTTATTTTATTTTTTTAAATGCTGTTTATTGCGTTTTGGAACCAAACTTTTCATATAAACTCACATGCAAAAGTTTGTATGCCCCTGTTTGTCATTTTGATGATTATGGCTTACAGTCCATTTTCTAAAATATTAACATTTTCTGCAGTAAAATCTTATCATCAACAGTCCCCAGATAATTTAGACTAACATTTTTAGCAAAACCTAGTTATTTCTGTTGAAAATACATGAAAAATAAGTGATACACTGAAAATTAGAATATCTTTCTAAAGTTAAATTATTCCTGTCAACTGAAATGTTTAACTCTTTATGCAACAGGGACATTATTTGCAAAGTGATATATGTCAAGCTATGATAGTTAGTTGTGATGATTATGATTATTATTACAATTCATTTTCAAAATATTTTCATTTTCATGTTCAAGCTGTGAGCCAATTTTTAACACTAACAAAAAAGGCTTCATAAATCTCACGTTGTGTGTATGAGTCATATGTTAGATTCACTTTGTACGTTGAAATACAGAAGTAAATGGACTTTTCAACAATATTCTAATTCCACCTGTGTATTCTCCCCTAGAGGAAATGTATCTTGAACTCTACAACGACAATTGTGTGATGGAAATCCGAATAAGCACCAATAAGCAACAACATTGTTATTGGTGGTCCCTCCATTATAGCACCATCAGTGAATGTTTTTTGTAGATCAACGCAACATGCCGGAGCTCCGCCACGTCAGGGTCGCGGCCCCAGTCAGACTGTCTCAGAGGTGACAAGGTTAGGTCAAATAGAGGGGAATGTTATCCAAAGCATCAGCGTTTATTTGTTTAATTTTGTGGCCAACCCTGGAGTCTGCCTCTGATCAACAGAGCTGTGGATTAAAAGAGGGCAGAGAGAGTGAGAAGTGATGAGAGCAGAGCTGGGCGAGCGCCTACTGCTTCAAATTAGACTGAGAAAATAATCCAGTGATCCTCAACTAAACAACGCACTTTAAACTTATTGTCAAAAGTCAAATAAGCTTTACAAACCGCGAAAACACTTTGGGGCCCGCTGCCATGCACACGGATTGGATTCACATGAAGGTCAGATCAAGTCTCAGGAATAGTTCTACTTTATCACTCAAATCACTATATCATTTTTTTGTCTCTTCGACCTGCCCAGTGGGGATCAGGAAAGCGTTTTAGAAATTATTCATGTATTTTTATTTACACATTTGAGATATATTCATCCTTAATTTCCCTCTCCTTTAAATTATCATGAAAGGAAACATAGGGAATGCTTATTAAACTATTATTTCCTCTTTCACACTTTTAACTTGTAGTGATGGTTCTACATACTAATCTTAATCAACCTGAATTCTATAACATAAAATCATGCCTATGTAAACCATTTTGATTTCTACCTGACCATGTCACTGCTTTGTCACAACAATAACGTAAAATCATGCCTTTGTAAACCGTTGTGGTATTTTTGCCCCAATTTTTGTTACTGTAGACTGTAAAGTACTTTGTTGTGGTGAGGTTCGAAATAAAAGTTAAATGTAAAAGCATACTACAGATGTATAAGTCACAATACTTTCTGGACTATTGAGCTGACCTGTGTACAAACCGCACCAGCTCAACGGGAAAAGAAAGTACATTTTGTCCACGCAAATAGGCAGCACTTGAATATGAGCTGCAGACAACTGTTTAACTGGTCACAACAAGATTTAATAACAAGTCATTTTAAGAAACTTGATTTGTTATGGACAAAGCTAAAAGTAAATGACACACTGAGCTCTGAGGATGCAAACGTTTGGTCGCGTTAGCATGCCGTTAGCTTAACTGTTAGCTTCCATGACTCCTTTATCAACGTTGATAATAAATTAATTTAGTATAGCTACTAAAATTTGATAGAGTCAAAATAATAAGCCCATAAACATCTCTACCACAAAAAGAATACAATTCAAAAACAAAAAAAATATAATGTAACAATAACAAAAAAAAGGAAACATTGGCTGCATTGCTATACTGTAGCGGCTTATAAACTGGCACTTCCCCATAAATGGCTGCACCTTTATATTTGTTTGCCAATAATCTAGAAACATGGAATAACCAAGTCATGACATAAAAAATCCTATCACCAGGTATTGTAATAAAAGACATAATTTGCCTTGCCGGTGCCAGTTTACCTGCAACGGTTTGTGTTTGTGAATGTGTGTGCAGAGAAGGCTCGAGCCCAAACAGTGCGGCGCCAGCAGTCTGCCCTTCCCTTGAGAACGTAACGGCTCAGTGCCATCGGAAAGAGAGAGCCCGGAGGGTGGGGTGAGGTGGGGTGTCAAACCAGGGGTAAGAGTGTTGCTAAATGTCCCGCGCCAGGGCAGGTAGCAGGTAGAGCAGCGTAGGATTAAAAGGTGAATCTGTCAATAGGGTTTTGTCCTTCCTAACATTGTGATGATGCGGCGAAAATCTTGCCAAAGTGACTCAGGCTGACTAAGGCGTCCCCTACACATTGGCGTCTCGCTCACAGCTACATGCAAAGTTCATCCTCGCCGCAAGAAATCCTCTAAACACGGGTTTTCTTTTAAAAACAATCAATCAAAGCCACCAATCTTTGATCTTTAAGAGTATTTCCAGCGTTTTAAATGAAAAAAAATCAAGTTCACTTTATCTGTGCTTTTGGACTTGAGAAAAACCCTCAGAGCCATACGATAATCCTACTGTGCAATGCGAAGCCAGAAGTGCTGTCTAAATTCTTATTTTAATCTGTGGAAGAGGGAAATGGATGTACGCGGGAATATGAAAATAGGGTGAACTCCAAAGCCCTCTCTGCTTACCCCATCAGAAATACATTCTGCTGTGATCGGCAAAATCCTAATGCCAAAACATTCAGGCTTGTTCTGATTCTATACAACGCGACTTCACTTCACAGTCAGTAAGAGCCTTGTATGTCGTATCTAAAACAAAAGAAATAAACAAGTTTAGTCCAGGGAGCAAGTTCAAATGATTACAGCTGGACTATAAGCCGCTACTTTTTTAAGTTCTGTAAACTCTAAAACCTATAAAGAGTACAGGCCATCGGGTGTTGATCTCCAGAGCTGATCACGTAGCACACATTCATGCTTCCCGGAGACTTTATGTGAACAGCAGAGACCCAACACTGGGAAATGCACTAGACTTGTTTATTTGTGATTTGGATCATTGTTGGAGCAGCTTTATTTTGACTCCAGCAAGTTTTGTTTAGCTCCATCTGTTGTTGGTTATATTACAACATTAAAACTGCTACTTATATTTAAGTATAGCCTATATGTATATTTTTTTTTTACGTTTTTTAAATGTAGCTGCTGCAGTTTATATAACTTGATAGTTATATAAACCATCAAGGGCGCTTAATAGTCCTGTATACTGAAATCCGGTATTGTTAGCCGCATAGCATAATTGAGCTAATTCCATTCCATTCCAACACAATATTACATAATATAACCCTAACCCTCATCCAAATTATGTGCATACACTTCATACACACATAGGCACCACGTAAAAAAAATGTTGTTGAAACCTAAGATAAACACGCTTTGTTTTATCCAAATAACCCTCATATTGCAGTTGAATTCTTTGAACTTGCCTTATCACAGGCCCAAGAGGTCACAAATATGTTGTGGCCATAAAATTAAAAGTGCATTCACAATCATCTGGTTCACCTTAACTGGACCAAATCTGGTTCACTTGGTGAGAAAATCCCTCATGGTTCTGTTTCAAAAGATGTGGACTGAATTAGTGACTATAGTGGACACATGTTCCCTTGTCTGGTGGTTTTAGATCCACATTTCTTCCCGAGTGAAACAGGATTGGTCCAGTTAGAGTGAACCAGTTCAACAAGTGTGAAGTACCCATTGAAAATCCATTGCCATGATTGAAAACGTTTCTTTATGTTGCTCAAATACACTGACTCCTAATCATACTTCCCATGTTCCCTTGTGAAAGAGACCAAAACTTATTTTCGATTATTTTCATCAATATACATTTGACAAAATAAATAATCATACAATAATCATTTCTCCATCATCTCATATAATGGATTTTTGTTAAATAAGTTAATGTTGGCCGTTAAATAAAGTATTATTTTTTTCTATTATTATCAGATGCGTAACGCTGAAACGAATCTGTTTTTGACATGTACTGAGGCAAACACATATGCAGGCATTTTAAGTTTTGTATGTTTGGTGTTGTTTTTTAGTTTAAAGACAGTCTTGTTTTCATCTAAATGTAAATTCATAAAGACCCCAAGGAATCAGCAGTTAGACGGTCCAACTCAGGAAATCTAATTCCAATTCTTTGTAGTCAATCAACTAAACCCACTGACACTGATATTATTTTTAACCTTGCTCTGCTTAATGTCAGATCACTATGCAATAAATCCTTTTTAATTAATAATTTTATCTGTTCTTATGATCTTGACTTTATGTTTATGACTGAAACTTGGCTTGACCATAATACAGAAAATGCAGTCTTAATAGAAACAACACCACCAAATTTCAAATTTGAATCAGAAATTCGAGAAAATAAAAGAGGAGGAGGCACAGCAGCAGTTTTTAAAGATTGTATTGTCTCCCATAGAGTACCTCTTGGGAAATTTTCCTCATTTGAGTATGTCTCTTTTAAAATAGAACAAAAACAATCTTCTATTCTTATTATTGTTGTGTACAAGCCGCCACAGTCATGTCATAGTTTCACTGATCATTTCACCGAGTTGCTTTCAGTTGTGTGCACAGACTTTGATAGTTTAGTCGTCATAGGTGATTTTAATATACATGTAGATAACGTTGATGATAGATACGCGAAAGAGCTGAGCTCTGTGCTGGAGACCTTTGGTCTCACTCAGCATGTGAGTGGCCCCACCCATAGCAGAGGACACACTCTCGATCTGCTAATTACTAAAGGGGTTAATATCTCAAATGTAAATGTGGCCAATGTTGCTCTGTCAGATCATTTCTGTGTATTTTTTGATATGTGTCTCAATAGTAAAGCACGAGCTGAATCCTCAATTGTTAGAAGAAGAAGACACATAAACAAAAATACAGGTGAACTTTTCATGGGGATGATAAACTTTGATAACACGTTGTGTTCTACTGTGGATGAATTACTTAACTCTGTCACCTCTAGTGTTTTGGATGTTCTGGACACGATTGCTCCTGTAAAGGTCAAAATTGTTACAAATAAGCAAAAGGCGCCATGGACAAAAGCGGACTCTGTCAGGGCACAGAAGAGAGAGTGCCGGAGAGCCGAGCGGAAGTGGCGAAAGTCAAATCTCCAAGTTGACCATGAGATCTTCAAAGATGCATTGTGCAAGTTCAACAGTGTGCTACGTAGAACGAGGGAAACTTATTTTTCCGAAACAATCGAAGGTTGCAGTAACAATCTACGCGTTCTGTTCTCAACAGTAAATAAATTGACAAATCCCCCTGTTAAGATGCCATTAGAGCTTACCTCCAAAACCAAATGTAATGAGTTTGCAGAGTTTTTTAATGACAAAGTCCAAGGCATCAAAAATGCCATCACCTCCACAGTAGAAATTACAATCCAACAGCCAGTGAAGCTTTTTGGGCTGACACACTTTACACCAGTACAAAATGAAACTGTCCAAATGATAATTACAAGTCTGAGTTCTTCTACATGTAGCCTGGATGTATTACCTCCTAGATTTCTTAAATCTGTTCTGAGCAGTCTTTTACCTTCACTCACGCATATAGTAAATATGTCTCTTGAATCTGGAACATTCCCAATGGCCCTGAAAACGGCAGTCATCAGACCCCTCCTAAAAAAGAGGAGTCTGGATGCCTTGGCACTTAAAAATTATCGGCCCATTTCAAATCTGCCTTTCATGGGTAAAATTCTAGAAAAAGTTGTCTATCAACAACTTACAGAATTTTTAATAATCAATCACTCTTTTGATATGTTCCAGTCTGGTTTTAGACCCCACCACAGCACAGAGACCGCTCTAGTGAAGGTAACAAATGACATCAGACTTAACACTGACGCAGGAAAAGTCTCAGTTCTTATCCTGTTAGATTTAAGTGCTGCTTTCGACACTGTCGATCATGGTATCCTCATTCAGAGACTTGAGGACTGGGTTGGTGTTTCTGGAACAGCCCTAAGCTGGTTTATATCCTACCTACAGGACAGAAAGTATTTTGTGGAGATCGGAAACTGTATCTCAGACCATCTGGCCCTAACCTGCGGAGTGCCACAGGGATCAATCCTAGGGCCTCTCCTGTTTAATATTTACATGCTGCCTCTGGGTAGGTTAATACACAGTAATAACGTGTCCTATCACAATTATGCTGACGATACTCAGGTCTATGTGTCCCTGACAGCAGGAGAACATGGACCAGTGGACTCGCTCCTTCACTGTATCCAACAAATCAGTGATTGGATGCAAAATAACTTTCTCCAGCTAAACACAGAAAAAACTGAAATTATTGTTTTCGGACCTCAAAAACAAAGAGAGAGCGTTATCTACCACCTCCAGTCTCTCTCCCTAAAACCCTCAACTCAGGTCAGAAATCTAGGAGTAATAATGGACTCAGACTTAAATTTCAATAGCCACATATCATCTGTGACATCATCAGCTTACTTCCACCTAAGAAACATTGCTAAAATTAGGAACATTGTGTCTAAAGCAGACTTGGAGATTCTTATCCACGCATTTGTCTCCAGTCGATTGGACTACTGCAATGGCTTGTTCACAGGTCTCTCTAAACAAGCGGTAAAACAGCTGCAGTACATCCAAAATGCTGCAGCTCGAGTCCTGACTAGAACCAGGAAGTACGACCACATTAGTCCGGTCCTCAGGTCTCTGCACTGGCTTCCTGTGGCTCAGAGAATAGATTTTAAAGTAGCTTTACTTGTGTACAAGTCTCTCCATGGCCTCGCACCAGGGTACATCCGCGACATGTTGGTGCCATATGAACCAACTCGGGCTCTGAGGAGCACAGGGACTGGACTTCTGTCAGTGCCAAGAGTCGGAACTAGACATGGGGAGGCTGCGTTTCAGATTCATGCAGCTAGAGTCTGGAACCGTCTTCCCGAGAGTGTGAGACAGGCGTCTACTCTAGCAGTTTTTAAAACTGAACTGAAAACAGTTCTTTTTAGCTGTGCATACAAGTGAATGATTTTATATTTGTTTTTATCTTTAATCTTTTTAATGCGCTATGATTATTTATGATTATTTATTATTGTAATCCCTTGTGTGATTTTAATGTTTTACGGTTTTTAACTACTTGTGTGATTTTATATATCTTGTGCTCTTAATCTGTCTTTTTATGTTTACTTAAATTCTAATGTTTGATGATTTATGCATGATGTTATATGGGTTGTGAGGCGCTTTGCGTTGCCTTGTGTAGGAAAGGCGCTCTATAAATAAACGTTGATTGATTGATTGATTGATTGATGTCTAATGGTCACTCTTTTTCTCTGTTTTTTGTTTTTGAGAAATATCTAGAGCAAAATAAAAAAACTTGTCTGTTCTGGAAGACTTGCTCGAAGGCCCCAGACTTTGTGCAGACAGTCCCACCTCAGGTCATTAAGGGTTATAAATACACTGTGACCAGGGCTAGAAGGTCCACGCTGTTTGCCCTGGTTAAGGCACATAATTACCTCATTTACATCTCGTTTCCTCCTAAAAACCGGAAGCCATTATGCAGCACCACACCAGGCCCCTCCCTCTCTCCACAGCAGCTGATAACGTCCAATCAGCTCCTGGCTTCACTGTTGAGGGAGGACCAGCTACGAGGAGTCCGGGTCAACCAGAATCCCATTGTGAAGACTGGACTAGTGCTGTGAAGTTGTCAGATTATGATTTTTTTTTTCTTTTTACAATTTAATGTAGGCCCATGACTTCAGCAAAAGTTACGGAACAATACCAATGTTAAGAATTTTAAAACTGTAATTCTGTATGCTGCTAGCCTGGTTTTTGTTCTTATCTCATGGGAAGGCCCAGGCTAATAGTTCTATGTTCATTTCATCCATCAATTTTCTACCCTTTAATCCATTTCTGGGTCAGGGGGGTGGCAGTCAGAGATGCCACCCAAGTCTCATAGCACCAGCCCCTCACTGACCCTCTGCAGGTGGTGAGTCCACAGGAGGACGGCTGCTCTGAGTGTGAGCATAGCTTTGATCTTTCAGTGGGGGCTTTGGGCAAAGTGGGGTTAAGTGTCTTGCCCAAGGACACAACGACAGCAGTCATCAGTGGGAGTCGGTGGAGAAGGTGTAGAGGTGGGAATTGAACCCACAACCTTCAGGCCTGAAGGCCAATGCTCTACCAACTGAGCCACTGTCGCCCCTATGTTCATTTCAATGTTGATCAAAAACAGCTTTATGAAAGTAGTTTCAGCAGATATTTATGAGCAGAAAAAAATGGAGCTTTCGCGAAAGTTCACTGTGGTAGACCCGGCTGCTGCTTACAGGCTGCTCTTCCTCGGCTCATCAGACCAGCAACGCCCACATCCAGCCAACCAATAACCACCAGGACAGCAAGTTAAAAGCCGGAGACTCCCCCTTTCCCGGCCTTCTGAAGTCTGCAAGCCTCCGCCGCCCCACCTCCTCCTTTTCTCACCAAAGCGTGCTTACCTACTGCCTCTGCCGCCACCAGTGCCTAGGCCCCGGGGGGGATTATGCACGCGAGCAAGCGCCGTGCTCAACAGCATCCCTCAACACAACATGCTCAATCAATAAACATGCTTAAATCTAAGTCTAACGGCATTTTCCTCATGGGTCTCTCCAATGTGAAATGTTGTTTTATTCTCTTTTAGGCAAAAAAATACAGTTCAGTGGGTGAGGGGCAAAACTAGAGTGCTTGCTGGGCTCTTAAGCACACCTGTTTATAAACCACATCCACTAAATTTTAAGAAAAGTATTAAAAGAAAGTAACGTTTGTCCACGTATAGGCTGCACTGGAATTTAAGCCACAGGTTTCCATGATGTAATGTAACAAATAACCAACAGTTGACTAAAGGAAAACAAAGCTGGCACAACTGGACACAACATGATTTAATGATGAGGTGTTTTAATGCACAGTCAATCCAACCTATTTTGACAATAAACATGTCTCCTGTTCCTACTAAAATAATAAATCCATTAAATGTGTTCTAACTATAGCCCTAATAATGTAACATCAAATCTTGTTGAGAGTGGCTCAGTTGGTAGAGCACTGGCCTTTAGGCCTGAAGGTCGTGGGTTCGAGCCCACCATAAGACCTACTTCACGACTCCCACTGATGACTGCTGTTGTTGTGTCCTTGGGCAAGACACTTAACCCCACTTTGCCTGAAGCCCCCACTGAAAGATCTTAGCTTCTGTGGACTCACCACCTGCAGGAGGATCAGTGAGGGGCTGGTGCTCTGTGAACTGGGTGCAGCTCTGACTGCCACCCCCCCGACCCAGAAATGGATTAAGGGGAAGAAAATGGATGGATGGATGAACTGTAATATGATTTTTCACATTTTCTCAGTTGCACATGTATGACTACATACATTAAAAAAAAGGCAATAAACAAAAAATAATAATAATAATAATAATGATAATGATAATAACAAAATAATAATAAAAACACAATCATAATTTCACTCTTTGTTTGTTGAAGTTCTTGAAATCTAGAAAAGAAATTAGCCATGAACGGAGTCATATCTGTGTGTGATGTTTTTGAGCAGTACAAACATCTGTAAATAAATAACGTACAATATAGTAATGAGGTACATTCCAAGCAAGGAAATATAACCTCCAGAATTGTTTTAGATATTGCAAGAATGAACCAACGACGAAATGCACTTAAACTCCACAACCTGACATTCACCCTCACATACTCTACAGAAGCAAAGAATTCAAAGCCTGATCCCAATCATTTTACATAAGTTTGTGTAAAGAGACAAGAGACAAAACAGGCTACAGTTTGTGAACCGTACAGAAACAGGTCTGCGGAGCTCAATCAGCTGTAGAGATTGCACAGATCTCATTTGTCTCATCGTGGACAGGTCTACGCACAACGTTTGGGGATATCAGACGCCAACGTTCAAAACACAAATAGTCAAAACAAAGTCACACAGGCGCATTTCTCCACGTCTCTTCTTTAGCTTTAACTACTTTACCTCCCTCCCACCGATGGCTCTTGCTTATGCCGTTATAGTGGGAGTCGTGTGCGTGTGTTAGTACAGTATTACAGTGGCTGTGTGTGAAAACAGCAGATAAGAGCGATGGATGATGAAATTTGAAGCAACAACACATGACCCAGCTTTAAGATCTGTGATAAAAACAAAAATGATATAGGCTTAAGCGCGCAGACACACAGACAAATGCAGAAACCAGGAGAAAACGTCGCTGTGGAGCAAATGAAAAGATCTTCCTTTGTAGGAGAAGGATAGACATGTTTGTAGTAATACAGAGTTCTGGAGGCTGTTTGTCCTAGAATATTTGATTATCTGCTTTGCATAGTTATTTATTGCTATTGTTTTGATTGTGTTTTGCTTAATATAACCTTACTTATAGGTACCTTGAACACATGTAAACACAGGATGCTTATATTGTATCACATGGTTTATCTCAAGGACATTTCGAGCCTAAACTTAAAGGAGCCGTATATAGTCAATAAACTATTAATATAGGGTTAATGAAGTCTTTACAATTAAAATCCTTTATCGTTGCCAGAATTGTACTTCCTGTGACACACACGCAGCTGCTATAATCACAGGTGCAAACCACCAACTGGGATTTAGCGAGAAACGGTACAAACTCTCTGTTACTGTATGTAGAGGACTACTTATATTTGTACTTGCTTTCATTGAAATGTGGGCTAGTATTTGTCTTGCTTGAATGTTTTGTTTTAATATTAATTTGACCTAAAACTGGCAAACCAGAGACATATTCTAGCACTCTGGTTGGATAATCTGCTTATACACATTAGAAATATATAAGTATGTTTTACAAATATCTCGACTTCAAAAATGTGTTCGGAAAAGGTCAACTATGATTTGTACATAATGACCTATATCAAACTAAATCATTACATATTCGGCCCCTTTAAGGTACATTATTTGTGTGTGTAAGTTTTATTAAGGAATACATTTTAAATTATTCCCAATTGCGAACCATACATAGGTCATGGTACTGGTTTAGCTAACAAGATGGTTAACCTGGTGTCTTGTGAAATGTAATCTTAGTGAATTTATTGGAAGAGCTTGACAGACACACCTTGTATTTCTTCCCAAACTTGCTCAACAATCTGAACTATATAAAACCCAACACATAACTTCCCAGGTCATAGCTTGACCCAAAAGGATGTGTAGTATCACCCAGCCGTTGAGTCTTTTGCATCTGTATTCTGTGCAGATGTGCTGCTCCCTCTAAAACAATCAGTTCCCCTGGATCTGATAGACACTTGATCACAGAGGCAGAGCAGGGCCTCCACAGTCACTCATCTCCTCGCTCTGATAACAGCTCTGGGCAGAAAGAGGAAGTTGAGGGACAGATATGTTTTTCCGGATGGGCAGGTATGGTTTTGGCCACGCTCTGCTTCTCTGGTACACCTCTATGATTGGCATGGAGGCTTGGTCGCCTCCTCCACTGACAGATTATTCATATCGCTTAGTTAGGTTTCATGAAGCAATTATATGTCTTCACACTCCAACAACTTCGGGAATGGCAGACTATAGGAACACACACACTATACAATCCATGATGGCAGGAAATGTCCATCAGTCAGGTCCTAATGTATATAAATATATACTGCAGGGGTCAGAATCACAGAATCTTTACATCTATATAACAGTTTGTTCGCAGTTCATATCATGTAAACGTTTTTGAGTAAAAGATCTGGTGACAGGTGTGTACCACTGCAGCCGATATTTACCTTTAGCGAATGAATGAATCTGTGTTTGGATAATGAGAAACACAAAAAACATGTATACAGAAGAAGAAGACAAACATGGAAGATAAATAATGTCAACAGGAGAATCTAAATTAATACTTCTACCTTTCAGTTTAACAAATTGAT
The DNA here is from genome assembly GCA_964034765.1 of Knipowitschia caucasica. Lineage (NCBI taxonomy): Eukaryota > Metazoa > Chordata > Actinopteri > Gobiiformes > Gobiidae > Knipowitschia > Knipowitschia caucasica. The sequence goes on from OZ035823.1 coordinate 17,444,945, forward strand.
ATAAATTTCACATTGTCATTAGAATTATGTGGCCATGATTTGGTTAGGGCTATACTTTTACATTTCTATTTGTTATTACTCATCAACGATAAAAATTACTTAATTCCACTGAACATCCATTTGTTTGTCTTTTTGGACCCTTTTCTATGGTTTGATTTTCTAATCTGCTGTTGGCAAATCAGCAAGTCCTTTGAGACTAACTTTTTTTAGTAATGGTACTGTACAAAAACAAATGCATTTGATATGAAATATTTCAATGTAATATCTGTAATAATGCCTCTAGTAAGCAGGTGAAACTTGTCAGACTACATTCAAAAGTAAATTTTCTTGTAATTTAACTCATTAACTGCCATTGACGTATTGGTCTGAGACCCTCTATTCGACTGGGGATTACAGGACAACAAAAATAGCTAAAAACAAACTTATTGTTTTCCATCAAAGTACATAATCCAGTCTTTCAGAATCTGGTTTCATATTTCACATAGTCTTAGGAAATAATATTCTGTGAGTCTTGAGAATCAATGGAATCATCAAAAACGGCTGGAAGTCAATGAGTTAACTTACGCATTACACCCAAAGTGAGATACATCAAGCCTCTATTTGTTATAATGTTGATAATTGGTTCACAGCTTGAAAAAACATCTCAGAAATGTTGAATATTAAGTCATAACTATCAACATTTTAACAAAGGCTTGAAATGTGACTTTCTATATCATGGATTAGTTTCACATTTTAAGCTGACTGACAGAAATACATGAACTTTTGAACAATATTCACCTGTAAAATGTGACAATTTTGGAAACAGTCACAAAGGCCCTCATTATCATTAAACTGTGCGCCAATCAACAACAGTGAATTGGGATCTTTCCAACAATGACATCTATTTCTCACCTTACATCAATATTTGCACAGTGCATTCCTGATTACATCTTCCTCTCAGGTCAAACGCGTGTCAGCATTAGACAGGACTGGTTCAACTGAATTGCCCGGTGATTACCAAACCATAACTGCACAAAACCGCTGTAGCCTGACGGCCTGTGAAAACAAAACTGCTGAAAGACATGCCTACAGGTGAGCACGTAGGCAGTGGAGAGTTAGCTAAAACAAACTCTAACAAAAATCAACTCCTCACGTGACATCATGGAAACAAGAGCTGTTGTTTTTTCGGCCATGCACCTGCCGGGGACATGCACGAGGTGGACAGGGCTGATTTGAGCCCCTTCTGCCGCAGTCACAGCTCGCCGTCAGCTATGACCTGGTTAGCTCTAAGCCTCCGTTTGAGCCTGGCCCTTAGTTGAGGTTGGCTGCTCAGACAGGGCAGCAGTTAGCACACGCCGAGACCTCATACACACTGGTACAGACCACGGTGGCTAATTGAATGGCCAGGGCAGGAGGGCTAAGTCTTTAAGAGCATGCCGAGGAGGCTATGAATAACACTGTTTCATTTGGAGCCTATAACTGGAAAGGAAAAGGTGAGGGAGTGTGGGAACAAAGAGTGGATTTGAATGTTTACCTCGAAAAACAGCGTGGGAACAGCTTGTAGTGAGAGAGTAAGGATATAGGCGATCGAAAATATCTGATCTGATTATGATTCTAATTTTGCAGCTGTGATCTTGGAGCCATTAAAATCATTTTTGAGCTGTGTATTTGAATTACTTTAAAGTTTATTATATCCACATATATCCGCGTGGCACTGGAAAAATGGCGCCGTGGCAAGAGTTCTGGTGTGTACCATGAGGACCCCCTCGAAAAAGAGATGGTTCATCTCAAGGGGAAATCCATAATTAATAAATAAAATAAATAAATACTATCTAGTGCACACTGGGGACGTCTTGCACAGTGTTTCCAATGTGGTTTTACTGCAAATAGCAAATAAATTCCTGTATCTTGTATATGGGAGACCACTTAGATAACATTGACTATACAAGAGGAGTAATCTGCAATAAGAGTATGGTTTGAGATTCTGAATAAACATAAAATAAAATCTGTGTTGCATTTATGGGATCTTTGTGTATTTCTATACCATTTACACCAGCAAAAACAATCAAGAATGGAAGTGAGAAATGCTGTTTAAAAGATCAGAGGAACAAATGTCAAAGATAAGAATGTGGTTGTTTTCAAAAGGGTGTCTATGAGTGACAGAATTAAAATGACCAAGTTTATCCCCATTTTCTGCCCTCTTGGGTAAATTTAACATTCTTTAGTCCATACAATAAACAATTATAGCAGTGTGAGTATTTCCTCATCTCTGTCTGTGGCATACCAAACCAAAGGAAAAGGATTTTCTGTCTCGGAAATTGAGTTACGTGGACACACAGACATGGAGTCAATGCATGTCTTCGCATCGGCACATGCAGGCCTAAACATAATTTTTCATAACAGTCTAATATGGTTCATTTTCAGCTATCAAAACACACATAAAAAGAGTGTTAACGCTGTCAACAAGCGAGCACGGCATGTGAAACCATCGTTTTCATTCTCAATATGTCAAGGTTGGGGGGTATTCCAGCAGGGGGAGGATGGGCGGGTTAGAGGGGAAAAGAGTGTCTTCTCCATCCCCTGCTCTCCAGAGGATCCCATCATGAAACGCCAAAGCACAAAGAGCTCACAGCCTTCCCAAATGAAACCCTGGGACTTTTCATCCCAAATCCAAAAACATGGCTGGAACAACAGCACCACCCAGCACAGCCTTGGTGGTACTGCATCAGCTCCATCACATCCTCTCTGAACTTCCTCTAAAAAAAACAATAGCGCTTTTCTCCATTTGCTATTAATGCATTGATCAGAATAAGAAACGTGTGCCAGCTTAAAAGTCACCCATCACAGAAAATGTAATCAAAGCATGGGTCTTCCTTTTAACCCTATCTGCACCACACTCAGAGCACATACACAAAATCAAGCTAATTACAATTTGTCCTTTCTCTTTTGTCCTTTTCAGACTGTGCCTTTTTAATTCCAACCAAAAGCACATTAAAATGGGGTGTGTGGTGGTAGCGGCGATGGTGGAGGGTGGGTTGGTGGGTTTGGGGGGGGGCACATTGAGGGATTTTCCAAAGAGGTAAAATAACAGAGTGGAATGGTATATCAGCTTCCCATTCTAGCTCATTTAAATAAGCGCCAACACTGATTCTCGAACAAAAATATGGTACTAGTACAATAACAATGAAATAAGAGCCTGTGAAAACTCGCAGCCCGGAGCCAGTATTTAAAATATCATTTAAAAGGGCTGATCTGTAATTCAGAGCGGATATGGTATCAGACGGCGTGCTTGTCATACTCGGCTATAATCTGCAGTGCGCTGTCTGCTGGCATCACTCAGAGATGAGGGAGAAGAGGAAAGGATTTCACCACATTTCCACCACTGCAATAGGTGTGGTCCTAACTTCTGTGGATCTGCAACATCTGAAAGAAAATAGTTCATGATAATAATAATAATATTGATGATAATGTATTAACACTTAATTATCATTGGCACACAAAGCTCAAAGTGCTACAAGAAGTAAGAAGAAAGCAATAACATTTGAAATGCAACAGTATAAAAAAGCTGATTCCTAAAATATAAAGAAAAATGACACATTGTGTAAAGCACTCGAGTTTCTCTGGATGATAAGATAAAAGTAGTGTGTATATGTATAAGTATAAATCTGATTGGCCCTGGTTTACATAAATACCTATATTGTCATAGAGTTAGAGAAGATAGAATAGATGTATGTATTGGCTGAAAAGCATTAGTATGATTATCTGGCACGTATAAGAATGTGGCGCTGTGGTGAAATAGCTGTTACAAACTGGAATTTTAAAAAAATTTGTGTACATCATCTGCCATTCAGAGGTTTATGATGTAGAAGGATCCACCATCATCATCATATAAACTGATGCCTTTCATACAACTATGATACATTGGATAAAAATTAACATTACAAATCGTTTCATGCTGTGATGTTGTAGCAGAAAGTGGGATTTTTAACTTAAAACATATCGAAACTTGTTTCCATATGACTAAAATCACAGAATTGAAACCTAACATAAAACTGCTAAATACCTTAAAAACATGTCATCTTTACAGGGTGGTATCTCCAAAGATCTGACCATGGCCTTGTGGTGCCACCACGTCTCCATGGAGATAGATGTGGTGCCATTCTCTGAAAAGCAATGCATTGAAAAGCTCTTGTTTCTTCTTCCTGTATCCAAACCAAATGAAATGTATTGATAATAATGACTCCCTGTGCAGTGTGCAGGGTGTCTTCCCCTTGGCCTGGGTAATGTCCACACGCACATTGGGTTTTGGTTAGCCGTGTGGTCTGGGCAGGAAGGGGATGGGGCCACCACACTCAGCAGGACACACACACACAGACCTGCTGCCAGGCCATCCTCCTGCAGCTCTCCTGTTGCAGCGGGAGTGGGAACTGGCCCGGAGTCCCTCGAATCATAGACATCCTCAAATTGCAAACATGCACCCGGCACACTGACTGAAACTGGCAGTGACATGCTGTCCAGCAGCTCCGTCTCGGGGCGTGAGGTTGGCCTGAGCCATCTATCATGCGGCCAACTACAGAGTAACCCAAGACATGAGTGACAGCAATGCACACACAGACACACACGCGCACACACACACACACACACACACACACACACACACATATGCACATGCACATACACACATGTGCACACTCACACACCTATGTGCAAGAATGTACAAACAGAAGCTGCTAGCTCCAAATGGACACAGAAGTAATTGATCTATAATAAAAACAGCAACATTATTGAGTGTTTTGTAATATCAATATTTTTTTAAAGCTAATACCCCACATAATGATCCACATAATGCAAAAAGAGGCAAAAGTCTGAATACATTTTCTTCCCCTGTATCCATTTCTGGGTTGGGGGTGGCAGTTTCAACCAACAATCTTCAACAAATTGAGCATAAATGCATTAATGTTGTGTATTTGTTTTTGTGGGATTTAGCATTATGTTGGGTAAAAAGCCTTATTTTTTAACTGAATTGTAGCCAATTATATTATATTGAATCCATTGTATTGAGGTACATATATTGAGGTATGGTCTAAAGTAGTCTCAAATGGTCTGAATTGCAGATTGAGACTTGAGACTTTACTGGCCGTATAAATTTAACAGGTCAAAATATGTTTTGATTGTGAAAAATCCTAAAAATGCTTCTTGAAACAGGAAGCTGGAGCCTGTGAATATAGCCTACATCCTCCCCTGGCTTCTCCTGTCTCCACATACAAGCTGCCCTAGAATGTATGCCAATCACACCCAGGGCAGATTGATAGGGTGACGCCTTTCATTTGGCGAAAAGTGGCCAGTTAGAATCTATAGGGAAAGTGATGCATCCTGCTGCGCCATGAACGGGGGATAAAATGAGGGGATGAAGGAGGAATAAATCTGCGTGTTGGCTGCCATCGATCGTCTCTCCCTCCCTCTTCCCCGCTATCTCATCTGCAGGGGCTGAAGGAGGCCGAACGATTTAAACGATCCTGACCTTGTCTGACATAAATAGTCAGAAAAGTCCACAGCGCAGATAGCTTTGTGTAGGCTTTAAGGGGCGAGATAACAGAGGGGGGGTTAGATAATGCCCCTGTGTTACTACATCACAAGACACGCTCCTTACAAATACACGTGGGCACATTCCTGTAGCGCGACTTCCACCCAAAAACTAGATGATCTTTCTTTCTTTTCTTTTTTTCTTTCTTTTCAAAGCGTCTCCCCCCTTTCCCCTTCAAAAGCCGAGGACGGGGACGCGCGCACGGCTCCCTGTTCTGCGCGCCCCGGAGCAGACATGAGTGTTTTAAGAAAGGGCTCGGGTCTTTTGTGCGCGTCTTTCTTTTGAGTGTAATGCAGCTGTACCTGGCAGTGGCGTTGGCCCCAGGTAAAGCCACAAATCTCTGCTTCCATTGTCACCTGTTCCTCTAATCATTTTCCGCCCGTCATGCCACAATGGAGCGGGACGATAACGATAACGAGGTGAAGCGAACAGAGCGACTCAGGGGCCCGCGCAGACGCACCGTTCAGACGTCTTCATGCGTCTCTTTCTGCGCGCTCATAGAGACTTTCAGGCAGACGCACTTACACACGTTTGGCCTTTCTTTTCACACGCACTGCCTCTGATGTTCACTTTTCATTACGGGGCTGATAAGAAGACTTGTGCATATTTTATTGTACATCTATGTGTAGAATTAAGCACTATACTATTGGATTCGAATTTAGCTTAAGGTGAATAATCTATATTGTGCTAATTATGCTGTAAATGTATGTTTGCATAGGGCTGGACTTTGAGGGGTCTTATGTGAACTAATGTTTTTGTGAAATTAGTATATTTTTCATTATTTAGTGTATTATTTGAATAGGGACATATACGTTTATCGACATTACTGTGAATGTGCCAGTATTAGCCATAGTCCTAAGGCAAAAAACACCATAAAACATTACAATATCAAATTTAAAAGTTATCAGATTTGGCAAAAAATATATGATCGGGTTTGGCCGTTTTTTTGGTCGAAATGTAACTTTGAATGTAAAATGATGACAGTTGTTGCTTCTTTATTTGAACAGTATAAATTCTGATCAAAAGGAGTGGGCTGAAGAAGCAAGTAATAACTCAAGCAACTCAATACAATCAAACTTTTCATATTGCAGTAAAAAGAAAATGCACACAATATATATTCACATTCTTGATTATGAAATAGTCACCGGTCATTTAGAACCCATTTCCACAGAATAAAGAATAGACCATACAATGAGCAATGTCTTATTGAGATTGGCCTCACTAATAAAACTTGGGATTCTTGAACCATCTGGAAATGTGTATTGAATTTGTTGGCCAATTGAAAATAACAGAACATGTATGGAAATATTGCCACCATTAAGTCAAACTTAGAATTGTATGCGTTAAATCACCCTTATATCTATATGGTATTCATCCATTACTTCCATTGTATCAACTTTTCTTTGCTGAAATAAGATAAGTATGTTTAACAATCATTAAAGCCAACATTAGAACACCTTTAACCCTTGTATTATGTTAAGGGTCAATTTGACCCATTTCAGTTTTTGTGTTGATCAAAGTACTGGTTATCCTTTCTTTTTCTTGCTGAAATTTGGTGACTTTTCCTCATCTAGGGTCATGAACAGGTGTGTAAAATCTGGACTCTTTGATGTGTAGTGGAATGTCTGTGCAGAGTTTGTATACAAAGATGTAGCGGGTCATTTTGACCCAGACGCTTTAATGTGGGTAAATAGTTGTTCAGATCCAAAAAAACATGTCTCTTTGACATTGTATTTTGATTGCCTCTGGGACCCAGAGCCAGGTGTGTGAAGAGAGGGAACTTTCTCACACTTGCCCTTGTCACTGTTCTCATGTCATCTCTTTTGCTTAGCGTACATCGGACTGGCAACTGAATATATCCGTTGCCTTTGAGTTCCTGCCCCGCACACATCGACAATGTGGCGAAAACGGGCATCTCCTAGTAGCAGACCAGTCTCGGGAATAACAGCGCGTACATCGACAGCAACTGGCCTCAACTACAGTGTGTTTTCTGACATAAACTGTAGAGGGCGCAATACACGCAATACACAAATGTTGTTGGAGCGCGCACATCGGGTGATATCTCCGGATCTGAGTAAAACTAGTTGCCGAAAAGTAGAACACGGCAAACTGACTGAATCCGGAAATCGACTGTTTATCTCCAGTTGTAAGAGCACTCACATCAACCGATTTCAGCAACTGATCATCTCCATCATCTCCTCTCAGTCGCCAAAAGCCGCCTTCAACTAGTTGTCTCCAGTTACTCTGTCGATGTACACGCTAGGCTTTAGACAAACTCACCAAAAATGAGCTCCAGAAGGATGACATCTGAGGAGGTTTTATCACAGATTTTTAACTGGGATAATAATGTAGAGGAAGAGATTTCAGAAACAGAGGATTTTTCAGAGACAGAGGACAATGTTATTGCTGATCCAGATTGTCAAATTTCCTACGAAAAGGAGGTTTCAGGGAACGAATCTTTGGTCAAAGAAGAGGAAGGGAGGAAGAAAGGAAGGTAGGAAGGAAAGAAGGGAGACAGGAAGGAAGGAAGAGAAAAGAAGGGAATATAGAAGGATGAACAGAGAGAAGGAAAACAGGATGAGAAAAAGGAAGGAGAAAGCATGGCAGGAGGAAAGAAGGAGGGAAGAATTGTCATTTTGACCCGAGAGGAGGACAAGAAGATTAGACTAAATAATTCTTAAATATAGCGTTGGAATTAAAAATGTAGTGTATGTCACTTTTTTAAACATTTATATACAGTAACCTAAAATAAAGTTGTTATTGGTTTAACCTGTTTTCTTGTCTGTTTTGAGTGCATTTACACAGTACGGGTCAAAATGACCCGCAACATAATCAATGTCATTGATTATGTTGCGGGTCATTTCCAACATAATACAAGGGTTAAAACTCCACGCACTTTAAGAATGAAGTGTCTGAGGAGGGAAATCATGAAAATTTAAGCCTCCAAGCCAACTTAACCTCGGAAATGTTCTATTGTTTCACACTTGTGTCCAATAACGCAGGTCTAAGGCAGTAAGTAACGCTGCTGTGAAATGTTTGATCTTGATAATTGCCAGTACAGGAGCTGTATACAAACTGTTTAAAAAGGTGACTTCTCCCCAGCCGTGTCCATGACTGTGGGGTTGTGTGTCGGGATGATGGAGGCGAAGGCGGCGTTTATCAGAGTCTAGCATCGCTGTAATTTCAGTGTTCAGATCCAATCGCAGTGGTTCCCCTCAGGAGTAAACAATAACAAGCACAGATACAATAGACAAACAAGGCCTGCAGGACACAAGCAGACAGATGCACGACCACACACTTTGGAGACACATCTCTGCGCCGCTGTAGGACCCGTGCGCAGATTTTAGGATTTACGAAAACACTCCGTGAAGACAAACTTTATCTCAAACTGTGTGTAGCGTGTTTAATCGATGGGCCGGCAGTGGTAAACGGGAATGGTATTTGGTCCAATAGTGTTCGGGCGCCATCTGGTGGAAAATAGTAGAAATGTACGATCATCAAGAGTTATTTTATCCAATCCGACTTTATACAGCACATTTTATGAAAGTTTCCAAAGTGCTGGACAATTAAAAAAAAACAATTGCAACAAATCCATTGGAAAACAGTAAAATCATTTAAAAATCAAATATGCACACACAGTTGTCCTATAAGCATAATGTAAAGATTGAAATAAAATAAAAGGACCATTTTATTGTGAAAATATATTTCTATTGGGCTGAAATTGCTCTATAGGCAATTTTTTGAAGTTACAATCAAATATATCTTTTTAGTTTACATTTCAGACTGGGAAATTAAAAGTTGTTAATGTTGATTGGTTTGTTTCACAGTGGCAATAGTTTATTGTACTTTAGATTGTATAACTTATGTACTTGTCTGGGGTACACCGAGGGTACTTTTGGCCATGTATTCCAATGTGAACGTACCGCCAACTGCAAAAAAAAAAAAATATATGGAATCTGAAAACAGTATGTGTAAACTTGCAATTTCCACTTACAAGCAGTAGACCAAGTTTGAAAAAAAAAAAAAGGCAAGTAAACCATTTAATAGACTTATTTATTATGACCTAGTAAACCAAATACATTGCAATGTAAGAGACATTTTCTGTAAGATTTATTTGTCTTTATATTTTACAAAGAGAAGCACATTAACATTTTACTTCTGACTGGTCTGGAGCACTGGGAGAACTTGGTACTGGAAATGATTGCTCCCATTTATCTGCAAAGTAAGAAAAACAAAAGTGTAAGAGCAGAGAATGGGATGGAAATCCAGGATAGTAAACTAAGCCTAATTTCTGAATCTACAGTTTGACTCTGCTAAACTGTAAACAACACATTCTAATTCTAATAACTTACTCTTCAGTATAGACATGCATCAGTTCCTTAGTTTTGAAAAGAGGATAGTTTACACATTAGATTGAAAGCCAAATTAAGAGCAATTACTTAAAGATAAAGGAAAAATAAGAAAAAAGGTATAATCAGAAATGTTCACTTTAACACCAACACAGGAAAATGGAAATAGTGTTCCTAAGAAAGAGTTGGATAAGCTCGAAAGAGAATAAAGCATTCATGGTGCCATGGTAACAGACTAGTTTGGGATTCCTGCTGCAATCAGGTAATTGGAGCACCAGCTATATATATTCTTAAAGTTTAAGAGGATTGTGATTGTGTAAAGAAATGTGCAAGTGCATTTGTAATTAACGCAACGCATTTGTGTTGCATGTGTAATAGAAATATACAACTGAAGTCAAACTTACAGAGCTGCAGCTCCAGAAATGATCTCGATGAGCTCCTTGGTGATGACCGCCTGTCTGGTGCGGTTGAAAGTCAGGGTAAGTTTGTCGATCATTTCAGCTGGTGACAACAAAATGGGCATCAGTTAAAGAGTCCAGAAGAAAACTCACAGAAAGAATACATATAAATCTCACAAGCGTTCTTGCTGGCGCTGTCCATGGCGGTCATCCTGGCGCTCTGCTCGCTGCAGGAGCCCTCCCTCAGGGCCAGGTAGATGATGTTCACGAGAGCAAACTCTTGGTAGTTTCTCAGAACATCAGCATCAATGTCATCATAGACGCCCATGGTCTCTGCAAAAGTTTAACATGTGTTACCCATCTAAAATGAATTACTTCTTTGTGCTACTCATTTTCACTTTAGTAAAAAAAAAAATAAAGCAAACACAAAACTATGAAAGGGAACATGAGTGAAGGGGGTCATTATTATATAGTTCTTTTACTAGTTCACATCAAAACTAGTGTCTTGCCCAAGGACACATTGAAGCTTGTCCAATGGGAATTGGTTTCACACCTGCTAATCTGTGGGCCAGTCAATCTGACCACTCAACCAATGAGGTTAATGTCAGAGGGACCCGAACCACCAACCTTCGGAACAGAGGGCACAGGCTCTACCAACTAAGTTACTAACTTGCTTCTCTTTACCCTCAGTGAGTGCAACTTTTCAGCTTCTCGTACCATTAAATACATGACCTGCATTTTACCTGCATTTGCGACAGTGTCCGTTGAAAACAATGGCTTTTTGTCAGTCTTATAAGAGATAACAGACCTGTGAGAATAAAGTACAAATTTATATATATAAATATATATATATATATATATATTATATATTATAATTTATTATATATTATATACACACACTATACAAATAATTCAACCCCAAACCAAAGTTTTACCTGAATCTGTTGAAGATCACAGCTCCTTCGTCAAACTCATACCCAGAGTTAAGCAGCTCAGAGGCAATAATTGAGGCATCACTAAAGGTGGGAGGCTTGCGACCCACCTCCTTACAGTTCAGCATAATGTGCTTTGAATGAGTTCTAAGGAGAACAAATACATTTTTGTTTAAGCCAGACACATTATGCTCTTAAATAAATTTGCTTTTGAATCCATCAATCTATGGCTTACTAAGAAGCACTTCAGGAGCCCCACAGGGCTGTGTTGTTTCTCCCCTGCTCTTCTCCCTGTACACCAACCACTGCACCTCCAGCCACGACTCCGTGAAGCTGATCAAGTTCGCGGACGACACCACCCTCATTGGACTCATCTCCAACAACGATGAGTCCGCCTACAGGAGGGAGGTGGACCGGCTGGTGTCCTGGTGCAGTGGTCACAACCTGGAGCTGAACGCCCAGAAGACAGTGGAGATGATTGTGGACTTCAGGAAGAGCACTGTCCCCCCGCCCCCACCCTCCGTGATGGACTCCCCCATCACCTCTGTGGAGTCCTTCCGTTTCCTGGGCACCACCATCACCCAGGACCTCAAGTGGGAGCCGACCATCAGCTCCCTCATCAAGAAGGCCCAGCAGAGGATGTACTTCCTGCGGCAGCTCAGGAAAGCCAAGCTGCCTGCACAGATGTTGGTGCAGTTCTACACGGCCATCATCGAGTCCATCCTCACCTCCTCCATCACCGTGTGGTTCGCTGGAGCCACAGTCAGGGACAAACAGAGACTACAGCGCATTGTGCGCTCTGCAGAGGAAGTGATCGGCCGCAGCCTTCCATCGCTGCAGGACCTGTACGTCGCCCGAGCTCGAGGCCGGGCTGGTCGTATCACAGCCGACCCCTCTCACCCTGCACATGGACTATTCCAACCACTCCCCTCAGGCAGGAGGCTGCGGTCCATCAGGACTAGAACCTCCCGCCACAAGAACAGTTTCTTCCCCTCTGCTGTTGGACTCTTGAACACTTCTTAACCTGTCCCCCCGCCCTTTATAAAGTCACTTTACTGCCCATCATACGTCACTTTACTTCACTGTACTGCTGTCACCTTACATTGTGTGCACCATGTGCACTTGTATATTGTAAATAGTAACTGTAACTCTATTTTAAATTTAAATTTATTCTTTAGAAATGTTTTTTATTCTTATTTTTATTATCTCTTTTTGACTGTTGCACTGAGCCAAAGCAATTTCCAAGTCTGTGAATTCCTGTTACTTACGTGGCAATAAAAATGATTCTGATTCTGATTCAGTTGTACAGAAAGCAGTTCAACAGCAAAAAATTAATAAATACTGATGTTTGAAGAAGAAAATAATAAAAATAATATAAAAACCAGGCCAGCTTGGTTTTGATGAGAATACAATGTGTAACATGTCATAAAGCCCAAATGTACATTTTGCATGAAATGTGTCCTTTTCAGAAAGCAAGAGGCCGTACCTATGCAGAATACCACGCAGCTTGTCGCCCACATTCACCACCATGACCTCCTTGCCTACTTCGGTCAGGGCGGCGATTTCATGCTTGATCATCTTGGCCACTCCAGAGTGGATCGCACCACAGAGCCCACGGTCAGATGTCACGCCAATGATGAGATGCTTGGCGTTCTTTTCTTCTGGTGCCTTGATCTCAGCCTTCTCGTAAAGAGCTGAAAAGTTAGGAAGGAATAATAAGCATATCAAATCAAATGAATAAAATTGTTATTATGTGAGTAAAATGAAGTTCTCTTACCCAAAGCACCAGTTCCATAGACGCGGGCCGGCTTCAGCTGCCTCTCAGCACGAGCATATTTTGCTGCAGCCACCATCTTCATGGATTTGGTGATTTTCTGGATGTTCTTGATGGACTTCAACCTGATGGTAACTTTAGGGGCAAAACACACACCTTTAGCTTACCACATCACAGTGATGAAACATCAAAAATCCAACCAATCAAAAAGGCGAGTGCAATAATAATAATAATAATAATAATAATGAGTCTAAATAACAAATTAGTGAATCCTTTTGATATTCTATCAGTGACATTTGAATAATGTTAAAATATTCCTTTATTTTTGTGTTGAAAGATATCAGATTTATACATTAGGAGCACATTAAAAGCATGTTCATAATTAATTGACAGCATGGTCAATTTCCTTAAGGTTCCAGAGTATTAAGATTATTACTTCCCAAACAATTATCAGCAAATACATAGCATTTGTATCATAATAGTAAAATACAAATTATACAAAGTTAAACTTAGTAAACCCCAGCTCCAAGAGTTTTTTCTGGATTAAAATAGAAACAAGGCTATGGGAAACATGGCAGAGGCGTTAAAAAATGTGTGCGCGTTCTGTGCAGAACAACAATGATCAAGTATTTAGATAGAACTTACTGTCCTTCAGGGTAGCCATGTTCCTGACCTGCCCACTGAGGAAAGAAACATACACATGTCATATATTTCACATGCAGCAATGACAGTGTGATAAAAACAATATTATATTGCGAAATTTAAATAATTAAATTCGCCAAAACAAGAATTTGACAAGCAGTTACTTGTATCTATCCATTATCAGATGTATAAATCCCCTGGTTTTAACAGGTTATATGCTCTGCAGACCAAACATGTTGGCAGTCCAACGTGAGCTTTTAACACATTATTTCCACACTTGAAGACAAGAGCACTTCAATAACGCTGTCATTCATTAGCATCGGCCTGTGTGTTAGCAGTGTTAGCAGTGTTAGCACGTCCTTGTGTGCACTTGCACAGACTACAGAGGCCAGGGACACCAAGTCCCCACATCTACGACAGAAACATGATAAAAAATAAAGGAAACACATCAGGACAATAAGATTATCTTTGTTGATGATTAAGTTTTACCATTGTGGAGAGAACACCAGCGCGCTGGTCCTGGCAAACATGGTTACTCCAATGAAGGTCAGACACGCAGAAGTGCGCAGGCGCAGCAGAAAAGGAAAATGGACGTATGGTGCAGTCAAAGACATTACGTATTTTAAGTGATTGGGCATGTAAGTATATGCCTATTTAAAAAGAGAAACGCGATTAATAACTGTACAGAATACAAAATATAAATATAATACTTTTATGTAGATGTATTTATATTTTTTATAATTAATTTAATGTAACAAACAACAAAGTAGAAACTAAAAGGGAAATGCCTGGTAGTACTTGAAGGCCCCATCTTTCGCGAGTTTTCCTAGTAATCGCGAGATTCGGGTTTTTCACACGCGGAAACGCGGCTCTTGTCGTGGGGTACTGAAAATCAAAAAGCAGTGCTGTTTATGTCCAAAGTCTAGCTGTTTTATTACGAATTGTGTCAAGAGTTGGTTGAGTAATTTGTCGAGATGGGGAAAAAAGCGGATTTCCTCTCACCAAAAGCAATTGGTAATCGAATAAAAGCCAAGGGTCTACAGAAACTGAGATGGTATTGTCAGATGTGCCAAAAACAATGCAGAGATGAGGTAAGCCACTCTCATGACTTCTTTGCAAAGTTGTTTTCTCTCGATATATTATGTTTATCATTCTTCTATAGAATGGTTTCAAATGTCACTGCATGTCAGAGTCCCACCAGAGGCAGCTGCTGTTGGCTTCAGAAAATCCTCGTAAGTTTATGGACAGCTTTTCAAAGTAAGTTGTAACGCTACAGTGCTGTGGACAACCTAAGGCAATATGTATTTTTAAATTTTTTTTAGATTTTATATGTTTCATTTGGTGATCTTTTTTGTGTGTAACAAAATTCAAGACTCATATCAAACATCATAATATACTTAATCCCATTTAGGTTATGCCAAACTTTATTTTTTAAAACACATTTTTGAAACAAATCACGTGACATAAAGTCCATTAAAAACAATCCCACATGCCCATGTATTGATTACTAACTTACTTTTTCAGTGAGTTCAAACAGGATTTTGTGGAGCTTCTCAGAAGACGATTTGGTACGTTCATGCTGATTCTGGATTGGTTTGTATGCATTGGATTTGATCTGCATGTAATTATTTCACATTTCTTTAGGAACTAAGCGTGTGCATAACAACATTGTATATAATGAGTACATCAGCCACCGAGAGCACATCCACATGAACTCCACACGATGGGAAACTCTAACCGAATTTACCAAATGGTTGGGAAGAGAAGGTGAGAAATACCTTTGAAATACAACTGCTATTGCACATTGTAGCCCTTTCTTACTATTCAGTGTTTTACCCAACATTACTAACGTGGATTGGCCTTTTCCAGGGTTGTGTAAAGTGGACGAAACTCCTAAAGGCTGGTACATCCAATACATTGACCGCGATCCAGAGACTATTCGGCGCCAAGAGGAACTGGCTCGCAAGAAAAAGCATGACTTGGACGATGAAGAGCGGAGTGCACGTTTTATAGAGGAGCAGGTCCGAAGAGGCCGTGGAGGCAAAGAGGAAGAGGAGGTGAATGTCTTCTCTTAGTTTAAAAAAAAATATACATACTTATACATTAAAATTGGTTTGTTTATGTGTAATGTTTTTTATTGTCAGGAAACACCAGGTTACACTGAGCTTAAAAGAGAGACTGAGGAGGAGAAAGGTTTGACTTTAATTTTTATGCTGCTTATTTTACTTACAGTATGTACCTTAAACTTAATGTTATTGTTTTGCATAGTTGTATTTAACCTTGGTGCCGCTTCGTCTGTTGCTGGACCGTCAAGGTCAGTCATCTTTTTAATCTGCATTTCGTTTTTAGTAGTTACACTATGTCTATTTTATTCATAATTTCCCAATATTGCTGTAGTTCTTTACTGGGCGCAAGTGCATTGAAAGCAGCAGCTTCTACTAAAAGAAAAGACATTTCTTCAAGCGCAAGTTCTAAGGAAGGAAAGAGGAAAAAATCTGCTCTTGAAGAGATCAAAGAGGTTGAGTCTTACATCAAACTTTTACTGCAAGAAATTATTTACTTAAACTAACTGGTTTTTTTCCCCAGATGGAAGAGCGAAGGAGACAGAAACGGGAACCAATCAAAACAGACTACTGGCTACAACCAAACATCATTGTCAAAGTTGTTACTAAAAAACTAGGAGACCGGTATCACAAGAAGAAGGCTGTTGTGGTGGTGAGATTTATCAGCACGGTTTCATTTACATGTGTCTAACTGTGCTGCTACTTATAAAGATATTTACTCTACAGGAAGTGAACGATAAATACACCGCTCTGGTAAAGATGGTCGACTCTGGAGATAAATTAAAACTGGACCAAAATCATGTTGAGACTGTCATACCGGCACCGGGTAATTTCTTGAGGAAGTTTCAAATGTCTGAATTTGTCTAATTTGATTTTGTAATTCTGCAGGCAAAAAGGTTTTGATTTTAAATGGTCAATATAGACTCACAGAGGCTACATTGGAGGGTATACACGAGAAGAACTTCAGTGCAACACTAACGCTTGACTCGGTAAGTTGCTGTCGTCTTTTCATGGAAACCACTACTCCTGGGATCCAATTATGTAACGCTAATATATGGGTCATCTTTATGCTAATATAGTAACTTGATGTTCCTTCCAGGGTCCACAGAAAGGGCGGACAGTAGAAAACGTCGCCTATGAGGATTTCTCCAAACTGGCCTGATGACACATGGTCTGATGCACCACGTTCTCAGACTCTACTGTGTCAGAGTTACAGCCTCAAATCTTCATTTGTATATTTTAAATACTACTCAATGTTTCTCAAATACTTGGAACTAGTTAGTATATAATTTATGTATTAGCTGTTGATCGGAAAATACTTTTTCTTTTTTTTTTTTCTTACCTAATAAAGGAATTGTTAATTCTTATTCTTGTATGTGCTTACTTTCTTACATTTTCTTTCATAATATCTGAGCATTTCTTGTGTTCTTTTAATTTATTACAGATGACAAAAGGTCAGTAACACGATTTAAATCATCTGCAGAGAACTGTTCATATCTGGGACGATGTAATCCGTGTAGTGCCCATCGATAAATCCTTTCCCGCTGTTGTGCACAAACCAGCAGTAGATGTTTGAGCCGCGTTTCTTTTCAGTCCTGTAGTCCTTCTGCCAGCCCCTGGTTCACACAGTACATCCGTTTATTGTAATAATACAATTTTATCATGTCTTTTGTAACTATTTCGTATTTTATATTTACCTAGTAACTGGAATTTGGTGACCTTTCACTTCCATCGTAGCCTCGTTCTTTAGAGGGTCTGATCCTTCATGAATGTCATACACTCTTACGTCAGGTTCTCTGGAAAACTGCCCTGTTAGAAGAGTAGAGATTACATACGCCAGAATTAATCTAGAGATACCTTTTATTTGTTTGCTTAGATAGTTAGTATTCAAAAAGTAAAATTAGAGGGGCAGTAAGCACGGGTTTTGAATCTTTATCTGTCCCTGGACACAAGGTCAACATTATCATATTTGGCCTCAGCTGATCGAAACGTTTACTCTGATTTCTTCTTTTTAATAAATGTATATCATTACTACTTTTTATGTCAACATTTCATTAGCAGATTATCCAGTCAGAGAGCAGAATGCGTCTCAGATGGGGGTTGCCAGTTTTTTGGGCGAGACTCACCCTAACCCACTGAACTCAGCTGCAGCACATTAATCATTGTCTGCTCTACACCATATGTCGCTCTGAACTGGCAACACATGGTTTGGATTGTAATTGTAGCATATTAAAATGAACTGAAAATAGGTCCTATTTTTATTCAGATCTTGGTGTTTTCATAAATTTTTGTATATATTATTATTCTTAAACAAACTAAGCTTAAACCTGTATATATAGATTTATTGTGTCTATGATTTGACGCTATAGTAACACTGTCTTAGGCCTGTTCTTGACCTTATTTAGATCTGGCAACACTCGTGATACTGGCAACACTGATACTGAGCTGCTCATGGTCCACAACTGTCCCCTCTGCAGTCCATCATCACAGCTGCTCAGTGCTCATAATGTCTCTGACCATTTTATCCTTTCATGTTCACCATTTATAAAACAAATGCGATTCCCAATCAACAATAGATTGTATACCTATATCCATATCCTTCTCTTAGCTATGGTTTGCCTTTTTCAATTGCAGTATCTCCAAATATGCTCTTACACTGTGCTGCACTGAGCTAGTATCTCGTTACATCAAGTGTGTGCTGTCACCTATGAGGCCGTGGACGAGTGGCGAGTACTGGTTGTTTGTAGGAATGTAGATCCCAAGGAAGTCGACATTAACTGGATGTTTTTTCCAGATCCGGTGAAGCAATACTGAAACTTGAATATTCCCATTAATGGCGATAGTCACATTGGATTCCTTTTGAATATGTATCCTCACACTGAAAAACAAATGTATTAAGGACATGGATGGAACAAACAATAGTCTAGGAGTGTGCGAGAGTGATATAAACCCACCCATCCTGAGTAATGTCTGCAGTGGCGTCCCAGGAAAAGACGTGGCTGTTTCTTTCGTCTGTGAATGTGATGTTGTCGGTGCTGGCGGTGACGCTGACCCCCTCGGGCTGCGAGTACACTGAGATGGACCCAAAGTAAGTGTTGAGTTTGTTTTTGTGCAGTTTCTTTGAGCCAATGAGCTGACCGTTCACGACAACGCCTGTAGAAAATAATACAACAAATGAACATCAATTAACACTAGGATTCCAAGAATTCTGAAACTATGAGAACTCCCTGAGCAGTCATTTCGACGGCTCCCATTCAAATCTATAGAAATTTAACAAATATCCCTACTTTCTCCACTATTATTAAAATAAGGCAATTTATACTGTTTTGAATTTGTAATAGTTGCGAAAACTGGTGAATATTACTTGAAGTAAAGTTTTTTTTTAAATGTGTTTATTAAAAAGCTACAAAATGCAACTACCGTAAGTGTGTTGCTATGGTAACTAGCACTTGCTCCAAGCTGAGTTTGTTCTGAACCAGTCCAAGACCAGTCCAGGACGAGCACCTTGAGAAAAGTTTTACCTCCATAGAAAGTGACTGCTCTGGCAGTTAAAAGTAGAACTATACCCACAATTAAAAAATAAAAGATAATTTCATGAAAAATAAAAATTACTTAAACTACAAAAAACTCCCAAAGTTATGAAGAGCATAAATGTACACAAGCCGAGTAATTACATGACAAATGTACTGCTCTGGGAGATAATATTTCTAATGGAGTGTATGCACATGCTAGGCCCACTCTGTACCTGTGCCACTGTCAGACAGTAGATTGAGGATATGGCCTGGTTTGGAGTCTATGTTGAAGCATACATCCATATTGCGTTGTGGCAGATGGATTATAAAGTGGGGATCATTATCCACTGGGAAGAACAACACAGGACATTTAGGGTTTTGTTGTAACCATTTTACATTGCACAGATTCACATTTACCTAAATTGACCTGCTGAGGTAAGGCCCACACTTCTGGTCCCTTGTTGAAATGGCTGGGAGGAGGCTGAGTGCTCGTCTGGACCCAGGGGGGATGCTGATAGACCAAAGTCACTGGAGTTACACCTCCACCTGCAAAAAACCAGCCCGTGTGAAATGAAAACTTAAAAGAAGACTGCTATGGGTTTGGATTTTGGCTTTGCGACCTGGGCAGCAGCCATGTTTGGCATCTTTTGGGGAATCAGCCAAAAATCTCTCATTTGTCTCTTCACTTTCCACAAGTAAAGCTGTGAGCGGAGTGACAAACTGATGCTCCACTCCCAGAGACAGGATCTTCTGAGTGATCTTACGCTTTTTTGCTGCTGTTGGGGCCAAAGCTCTGCGGTTTAGACACAGAGTTGCCATTTGAATACAATGCAGAAGTAAGGACCTGATATGATAATAACAGAAGTCCATACCGTTCGGCAAGCAGCTGTTTGATAGTAATGTAAGCCCATAACTGTCGAGCAAAACCTGGGAAAGAGTGGTGTATCCTGGCTAGCCGCTCGTCAAGTTCAGTGTCTGCCTCCGTCTCTAGAGTGAGATCCAGACGAGCCTTGTTGTAAAAAAATAAAGGTAGGGATGTTGAATATAGTATTTTCTTAACTCATTGACTGACAGCCGTTTTTGATGGTTTCACTGATTGCCAAGACCCACAGAATATACTGTTCTATGACTATGTTAGATATGAAACCAGATTCTGAAAGACTGGATTGTCTATTTTCATCAGCAAAAATAAGTTTGTTTTTAGCTATTTTTATTGTCCTATAATCCCAAGTCAAATGGAGGGAAGTTTGACAGAAATCACCAGTCTCAGGCAAATATGGCAGTCAATGAGTTAATGTTAGCATTGTTTAGTATGGCATTTTAAAAGCAACAGGTAGACAATTTGAGTGTCATGTTGAATGGTTGATTTATGCACAATTATGTAGAACCTTACATACACTGCATCACTGGGCTTTTATAATTCAGCCAATGTTGTGTGAATGTCGTGTACAGTTATCAATAATCCACTCACAGCAGAGGCAGTGGTGAAGCTGGTCAGGGTGTCTGTGTTTGAGGGAAGTACTTTTCCTGCCACCACCAGCTCAGAGCCACTGAAGAATTTATCAAACTGATTCTGGGTGATGTCAGAGACCGAATCTTCTGGGAACTGAATGGTGATGCGTCTCAGGAGCGGAGCAGACACTTGCCTGTAGAAGGCCTTGTGCGGATACAAGACGATATTTACACATACAGTCGAGGGAAATACAAATCAAATTGTTTTCTTGAATGAGTCACGTACTCGTAGTTGGTCTGCAGCGTTGTGATTTGCAAAGATTCTCTGTGCCGTTCCTCGGTTTTCCATGGCAATTCTCTCCAGGAAGTCATAGTCCACATCAAAACCAATACCCAAAGAAAACAGTGAAAACTCCTCTCTCATCATTCGTTTCACATTCTTCTGGATAGTACTGAGTTTTATCTCTCCTGCAAAGACAACTCCATTATATTTGATACGTAACATGAATGAAAAATTAAATGTTGAGGAGTGTGTCTCACCCACTGTAGGGTCTCCATCAGACACCAGTATGATCATGGACACAGAGCGGGGGTCTAAAAGCCCCTGGTTGGAGGCTCTTACTAGAATCTGCACCGCCCTCATCAAGGCTTCATTGATGTTTGTACCTGGACACATACATAAAGCCATGATGCTGTGGCTTAAGCAAAGATGAGGGAAACACCTCATCATACCTCCATTGGGCTTGATGTCCTGGATATATTTCTTGGCATCTGCAACCTGTATACTTGAGCCAGGAACTAGGTCCTCACTCCAGCATCGTACATTGTGGTTAAAGTCAATGACACTGAAATGGTCATCAATGGTCAGGTCATCTAGAATAGCTTGCATTGCTTCAACCGTCTGGTGAAAATAAATAATCAAAGATTATATGTTTCCTACTCAACAGCTACTTGGTGTCAGTATGTATCAACAACAAAACACTAGAACAACCACTTACTTGCTTCATTTTGACCCCCCACATGGAACCACTGACATCAATCACAAAAACAATGTTTTTTGGAAGAGGGGAGAGGTTTGATGGTGCAAAGAATTGAACAAAGTGGCCATCTGACACCTATAAGGATGAAAGTCAATAAGAAACACGCTTTTCTTAGAATATGTATCATGACTAACCTGAAGTTCTCCGTTGTTGTCTCTGTTCACATCATATCTAACGTTGAGAACACCGTCTACAGCACTCGTAGTGCAGTTGCTGCACTTCCTCTGCTGTTGCAGGCTGGGTTTGAAGACTATGTGAGCCTGGCAAGAAATGTTACCATCCGTTCAAAATGTATCCTCAACCTGAAGAGACTATGGGCTTACCTTTTCGCCAGTGGTAGTGACTTTGATAAGGTCTGTAAAATGACCACCAAGAGTGTCTGTTGTTTCTACTTTTGAAATTCCCTTCGGTTCAAATATGTAGACGTCCACCTAGAGCAAAATGTTAACAATGATGTGTGCATTTATAATTAATGACAACACAAAAAGGTTTTCCTTTTACCTGAAAGTTTGGCACCAGTCTACCCGGCTGCAGGTGCAGCTGATGCTCGTAGATGCCCAGTTTGCGTTGCATCATTTCTTGATAATGAAGCTCAAATTCAATGTTACTTCCAGGTGGCACATGGACCTCTGTTTTAAAAGTTTCCATATCCTGAGAGTTGGCCCTATGACCAGCATTTACTGTATTTTAAATATGACATTAAATATGATATATATAAACTCTGTGTTTTATGTACCTGACAATTCCAGCTGCTTTGCCTTTGGCTCTGGCTTGTGCGTAAAGGTTTCTTGCTACTGTCTTTTCTTTAACTGAGCCCTTGAAAACAATTCCATTCACGTTCCTGCAGTGAGAGGGACAAATAAGTCGCAAGTCAAACTCATGAAAGTGCAACGTGATTGGACCCACATGGTGAAGTTAGAGATGAAAGCTCTTTTAGGGATCTGGACGTTGAAGCCGATACTCTGGGCTTTGGCCCCAGTGTTGACCACATGACTTCTGACTGTGGTATGAGCAAACCGTGACGTAACATGGCTCTCGACTCTGTAACTTTTAATAGTGATGTCATCACCGCTGACGACCTATGGAAAGAGTAAATCACAGACCAACATTGGTTATGAGGCTAGGACATTGTTTTGTTGTCTAAATGTGTTCATTTGACAAATATGCATTTTTTTTGGAAAAATGTCACAGGAAGAGTCAATAGCCGAAGGAACAGTCATGAGATTGTTGTCAAAAATACACACATTGATTTCTAGATAAGCATAAACTCTGCCACAGTGGA
This sequence comes from Knipowitschia caucasica, assembly GCA_964034765.1. Classification (NCBI taxonomy): domain Eukaryota; kingdom Metazoa; phylum Chordata; class Actinopteri; order Gobiiformes; family Gobiidae; genus Knipowitschia; species Knipowitschia caucasica. The sequence goes on from OZ035823.1 coordinate 17,467,952, forward strand.
AGGGGTCATACCTCAAAGTCTTCCTGCTCTTCACTCGTCAAAATGGCTCTCTGAAACATAAATGCTTGTACATTTCAGCTTTATCTGGTTTTAATGAACGGTACCATGGATTTAAAACAAATGTATATATATGTTTTTGTTTTACATAAATCATCCGGAACAATCCTACCTTTTGTCTCTCATGTTGTCTCAAATCTGATGGCTAAAACAAAATATAAAGTAATCACTATATTAATCACAAAGCTTATTGGAATCACAGAGGGTGGCAATGGCACATGCAGATTTTGGTCATCAAAAACAGTGTGAAAATACTTACCATATCTTCCTCCCATTCCCCATCTATAACAAATTCAAATCCATAATTTTGTTGAAGAAACAGGAGCCCAAATATCAGCAGTGATGGTGGAAGCTTCATGCTGCTGTTCAGACAGTCCTATACAGGAAGCCCTGTGGAAGCCTGTGAGAGGTCAAAATACACTGAGTTGGTTGACTCTCAGCCCAGTCAATATTTGTGATGTTTCATACAACCCACGAAGAAGCACGACACTTTGAAACTTGACCTGTACAGCTGATAAATGAGCCATTCCTGCATCAACGGAAAACAAACTGTAGTTTATGTGGTTTAATGTAATGTCAAACATGGAGTAAGAACAGTTTGTGTGGAGTTTGCGTTTAGCCCGCTTCATTAGAGCACATGTGGTTGGCTGCATTTCCACAAACACTGGGGAAGTGTAGGACGGGTCCAATGCAGAGGACAAATGTGTCCTACGGGAACTATAAAGTATACCTTAACCTTAACTGACATGTAACTGAGTAGCATGCACGACGTGACGAAAGAACATCTGCGCTTGTTGTAGGTCTAGAATTTGACCACTAGGGGGCAACATGATCCTTGACTGTTAGCGCAATAATGATAATAATGAAGTAAATAAAATGTTTTTTTTTTTACCCCTCTATTTACTTTTTTGTTATGTTTGCTTTTGCTTTTTTGCTGTGCTTTATAGAAAAGAGTGGAATTGCATTGCTTTAGATGAGCATTAGATCTAGGTAAAGTGATCCACCAATTCTATTAACCCAAACAGAGCGCCTCTTTTCACCTTTGCATGTATTAATGGCTGTTTAGAAGCAGCAGCAGCCTGGTTATCCGAAGAACAGCGCATCCCTCTTCGGCGGGTGGGCGTACTCCCCACTCCACAGTCCCTTTGGTCACTCTATAGACGCACAAGGCTTGACATGCCCCATTTAGCTTCTTCAATTTGGAGGATAAGCTCTTGAATATGTTCCGTTTTACTTCTGTTGTTTTTTGTTTTCTGGTGGCTGCAGGGGAGCGGGACATCGTGTTTGATGAAGATCTGGACCTTACTGACTTTGACTTGGGACTTGTAAGCAAAAGGATTTATTTTAATTATAATCTACTTTCCATATAGTTTTCTCAGCTTTATTTCTGTCTCCAGGCTCCAAGGAGAGTCCCAAGACAAGTCAAGACCATTTTAACAAAAGTAAGCCCTCCTATAGGGAGTTGTATAAAAAGTTGATAGTTTTATTTTATTTTACAAAGTATGAAGTGTTGGGTGGGGTGTGTTGGAGTCCGCCAAGGGTGCAAAGATGTGCCAGAGTCTTAGTCATAGGATATTGTCATCTATGTAATTTGCTTGCAATATTTTAGTTTGTTGGAAGGACATGGGATTCATAATAAATGTTGCAATTTTTAACACTATAGGACTTGAAGGGTGTGTGCGTCTTGTCTGATATCTTAAGGGTCCAAGATTAATGTCAAAGTTGTTTGCCCTAGATCAATGTTATAGCCAAACAATCAGGGGTCATTGGGTTAGGGTCCAGGATCAACTTTGACATTGATCCTGGATTCCTAATTACTTGGTGACATTAGATTGTGTGGGAATAATGTGTGCCTCTTTTGCAGGAGAGCAAACCTCACATTCAAGAGCTCTCCATAAAGACCACTATCATTTCACGATATGCCTTCACTGCGGTGCACTGTGCCATGCTGAACCGCCACTCCGCTGCTGCAGAGGGCGTCTTTCAGTATGCAATCCCCTCGGGCGCATACATCTCCAATTTCACCATGTAAGTGCCCTGATTTCACATATGGGTGGCGGGTGCTCTGGGGCCCAAGCATCAACCTGAACATAAACACACCTGATCATATACCTAAGCTCACCAAGTTCAGGAATGACCCGACTGTGCTGCCATAGCTGTCGAGACAGTCCTTTGTACTATGGAGATCCCCAGGGTTCCATTCTTGGTCCTTTCCTTTTTGCGTGGAAGTTGACTTTTTAAGACGAATGCAGCAGCCCCTCGACACAAAATGAAATGTCTGACCCTTAAACTTGTCAAACTACAGAAGAGAAAGGATGACGTTATTTTACTTACATGGGAGCTGTAAAATATGACTAAAGTGATTTCACTAAAACCTTTTCTGTATTTTAATAATTTTGAAATTTTCATGCACACATATTTTGTCTCATCTGGACTTTGCAATGCACTTTATTTTCAGACATCTCTCTTCTTCTGCACTTAGTCCAGAAAGTGTGGTGTGAAATTTTACACATATTTTGGGATTCTCTGACTGAAAAGTTTCTAAACCACTGGTAATACATCTATCCCCTACCATGCAGGATCGTGGGAGGTCGCGTCTACCAGAGTGAGATTAAAGCCAAGGAGAAGAGGGTTAAACAGGAGAACGACAAAGCAAGAAGCACGGACTCGGGTGACAAAAGGTAAAGGTGAAGCGTGACTGTGTTTTTGCTCTCTGGTCGCCCACCTCCTCACTGGCGCCTTGTCTTTATTACTTGGCCTACTGCTCTCGGTCTGGCCTCTCTAATTGAAGCACAACTGATCATATCCCACCTGAAACCTTTTACCACCAGCAGTCATCTGTGAAGTTCAGTGTCATTTTAACTGGACCTGCATGAAGCTGCTCTGGTTCCAGGGATAAGAGCCATATCTCCTTGACTTGTGGAAGAAGTGACATCATTCCAGTTGTGATATTTGATTGGATTGTGCAAGTCCGTTACTGATTTAAAAAACAGTGCAAGTGATTTATATAAGAAAGAGAAAGGAAACTTGGAGAGAAAACTGTTTTTACTACACATTATAAATTTGTGTAAGCTCTCAGTCGTACAGGGATTAGTCAAAGCAAAGGAAGGTTTCTCACCCATCATCTGTACTTCTTAGCAAGTTGCTACTTGCTAAGAACTTGCTTAGCAAACTTGCTAAGAAGTACAGATGATGGGTGAGAAACCTTCCTTTGCTTACACATTATAAAGTTTTTTATTACTTTAGGGGGCAAAAACACATGTAATACTGATTAGGTTTGCTAAAATATATTTTTTTTATATGTGGGTAGAGTACTTTATATCTGTGATATCAGACCATCCGATCACCACCAGCCACACACACACACTCTTTTATGATTAATTATTTTTAATATGCTAACCATTTTTTAAGCTAAAGCAGACCTGGGAAATGTGCAGCCCAGGGTTTCTTTGTGGCCCTCAGACCATTTCCCATCTGCAAACTGTATACCGTCTCTCCCCCTATTTAAATGAATGGGACTCCATACTCAATGAAGGTTTGTGACTTATTTGTGGGCGGCACGGTGGCTGAGTGGATAGCACTCTCGCCTCTCAGCAAGAAGGTCCTGGGTTCGAATCCCGGCCGGACCAGGGCCTTTCTGAGTGGAGTTTGCATGTTCTCCCCGTGTCTGCGTAGGTTTCCTCCGGGTACTCCGGTTTCCCCTACCACTAAAAATATGTATAATAGGATTGGCATGCGCCCAAAAATAACAATTGTAAACCGCTTTGTGACTCTGGTCTGTGAAAGGCGGTATATAAATAAAGATTACTTACTTACTTACTTAATGAGTGCTGCAATGGCATATTATACCGCATAATAATTCATCAAAACAATTTATCTGTCCACAAGACCTTGCCTTCTATTTCTATAGTCCAGCATTGGTTCAATCCATGCAGGAATTCAAATCTATAGACATCTTAAAAAGATAATCCATATTTAATAAAAAAAACAAGGAATACATTTCTTGATGAGGCAACACGGTTCACACAAACACAAAGATAACATTGACATAGTTTTTCTATTTTTTTTTTTTTTTATGGAAGTAGTTTACATTCCTCCATTGTGAGAGCTATAAAGTATGATCTTGAATTATCTTATCTTAGATGTGTTGATTAAATGTGTTCGGCCCTCCACTATATACCGACACCAATAGTCCCAATGTGGCCCCCGGAGAAAATAATTGCCCAACCCTGAATTATATTGGAGGTAATTCTTTAGTTCTGTTCTCATTTAATGCTCCAACTTGCGATGTTATAACATACAAAATAATTAAACTAATTATACCTGCACTGAAAAAAATTATAATATTTTATCCTTTTTAGGGTTAGGGTTAGTAAAAAATTGCTCAAATTAAGATACATTTTGCCATTTTTTGTCTAATTTCTTATCACTTTTTACAGTGTATCCATTACTATGTATTTACTTACATTGAGACGTTGATTATCATTTTCCTGTGCCCTAGTAATGAGTCTGATCTGGAAGTATTTCGAATGGCAGTCAAGATCCCGGGTCGAAATCGTGCCATTTTCTTCCTCACATATGAAGAGCTTCTCCAGAGACGATTGGGTCGCTATGAACACGTGACGAGCATTCGGCCCATGCAGTTGGTCAGTCGCCTGAGTTTAGACATCACCATCGTGGACCACTCCCGCATCGGGCATCTGGAAGTCCTCCCTCTGCGCAATGGAAAGGGCATCACTGCTGCACCAAAAACTGCAGGTTACACATTTATTTGTTAGACACCTGTTTTCTGTACCACATAACATCTGCCTTTCCTTTTGTGTGGTCTTCTTTTTATTTTTACTTCATGCAACTTGATTAAACCTGGAAAGGCTAATGGAAAGGATGCTCCAATTCAGTCTTTTTTAATTTCCAATCCAAATACTTTTCTTTTCCATATCTGCTGATGCCTGATATTAACCAAGACCAGTAAAGGGACTGAAATTGCCCCTCACAACCAGAGAAAAGGGAGTTACTTTGATTTATTTTTCAAGATCAGGAGAGGAGCGGAATTGTTTAATTGTATCGGTTGTGCAGAGCTGCAGAAAGGGGCGTTTTGAATGCGGAGTTATGTCATGTCATGGATTGGACCGAGACAGGAGGTGATATGGGAGTGCAGAGTAGGGTTGATTAGTAATATTTCTGATTAGGAATTTTTGGGCCATTCAACTGTTCATATTATCAAAACTATACAAAAATATTGTTGGTAGTGGCTAGACTTCCAGGGTTATTTGGTTTCAGTAACAGCGATGTCAAAAGTATCGAAAATAAATAACTAAAACTAAAATTAGTATTGAAACAAGATATTCTCTTTAGAAATGAATGTGTCCTTCCCTTCCCTTGGTTTGCTTACACACTGGTATAGAAAGTGCATAGAGAGGTAAATATAGCAGAGCCTAGCCTAGAAGCAACAGCAGCAACTTTTGGCTATAAACATGAGCTTTCTGTTTTCTCATTCCTCTGTGCAAAAATGTGCAATCATTTTAGAAACGGGTGTCCACTGTCACTTTAATTAGTCTCTTTAAGCTCAGATGCTGGTAACATGTGCAGTAGTATCATCACTGTGAACCCTCAGAGCTACTGACTCACTACAACTAGACTAATATGCTTGATCTACAGCAGGCATGTCAAACTCAGGCCTGTGTTCCAATCTTCTCCCGCGAGACTATTTTTAGTGGCCCGTGAAATGATTTTCAACTATCATTATCACAGTAACTTGCAGCATTGATGGTGATGGGAAACTATAGCATGTTATAGTTAATTTAAAAGCCAATTATCTCAACAACCATATCATCATATGTGTTCTATGTTTACTGAAATGTAAGTAGAAGTTATAGTTGTTGTTTTTTAATTTTAAATTGTGGTTGAATCCAAACTAGAAATGTATTGCCAAACTCATGTTAAATATAGTTCAATTGTTGAAAGCAATAAAAAACATGTTTATAAAGAAAAATGCTTTTTCCAGTAATAATTCTAGCCCCAACCAGCTCAGATGTTTTAGCCCCGACAAAAATGTGTTTGACATCCCTGAACTAGAGTGTATTAAAGATGTATCTGCAGATGTTTACATACAATACATTTCTTATATAAGAGTATTCAGTTTTTGTTTCTTTATAAAGCTAAAGATGGAGATTTGTTTTTAAAGTATGGATTTGTACTTATCTTGTGTTGTGCTGTGTGCTCCTCATTCTTTCTGTAACTTGCGATGCAACACTGAAATTTCCCAACCATGGGACAATTAAAGGAACTCGTATTAATAATCATTCTGATCCTATCCATCTCAAAAAAAGTCATACCAGAGACACCCAATGCTCAGTAAAAAATCTTTGGGGACCTAACTTTCAGAGCATAAAAAACTGTGATAATAATAAATAATAAATTTGTATAGCTCTTTCAAAAAAAAGTGTTTACAAAGTGCCAAACAGTCAACATAGAGAAAAATAACAGTCATAAAAATATAACTTTAATGATAATAGATTAAAGAAAGACAAAACAAAGACAGTGTGGAAAAGTAAAATACATATACAGTAGACTTTAAAACAGGCAGTTAAAAAAAATACAAGTGGATTTTAAGAAGTGGTTTTACATGTTGTACCATATTTCTTTAAATGTAATGAAATGTCCTACTTTTCCTGCAGCCAAACTGGAGCCCCCCATAACAACTGTGATCAAAAATGAGAAGAATGTGTGTAGCATCACGTTTAGCCCCAACATCGTGCAACAGGCCAAAATCACTACTAGCGGGGTTCTCGGAGACTTTGTGGTCCGCTACGATGTGGAAAGAGAGCTGGGAATCGGAGACATTCAGGTGAGTGTCGATATGTCATCCATAAAAGCGTTTTTAACAACTTTTTCCGTCTGAGAAAACAGCTGAGTGATTCTGAAGCTTGGACACAACTCCCAAAGCTCTGCTACACTTGCATCCACCCACCTGCTACTCATTAATTCTGTCGGCTTCCTGCCACCTGCACTACTATTATGCCAAAATCCAGCGTCTGTCTTCAGGATAACCTTAAATCTTGAAAATCACATGTTAATACTGCAGCTGATCTCACGGCTCGTTCTGTGTGCACTTTTGCCAGGTGTTGAACGGCCACTTTGTCCACTACTTTGCACCTAAAGACCTTCCGGCTGTTCCAAAGAACGTAGTGTTTGTCATTGACACCAGTGCGTCCATGATCGGAACCAAGATTAAACAGGTAAAACCACATCATTCCTCAATTGTTATCATTTTTTGTTTAGTATGTGTTGTATTGTATTGGTCTGGGGATACTGTCGACAGCTGTAGTTTTGGTCTGACCCATTGTACCAGTAATGCATTTGAGAAAGTGCCCAACAATTTATAATGAAAAATAATAATACATTTATAATATTAGTAATAACAATAAAACTAGATATAAAGGGAAAAGGGGTTAAAAAAAAGCAGGACATGAAAGTCTAAAATAAGATGCAGTTGGAAGAATCCTACAAATATTGACACTACATGTTGTTGTAGAAGATGAATAAATAAGCAAATATAATTTTTTTCATTATTATGTCATAAAGTGTAATGATTATGATGTCATACTAGAGAAAAATATAATTATAGAAATATTCATTGTCTTTTGTTCATGGTCTTTTTCTTTTCTTTTTATTTCTCCTTGTTTGTGTCTATTGGTTTTTATGTTTTTACAATTTTTTTCTACTTTATTACTATTTTAGTCTATGATTTACATTTTATCTGTTTTAAAGACACACATAATGGGAGAAAATTGAGTTTAAAAAAAAGAAACTGCCTTACTATAATATGTACCTATAAAAAGGAATGATAATAATAACACATTTTAAGACCATTTATCCAGAACCCAGAGCTCTCTCAGATCACTCTCACTTTTTCAGTCAGATCTAAATGAAAAGTGTTGTGTGTGTATCGTCCAGTGAATGTGTGCAGCATGTGTCTGAAGGACATAAAATGACTTCATTCAGTAATGCAATAGCCCGCTATCTCACTCCCACTCTGGAATATCAGAGCGTTCCTCTTTGCAATAGCATGGAAATCCCTTTCGGCCAGTCACATGTGATGTGTGCAGCTGCATGAGAGGTAGATTCCAAAGTAAAAAACAGATTTGCAGAGAGTTTTGGACGTGGACACAGGGCTGTGTTGTGAGAATGGAAGGTCAGTTTGCATGGGGTAATGGAACGTTCCAGACAACAGCCCCCTCGACCCCTGATCCCTCTCCCCACTTATCGCGGACGCACAAACAAGGGATTTTTGATGTGGCTTCACAATAGCGGTCTTTATGATCAGCCAGCATGTAATCCTGATCTTTCTGTATATCGCCCATATAGACGACTGTAATTGCTTTAGTGCCAAATTATAGCTTTTTCTACACCCACACACAAATTCAGATTTTAAATGTCACAAAACATTGAAACCGCGACTGTTTTTTGTCATTCTTCTTCATCTTCTTCTGCAGACCAAAGATGCTCTATTTACCATCTTGAGCGATCTACGTCCTGGCGATCACTTTAATTTCATAAGCTTCTCCAACAAAGTCAAAGAGTGGAGAAATCGCCTAGTGCCGGTCACTCCACTAAATGTCAGAGATGCAAAGAAATTTATTTACACGCTTGCGCCCACTGGAGGTGAGAAATGACCAGGTTTTTATCCCTTGGTCTAGTAAACTACAACTGCAAGATTCAATTTCATATAAAAGGATAATGTTTTTTTTGTTTTTTTTGCAGGTACCAACATTAACAGTGCAATAGAGACCGGCTCTTCTCTACTTCAGGAGTACCTCTCTACATCAGAGGCCAACCCCAACAGTGTATCTCTCATTATATTCCTGACTGACGGACGTCCCACTGTTGGAGAGGTCCAGTCCGGGACAATACTGGGAAACACTCGCACCGCGGTACAGGAAAAGTTCTGCGTGTTCACCATTGGGATTGGAAATGACGTTGATTACCGGCTGCTGGACAGGATGGCTCTGGAGAACTGTGGCATGATGAGAAGAATAAGCGAAGACGCAGATGCTACCGCCATGCTCAAAGGGTAGAGTCATTTCTAATCATTTCAGACAGTTATTTATACCAAGTCGACCACTTTACCGTTTCGGGGAATGCTTTAAATTAGAAAAAAAAAACGATTTATTTTCTTATACTGTTTGATTTAAATTGGTGATCATTTCTCGTGTAATCCATTCTGATTAGACTATTAGGCTTTCCTAAATACCTCCTTTCTCTTGTGTGAAATAAGCTTATGTCTGTCATCACGTTATAAAGAAACGAAGAGCAGAAATGTGACGGTGCTGACAACAGAGGTCTTTAATCAGCTGAAGCCTGTCACAGCCTCCCTCTGTTTGGTACAGACCACCTTTCTTCTGTCCTTTCCAGACTGGCCTCTCCTCTCCCTACATCCCTCTTCCGCATCTGGACACACAAGGTGTTTGTTCAGTTGCTGGAATGTGTGTGTGTTGTAATACCTATGTCTGAGAGGTTAGCCTGCACTGATAATAGGCCTCCTTTGGCTTAAGCAAACAGGCTGGTTAAGAGGTGAGGAGGTTTACTGCCATACAAAAACATGGAGCAGGACATGGGCTCTCAAAACATGAATACATGTGTGTGTAAGAATGTGTGCACAAACCTTCAAGTGTAGTGACAAACTCAGTGGGTTCGGACACGTAAGATCACAACCAGAAACAACATCCATCAAAAATGTAGTCACAATGTCAATAATGAAAGGCCCATTATTGAAGGATAGAATAACATCCCCGGGTTCAACCAAGGATAGGTATGATTGAGTGATGTTGGCTCTAAAAAGTGCCTTTTTCACAAGGATCTGGGTGACCGTAACTCGTTGGGTTGAGGGTGAACTAGTTCACCAAAGGTCAGCTTTGTTGTGTCCGAGGAAAGACAAATGACTTCATCCCCAATTTCTACACTGCATTGTGTAAAAGCTGCATGTGACAACATACTGAATGGCTGTCCAGTGTCCACAGGTTTATTGTCATGATCATTGCAATGTAAGTAACAGAAAGTCACAGACTAGGAAATTGCTTTTGCTCGGTGCAATAGAGGTAAAGAATAGAGTAGGCATAATAAAAATCAGCATACGCTTCTAAGGTATGACATTTAAAATAGAATTTTTACGATTACAATTACTATATACAATATGCAGTAAGCAGTGCAATAAGGTGACAGCAGTAAAGTGACGTTATGATGGGCAGTAAAGTGACTTTATAAAGGGCAGTAAGATGTAGCAATATCTGTAGTGCAAGCATCTGTGTTACTTTGTGCTTGTGTTACTTTGACTGTATATTGGGAAACTTGTGTTTCCCCCCCTTCCCTGGAAATTCTCTTGTAAAAAATGGAAGGTATAATTTTCAAGGTATGGTGTCATGCTCCTATCTTAACTGCAAAGTAACTAAACATAGTTGGTATTGTTAAGAAGTTAAGCATCATAATACTGACTTACAAAACAATTGTCCTTCTGTGTCTAAAGTTATTTATTTTGTGTTGTAACCAGGTTCTATGATGAAATAGGAACCCCTCTCCTGTCTGACATACGAATCAACTACACAGAGGATTCAGTGCAGTACGTGACACAGCATGTGTTCACCAACTACTTCAATGGCTCTGAGATTGTCGTAGCTGGAAAGCTGACAAACAAAAGTGCGGAGTCCCTGCATGTGCAGGTCACAGCCTCCAACAATGACAAGAGCATCTTGCTAGAGACAGACGTGCCCTTACGCCACCGTCAAACGGAAACAGAGAAGCATGTGCATGCAGCCACGTCCTCTCTGACGGGCGGGAGGCAGGCTTCATCCTCCATCAGCTCCTACAGATGGGATGTAGCTCTGGGGGCAATTGCTGAAGATTTTACTGAGCGTGTGTGGGGTTTCCTCAGTGTTAAAGATGGTCTTCGGGCAAGGCTGACGAGTAAGACAAGCAGAGAGAGAGAAGAACACATGAAGCAGGCCTCCAACCTGTCCTTGACGTACAACTTCCTCACACCACTCACTAACCTGGTGGTGGAGAAGCCTGAGGTCCAGCCTGATGGGACCATGGCACCTGCACCCACAGTCTCCCCAGCTCCAGTGGGAGAGGATTCAGCTGCCAACAGTCTGCCAGAGGACGCAGAGGATGGACAACCACAGAAAGCTGACCAAAGGTCGACTGGCTCCTCTTCAAAGAGCAATGCTGTTGGTGAGCTCCTGCTTGTTTGAAGCACACATTACCAAGTGATTTCACAAATACAAGCAAAAGTCTTATTTGACAACCAAAATGTTTCTGTTCTTTTTTAGGTAACACCCTACTCAAGAAACCAATAACAATTTCCAAAACATCAGGTGTGTTTTTCAATGCTATATCTTGTTATTCTATATAATACCAGTTAATGATTAAGCTCGATTTCTTGTGATAGTGGGAATGTAAAGTGCCCTCTTTTTCCTTTATACTTGAAGGTCTGTAATTTAGATGCTTGCGTAGACAGAGGTGATCACACAGACAGTGTGAACAAACAGCTCAGGGAATACTCTGAACACGACCTGGAAAAAGGAAGAACACACAAGGTCTAATTGAAATACCTACAAAGACACAAAGTGGTACTTTACACATGCAAGAGCACAGGAACCGAGTTTGTGTTACAGCAAAGAGAAGCACCCCAACTGAGGCAGTTAGCGAACACTAATGACCCTGTCATTATGCTTACTCTATCATCTCTTGCCTCATCACTTCTCTTTTCATTTCTGTTGGTTCTCACAATATTGTATACAATATTTGTATACGCTATTTTGTTCTAGACATTGGTGCCACAGCAAAGAAGTTTGTTTAAAAACACATTTAAATGAATTTGATAGAATGTTCAAGTTGTGACCTGTGTCTTATGTACTTACAGCTGATGGTGACCCCCACTTTGTGGTGGAGATTCCGCTCAGCAAACTGACCGTGTGCTTTAACATTAATGGGGAGCCCGGTCACATCCTGAGTCTTGTTTCGGATCACAAGAATTCTGGTATGTTTTTATGGCAGATGTTTTGCTTGACAAATGTTACACTGTAAAACCTTCAATCATACTTAACAAGTTAAAACAGTAGTTTATATTTGAAAATGAAAGTCATATATGAAATGCCCCTTGTGAAGTCTACCTGTACACCAAGTGTTGCCCTCTACTGTTTACATTTCAGGTGTCACAGTAAATGGAAAGCTAATTGGCGCCCCAGCACCTCCAGGCAGCCACAAGCAGCTCCGAACATATTTCAACACAATAACAATTGTAGTAGACCACCCCAAACGAGCTTACATCGAAGTGACTCCAAAGAAAGTGATTTTGGATGGCAAAGACCGCATGGTTTTGGGCTGTCAATCCACTGTCACAGTGACGAGTGGGGTCTTGACAGTGGCCATTGTGGGGAAGTCCAACGTAACTGTAACAGTGGGAGACAACATAAGCTTTATTATTCTGCTGCACCACTACAAGAACCCAGCACCGTATCAGAAAGACCATCTCGGTTTCTACATCGGCAACAGCAAGGGGCTGTCCCCCAACTGCCATGGACTATTAGGTAAGAACACATATCTGCAATCATCTGATTGCCAAAGTGTTGGGCTTTGAAGGGGGCTTTGATTATAGCAAAGGCAAAAAGAGCCCGCTTCTCTATAATGAAATCCCACCTTGGTTTCCAGGTCAGTTCCTTTATGAAGAAGTTGGCCTTGCTCAGTCTGGAGCTGACATGGCGCCCTCTACAGTCTTGAAGGTCAAAGAGCGCACAGTCCCAGTCGTGCAGAAGACCAGGAAAATACTGAGTGGGACACAGAGTGTGGACTGTTGGTTTGCCAGGAACAATGCAGCAAAGCTGATCGATGGACAGTATGAGGACTATCTAATGCCTCACATGTTTGATACTGGACACTCGCCACATGGGACCAACACACTCTAAGCCAACCACAGATTGGTTTTTGCTTCCATGGACTTTGCATCGTTATGTTAAAGGTACACTACGTTAGATTTTTGGTAACTTGTCCCATGGCTGAAACTACCATAAGTTACTGCCAAGACTGAAATTCTCTGAATTATAAACAGTCTGCCACAATAATTACAAAAATTGCACTGGGGGAAAAAAAAACCCTAAACATTTTGGAGAGGAAAGGAGCTTTAAAATGCATAAGGCCCCCTTTAGCATCAGTCTTTTTTCTGGACTACAGCTGTCACGTCTAAATTTATTTTTGTATTTCTAATGGAAATGATATTTTATTGTATAAAATGTGTTACATTTTTATTAACATTAAAAGATACTAAGTACAGAAACTGATTCATTTGCCAGAAACAGAAATGCTCTGTTTTGTGCATGTCGGCATGTTTGCATTGTGCAAGTTCACAGCTGGTTTCCATGGATACCTGGGCAGTAAGTGGCCGTGTTCAGCAGTGACAGAGGTCCCAGACGCTCCAGGAGCTCTGTCATCAGCTGCAGGTCACAAAGCGGCTCGCTCCGCCCACACAGGTGTCCCTCTCAGTCTGTCGTCAGGCTCTGGCTACTCCAGGAATCTTCAACAATGCTCCATGTCAATCACCTTTTATTCAGAGATTCAAAGAGACGCACGTGCTGCTGAGGCCTTTTCAGATCATTCATTTGTTTAATGTTTTACCTATTTTTTATCACTTTTTGCAGTGCAGATGTTCATTAAACAACAAACAAATAAGGCAAAAACAAAAATTTAATTTCCAAGAAAAATGCAGACAAACAGCTGTAATTTAAAATGTAAACATGTTTTCTGACTATATTTGATACCTGCTCATACAAACTTCATCTCACACATTTTGGTTTTCCAACACATAAGCTTCAGCTGTTAACAAAAAATAAAATGTACCTGAAAGACAATGTTTTTACCATCCTCTTTACCATCTTATGATTAAAAAGGTCCCATTTAGCGATACCAATGGCACTTGAAAATGATTTTGAAGAGCAACACTACTGTACAAATAATAAATACAAATTATTCTTGTGGATTACATGTTTGTATAACTGTCTCTCTGTGCTGTTAAAACCATAAAGGATTGCCTGCAGTCATGCTAAAATAAGTAAAGGAAACACATGCTTTAATTACTGTTATCAAAGTAAAAATGTGAATACAGTAGTCCCCCGTGCTGCTTTGGAATTGGACACCCTTTCTGCTGCGTCCCAACTAAAGACCACGCTCACATTCTCCCTGCAGCAGCAAATAGTGTTTACCACATCCTTCTCAGTGGTTTTCCTGAAGTCAAACATATCAATAATACCATACACTTTTTACATGTAAAACATACACCATACATTATCAAAGGCGATGAAAAGGTATGTGTGACCATTGTTCCAAGTCCAGAGTATACTGGAATATTCAGAGCGTAGTCAGAAGTGCAAATGTTCACAGGGTGACCCAGCTCGGCCTCAGCGCTCCTCCTGAGAATTGCACTGGAGGGACAGGTCCATTTTCATCGTCACTTTCTGCATGTTCTGTGTCCGTCTCCTCCGTTAAGAGGACCTAGGGCAGATTCAAACATATTAAAGCACATGTATCTGTAGCGCACTGACACACGGACAATATGTCTTATTCAGACTAATTAACACTATTGGCTACTCCCCTAGCAGTCAATTTGAGGGCTTTTAATTTGTGAACTGACTTCTCTGTATCTATGCATAGTTGATTTCTATGCCATTATTTTTATTAAATGTATCTATTGTTTTTGAAATGTGAGCAGTTCTGCCTTTGCAAGAGCAAGTACTAGTCACCATAGCAACACACAGTTTAATTGTAGATGTCAAATCTGGTGGAAAACTCAGAATTCCATTGGTTTGAATGGGAGCAGTCAAAATGACGGCTCTGAGAGTTTTCAAAGTTTTAGATATATTGGAGATCTAGCGTTAAATCATTAATTTCTTAGTTTATTTGAATAGGGGCCGTAAACATGAAGAGCTAACCTGCCATTTGGAAAGTTCCTATTGCATTCCCTGTATTCTCATAAATTCATGTTAATTCCAATAAATTCATGTTAATTCCAATAAATTCCCATTAATTCCCATGAATTCCCGTGGAAACTTTCCATATTTAAAAAGTCCCAGAATTTGACTCTCATATTTATAATTCCCTGCACACCTGTGTTTCATCTGAGTTCAGCAGAGAATCAGCCTTCGTCACTGAGCTCTCACAGGTGTCATCTAAAGTCTTCATCGTCTTCAACTTCCTCATCATCAGATTATCCACCACCCAGAACATGATTGCCTTTGAAAAGAGCGATGGAGATTATTGCTTTGTAAATGCCCAAATGCAAATGAACATTCAAACACTCACATTGACGATGAAAGGCACAATGAGCATGACCAGCACCAGCTCCAGCTGTGGGTTTGGGATGAAGTCCAAAAGCACTGCTTGCAACTAAAACAAAAAAAACATCTTTCAAAAATTAGGATTAAAGAAGGCCTCCTGCTGGTGCCCAGAGTCAGGTATAAGCATTGGGAGGCAGCGTTTCAGATATTTACTGTACAGCCAAAATCTGGAACTGGTCTTCCTGAAAATGTGAGACACGCTTCTACTCAGACGATGTTCAAATTCAGGTTGAAAACAATTCTGTTTAGCGGTGCATACAACTGAGGGATTCTATCTTCACTCTTTTTGAATGCCTTAGTGTCATTATTCATGATTTTAATATTGTGTTAAGCACCTTGAGTTGTCTTGTGAACTGTGCTATACAAATAAACTTGCCTTGTCTTGCCATTAAGCACTACATGAGGATCAAAGACATGTGTGGGTCATATTCATATATGTAGAATTCATACATATTCAAATTAGTAGATTCAAAATATCAAAAAACCTTCTGCTGAGGTTAAACTAGAAAAGGTGCAAACTCTGTATTACGTATTGCAACTTATTTTTGTACCTGCGTTCATTTAAGTAAGTAAGCATGTGCTATGTTTTGTTTACATTGTATTAGAAAAGATTTTTTTGTTCAGAAAAGGCAAAATATCATTTGTATGTTGATCTATTGTCTGGGCACACATATAAAAGATGAAGGTGTAATATAAGATCGGGTCACTTTAAAACATTATTTCAAAACTCCAAATACTTACATCAGACCATCCAGGGATGAGCAGCACCAGGCTGACAACTCCTTTTTCCAGCACCATAATGAGCAGATAAATGCCACACTGACCAAGCCAAGCAGCGGCTTGAGGAGGGTCGCCTGAAAACGGGCACAGATTGGATTGGATGTTAAACTGTCACTGTGCAAAATCAATAATATATCTGATATTGAGACACAAACGGGAGAAAAAGCCTGGTTTTTCCGCTGTAATCATGATCTATGTCTATATTATAGTCCGTAACAAGCCTCCTCCTAAATAGAACTGATATGCTGCCATCTACTGGTAGCATGAAATAATGCAGCCCAACGCTATATTTTGTCCTTACCGTATTCTCCCAGAAATAGGAATGTCCACTGTTTGTATTCAACAAGTTTGGAAAATGACTTCAGAGCCAACCAGATGACCAGCATCCCGAGTGTGGCATCCAACAGAAAGTTCATCAGATACCTTTGACGCAAATAGGAAAGAGTCAGTGTCATATTCACTCATTCTACTTCGTAAATGATAAGTGTTTCTTTAACTCACAGGGAGCAGGGGTCATCTGTTGTGAAGGTGGACAGGAAGATGTTAGCAAAATGAATGAAAAGAGAACCGATGGCCTGTTTTGATGTGTCGTAAAACCTAAGAAACACATGTTAATGAGCCAAAATGTGCAACATATACAAAACCAAATTAGTATAGTGCAGAATCTCACCAAATCCTCCAGGGCCGTCGGATTCCTGCCGGTTCTCTGAATCGTTTTACTGTAAAGAATAATTTAATAGCATTCATAATAAAGTATTGAATAGTATTGGTTGTTGTTTATGCACACTGCAGACAGAATGAAAAGCATTACTACAAGTTTATTGTTACTGTTTCCAGCTAATGCCGGCATGGGCGGCATGGTGGCTGAGTGGATAGCACTCTTGCCTCTCAGCAAGAAGGTCCTGGGTTCAAATCCCGGTTGGACCAGGGCCTTTCTGAGTGGAGTTTGCATGTTCTCCCCGTGTCTGCGTAGGTTTCCTCCGGGTGCTCCGGTTTCCCCTACCACTAAAAATATGTACAATAGTTCTGACATGTGCCTCCTGTACTGGCCCCACTCCCAAAAATAACAATTGTAAACCGCTTTGAGACTCCGATGTGCAGTGAAAAGGCGGTATATAAATAAAGATTACTTACTAAAGATTACTTACTAATTACTTACTAATGCCGAGTTTCTATTTACTGTAAGGAATGAAATGTTGCTCAACATGTGAAACAGGAACTTTCAAACACAACCAGACATTGATACATGTATAAAATAGTCATAGTTAATAGCATCAAAATAGAGTCTCATTAACTTTATATTAACTTATATTAACTTATATTATATTATATTATATATTTACCACTCCGCTTTGATAAGCCCAGCATGCAATGATTGGTTTTCCAGTACGTCTAAAATATTAAATTGTAGATAGTTTTGTCTTGAGTGGCCTCTCATCTGATCTTTGAGCTGAAATAATGCAATAGTGTAAACCAATCAATTTTGATCAATACAGAGCTTGTTGATTTTGTTGAACTTAATCACATCATTGATTGCCTCGACAGAATCTGAGCTTGTGACATTTCTCAGAGACATGCACTGACCTACATATTGTTCCCAGACTAGTTTTCACTCACGTCAACTAAACTATAGGCCAGAAGAACCCAGTCAGAGCCAACATGCCCCAGCCATCTCAGCTGCCTCACAATCACAAGGGCGCTGAAGAATAGCCATTGTTCATGTTGTCTACTTTCTCTCAAGGATCATCTTGTTTTTGTGATCACCCTTAGGCACCACAGCGGAATAACTAGAACTTCTGACTCCAGGATGCTTCCTTTACAGCGACCTGCATGGCTTCCTTAAAAACATGTTCCTTCCAATTTTTTCTTTTATCTATTTCTGTGATTGATTTTTTGTGGTTGGTTATCCCCTATATCTTATAACATCTTGGAAAAACATAATTCACTAAATATGTATCATGCAGTTATTTTCCCACTGGTTTTTTTAAGTTGTTCCTTGTCAATGCAGGAGGGTCTAAGGACAGTGATTATCAACATTTAAGACTTCTATGGACATTGGTCATCCTGCTCCCTATGGACCAATGTCTCCTATGTGTTTGTTTTTATTGCAACTCCTGCGTCCAAACTGTTTGATTCTCTGATCTGTTGTTGGTGTATCAACAACTTTGTTAATTCCTCTGAGACAACTAATGCTGTGATTTAGGGCTGTGCAAAAATAGATGGAATTGATTTGAATAATATGTTTGAAATACTACTTAAACTGTGTTATTGATGTTTTATCCAGCTTTATATCTGTTAGGGACCCGGAATGTATTTATTATTTATTAGGTTACAATCCGGAATGATGTGTTCATTAACGTGTACTGTCCCAACCATATAAACAACGAATACATTATCTGCGTATGAATATAGGACATACACATTCTCTTAGGCAAAACATATTTCCACACGCAATGATCTCTGGAAATGATACTAATAATAATAGTGGGCATGGGGCATGTTTAAGGTTTAAGCACGAGATACTCACCCATCAAAGTGCTAAAGGCCACGATGCCCAGTAGCGCCTGGATCAGCACCCCGAACCTGTCCGTCAGAGCGCCGTTCTCACAGCCGTGCGGACTCGCTTTGTTGATGTCCGTCATGTTCGTCACTTCAATCTTGAGATCCTCCACAGATTTACTCATCAGGAGCATGTCTCTGTATGCTGGGTCCATATCGAAGCGATCGGCAAAACAATAACAACGTAGCGTAAAGGCGACGCAATATGGAATCAGCGTCTCCAGCTCTAGATCCCCCCAGTGAAATAAACTTGCTGAAGAAGGGTCCCCTCAACCCAGTGCGACATCCTATTCAAAGAACTGGGAGGAAACGCCAAAACTGCTCACAGTCAACAATTTTTATAAAAACGAAAATATTGACGTCAGATCGTGCCTTGATAAGACGATGTACATCCGCGTGTGACTGTCAAAGTAAAAGCTGTGAATATTGTCAGCTTTCTCATTACCGTTTTGTGTGCGTGTTTGTGTGTGTGTGTGTGTGTGTGTGTGTGTGCGTGTGTGTGTATGTGCGTGTGTGCGTGTGTGTGTGTATATGCGTGTGCGTGTGTGTGTGTGTGCGTGTGTATGCGTGTGCGTGTGTGTGTGTGTGTGCATGCGTGTGTGTGAGTGCACGCGTGTTTTTTTGTGTGTGCGTGTGTCTGAACGAGTTAGAATATTTAGTAGTGGTATGTAAATAGTATGTGGTTGTGGTGTTGTTGTAGAAATAGAAGTTGTGGTAATAGTTGTACTGGTGGTGGTAGTAGCAGTAATAGTAGTAGTAGTTGTTGCTGTTGTTGTTGTGGTAATAGAAGTATTTTTTGTGGATTTTGTTGTTGTAGTATTTGTAGAAGTATTTATTTTAGATATATCTAGTAGAAGTAGAAGTACATGAATTTTATGTAAGTGCCAGCCCACATGGTAGTAGTAAATGTAGTAGGAGTAGTTGTACTAGTATGTATTGTAGTTGTAGATGTAGTAATGGTAGTAGTATATTAGTTGTTGTTCTTGTAGTAGTAGTAGTAGTATAAATATAGTAGGAGTAGTTGTAATAGAATTCATTGTTGTTGTAGATGTAGTAGTAGTTGTTGTTGTAGTACTTGTAGTTGTAGTAATTTTAGCGTCAGTAGTTGTAGTAGTAGTAGTTTTAGTAATAGTATAGCGGTTGTAGTAGGAGTAATGATAATAATTAATAATGTATTGGTTTTATATTGCACTTTTTGGACACTCAAAGACGCAGGGCAGTGGTGATAAACTACTACTGTAGCCACAGCTGCCCTGGGGCACACTGACAGAAGCGAGGCAACCAGTATGTGCCATCGGCCCCTCCGACCACCACCAACCATTCACACACACGCCCGACTCATTCCAGGCAATGTGGGTGAAGTGTCTTGCCTAAGGACACCACAGCAGTTTGGCACTTTACAGCCGCCCCACTGTGCCACCTGGTGTTCCCAGAGGTGTCTTGCCAAGGACACAACGACACATTAGTGGGAATCAGTGGCTCAAAGGCCAATGCTCTACCAACTGAGCCACTGCTGCCTACTCACAGTAGAGGTAGTTGTAGCCGTAGTAGTAGTAGTAGTAGTAGCAGTAGTGGTTGTTGTTGTTGTTGTAGTTGTGGTTGTCATAGTAGCATTTGCAGTTGTAGTACTAGTAGGAGTTGTTGTTGTTGTAGGAGTTTCAGTAGTACATGTAGCTGCAGTACATATAAGGAAACACAAAGTGCTTAACAGAACAATCACACAAGGCATTAAAATCATAAATAATCACAGCACATAAAGCTAAAATCCTTCAGTACGCACAGCTGAACACAACTGTTTTGACCTGGATTTGAACATTGTCGGAGAAGAAGCCTGTCTCACATTTTCAGGAAGAGATTTTAGCTGCATAAATCCGAAACGTTGCCGCCCCATGTTTAGTCCTATAGTTCTGGACCTATGTGTGTTGATTCGACTTGCTTAGATATATTAAAACATACAGTATGGTTTGATTCAACTTGCTCTATAGTTACATTTAGATATATTAAAACATACAGTATGGTTTGATTCAACTTGCTCTATAGTTACATTTAGATATATTAAAACATACAGTATGGTTTGATTCAACTTGCTCTATAGTTACATTTAGATATATTAAAACATACAGTATGGTTTGATTCAACTTGCTCTATAGTTACATTTAGATATATTAAAACATACATTATGGTTTGATTCAACTTGCTCCATGCATGCATTTTACAGTTGGATATACTAAAACAGTATAATCTTATTCACTGTACATTTAGACACAGTGAATAAGTCCAACTAGCCACTTGTGGACGCACTCCATGGACATAATCCCAGGGCGCGCGTGGAAAAGCTCCTTCTTTGGCAGATTAATGAAGCGAGGCACGCGCTTCAACCATCTGCTTTGCGAACATCGTGAGCGCCTTTTCATTAAGCCTCCATCACTTTTTGTCATTAAAAGAGATTCTGTGAAATTATAGCCTAATCTGTGTTTTTTTTTTTACCAATCGTTGCATATGGCACTGTCTGTACAATATTTTAGACTTAGGCAAAACGGTTGACCTTTCTGACAACACCCCAAAAATAATACAGGCGTGAACTCCTAAACTCAACTGCACTAAACACATGTTCTTCACGGCTGAGGCACCAATAATAAAGTATTCATAATGCACTCTTGCCACTAGAGGATACTGTTGACTTTAAATACAACTAATGAGCATATATGTTGTGTTTAACCTATCTGTGACCATATGTTTTATTCAAGTGCTTGGAATTATAATAAATCATCCATAATAATAATAATGATAATAATCTGTGGTATAGTCTCTTAATCTTATGATACTGGGTTATTATTTGGCACTCAAGGTTGCACACAACAGTTGCCATGTGTTTTTCCTAAATCAAGACGTATTCATGATTGCATTCAAGTGTACGTTTGACTTTCCCTAATTATGCTCTTATTCCCTGCATTGAGTGATGGCTTTATTTTAGAACAGCAATGGATATTTCGGTTGTATGTGGTTATTCCAGTGGGCAGAGCTCTCGCGCGTAATGGTGTCCATTAGAACGTTGCACAAATAGGTTAACTTATCTCTGTACCACACTAATGATTAGTCACGCTTTAAAGTCAGTGGAGGAGTTGGTTTGGAAATATGTGTAGTTTGTGTGGACATGCGCAGATCACAGATGCCATATTGGAACGGGGGCAGCAGCTGAAAGGCGTCGCGCTGTTGAGAGTCGAGCGGAGAGAGAAGGAGCCTCAGCCCGGGACGCACTGGGACTAAACTTGGACAGGTAAGACAGGCAGGTGATGGCTCCGTGTTTTCTCCACACACACTCTGTTTTTGCTGCTCTTGCGGAGACATAGAGGCGCGTTGAGTGTGTTTTGTCCTCCTCCGCTTTAAAGCCTGAAGTGCTCCCGAGGCTGTTTCTGTAGAAACGCGAAAATACTCGTGAAGGTTTTTTTTCTTCTGTGCTCAACTTGGCCAAAGTGTCTCACGCAACGTCACGAACAGAAGGGCGACGCAGTGGACACTGGAGAGACACAGGCCAAGGTTTGTGGACATTTTGGTTGTACCTTCATATTCATTAGTGAGTACCTTATTTTTGAAGTTCATATTTTGCATTGATATTTATATTATGGGTTAAACACACATTATGTCTAATCAAGCAGGCTATAGTCTTTACTTTGCTTTTTGATAAAGTGCAAAGAGAGTGAGTGTGAAATAACCAATTTCCGAATTTGCCATTTGTTTTTTTCCATGAGAACCTCCCTCTGCTGTGTTTGTTGTTGACAATCTCGAAAAATACAGACTGTCAAAATGTCAAAGCACTTTCAACATGGCGGGTAATGGTGTTCGTATAGGGAAAAAACTGCGCCCTAAAACCTTTGAACAAGGAAAAAATACATTTATAGCAGCTACCGCGATCAATCTTGTTTCGTTTAGTGTAAATACACAATACTTATTAAATTAAATCCGTTGTGTGGATTTGTCGGCTTGGTGGGAGTTTTTTTCCGCTGCAGTTTTGAGTGTGCAAAGTACATGTGCTGTGTGCCTGTCAGCCTACACCCCCCGCCTCATCTTCCTCGTGTGCGCTTAAACATTTCCTCTTTCACTTTTACCACCAAACCTTCTTTCGAATTCGTTCTCGCTTAAAGTGATCCCAACCTTTCTAGCTTCATCTTCCAACACCCACGTGCATATAACCTGAAATGTATTCCCTTGCGTAATTTTCTGATATTAAAACTCAATGGGGGTTTTGTGTCGTTTTCTTCCGCTCTTCTCTATAAATGTGCGGCTTTGCAGAATTCTAGTATTCTCGGAATCCTTCTACACGTTTCAATCATGAAGTCTAACAATGGAAGCTTCAAATACTCTTTGAATTTGTCATACTAAGTTGTTTTTACAGACCACTATACCAGGAAGGTTGGAATAGGAGGAACCCAATAGACAATCTTTGCAGGCAAAACACTAGTTGAAATATAAAATAACTAAAATGATAATGGCTTGTGCAAAAAGTTCATCATGTTACTTGCAAAGGCAGGAAATTGAGGTACAAGTTAAGTGGCTAGAGGATCCTTTCTATCATTGTTCTGCTCAGCTGCCTCAGGGATGGATCTACAATGATGCAGTGTTAAAAATGGATTTAATATGTTGAACAAGAAAAAAAAAGACCTAATTGTTTTGACGATGTTACGATAGAAGAAGTGGCTGTGAATGGAGAGCCAAATGGGGAATAATTCAATAAAAGCCAAGACCGTGCAGTGGTAGTTAATCTCCTTAAATCCCCCATTAAATCTTTGGCAGGATTGGTTTAGGGAAAGACAGGACAACACGTGGATGCCCAGCGCTCCCATTGGGGGCTAATCAATAAAAGCCTGTATACTCTATGAGGACCGGGGGCACAAATGTCCTATATTTTAGATTAACCTTCCAAGAGTTTAATCCACAGTGTCCGATCTGGAACGCTTGTGTCATTCCCTCTGCGCAGCTAATCTTTGCATATAACAATACAGTACACGTTCTAATATATTTTATGTAGTTTTAAAATAGATTGTGGCTAATAACTGCAATATTACAGATTATAAACAGTCAGATTTGATCATAAGTAAATAAGATCTTATGCAGTATATTGACATGACCAGTGAACATGTGACTAAAGTATGATTTCTCGGTGTAGTCAGGATTTAAAAGAGATAAAGCAGGTGACCTTTCTATGTTTGCAAAGCCGACAAACACATCATGGGGATTTTTTCAGTGATGTCACATTTGTACTGTGTTATTTTCGCTTTATTAGAACAGAACTTCTCTAAAAAACTGTTAAAGCTGGGATACCTAACTTGTTTTGAATATATAAACAATAACTTGTTGTTTGTCCCATAAAGAGATCTGTAAAAAGGAAAATGTTTGGGACAAATTAGACCACATAATCCTGTCTTCATGTAACAAAACATGTGATTCATGTAACAAAACATGTGAGAGTGAGGGTGGTCCTGCCTTTGTCACTTTTCTGTCTGAAAAG
This sequence comes from Knipowitschia caucasica, assembly GCA_964034765.1. Classification (NCBI taxonomy): domain Eukaryota; kingdom Metazoa; phylum Chordata; class Actinopteri; order Gobiiformes; family Gobiidae; genus Knipowitschia; species Knipowitschia caucasica. Next base: position 17,492,234 of record OZ035823.1, read on the forward strand.
GACAGTATTTAGTAGTATAAACAATAAAAGTAGCTGCTATATTTTGTTTTAGCTAGCTGTAAATGTTCAATATTGATATATCGATATATCATGTATGCAAATCTGGAAAAAAAAAAGATTAAGAACCACAAAAATCTAGTAGCTGGATTTTATCACATTGATGATTCCTATAAGTATACGCTTACTGACAGAGTGTCTCGAAACCAAAGGGTATTTTTGTGGGGAAATCCAATATGCTGAGTATGCATTTTTAATCTATTTTTTTTTCTCGCAACTACCGTGTGAGTGATACTGACAACTATAAGAGACTTTGGCAAGAAGAAAAAAAGCCTGAGAGGGGAGAAGGGCAGCGTGCAGCGTCATGTGAGCTAAATTAGCTCAGCTTGTTGTTTACGCAATGGATGTATGCTGTGGCCACAGAGGGACAGCGGGGGCTGAGGGGCTCGACAGCCTCACACTGGGGACACTGTCATCGTCTGCTGCCTCACAAGTCTGTATTGTGAATATCCACAGCACATGCACTGTCTCCAGGTTTGGGCTGCTTCCACTAAAATGCTTGGATTGTTTTGTTGTTACTTTCATATTATATTAAAGCTGGGGTACCTAAATTACCCAACAACAAGTTCCTCACTCTCAAAACTATTTTCAATCACTAGTTTCAGGTGTATGTGTTTTTGGCTTCTGTCACATCTTTAGATCAGTGGCAGATCTCGGTCATTCACTCAGGCAATACGCTCTAAGCCCAAAGAGGCAAATAGTGACACACAGGGCTGTTACTCATTCCTTCTGTTCTGTAACAACACTAAAACTTCTCCACTGTGAGACAAAAAAATCTTAATCTTCTATACCAGACTTTTGTAAAATAGCGATGTTTTAATCTTGACACGTCTCGACAGTAACTTCCATCATCCTCAGAAATGTCTAGCGCCGTCTTACAATTGTCTGTTTTAGAAGAACCAAATAACCAAACCCTAGCTTTCAGCCAAAATAAAATGCTATCCGAGAAATGTTACTAAATCGTATATACATGATGTAAAACCCTTCTGTGCTGACAATCCCTGTTGTCATTGCCACAAGAGCAAGCCTCCACAGCCTCTCTCGTTCCAACAGTGCATTGGATCACACAGGCATTTTGGCACATGTGAAAAAATCAAAGCTCGTCTCTAGCCAGTAAATATTGAGTGGCACGTTTTTTTGAGAATAGAATGACAGTGGATCGTGTCATTGTGTAGTTCCATTAGAATTTCGTGCCGCAACTAACAGTTATTTTTGACAACCAGTTATTTTGACATTGTATTTTGACAACCAATTATTTCCACTACCAAAACAACCAATTAATCTATTGGCTGTTTAGAAGGCAGAGGCAGAAATGGAATCATTAAATTTGAGACATTTGTGCACTTGTTTGTAAAATCACATCTCAAAGCACTTACATGTGTTATGCTCTCTAAAAATACCAGGTAACATTACATTATTCGCTAAAAGAATTGTCGATTATTGAAAAAAAAAAAAAAAGCTTGGTGAGCAGCTCCATTAGTATTGAAGATTCTGATTAAAGCTGGGGTACCTTACTGTTTTTGTACATATTTGAGGCTTTAAACTGAAAGCTGATTGGCCGAGGGAGGGTGGTTCTCTCATTTTAACTTTTCTGTCTGAAAAAACTGATCTAAAGAAGTGACAGAGGCCAAAGGTACATGCATGTAATGGAACCAAACTGTTTTGAGAGCCAGGGACTTGATGGATTTCATTTCATTGGTTGCAAATCTCCAAGACTGAAATTTGAATTGGTTATTTACAATTAAGTTATTTGCAAAAAAAGGGACACACAAAACTAATGATTTTTTTGCGTTTGTTATGTTTATATGTTACATGTTCAATGTTTTATTATAATTTCTATGAGGAAAAGTGTCATGTGAATGGAACCAAACAGTTTTGCGTGCCAGGGGCTTACAGGTTTTGTGGTTTGAAAATTGGGTACACCAGCTTTAAATTTGAGACAGCCATTACAAATAAACCGCCCAGTCCTTTTCTGGTTATAATTTAATTAGCTTCATATAATTACAGTGCAGGTTCCTATACTGACTCAATTTTTATCTTCATTCCCATTACCCATGCTATTATATCTGATTTCTGAGTTTAATTTATGAAAGTGCACTGAGTCTCTTTTCAACAAGACGTGTTTTTTGGGACTGGTTCGTAGAAATCTACCGATATGGATTTAATTTAATAATTAGTTGTAGTAGTAGTCGTCGTAAGCCGTTAGCAATATTGGCTTAACCACTAATACATCAGCCAATATACTGTATTATCCAATAACTGTCTGCTATACAGACATGATAATCATTTGCAGTAAAAGTGAATTAGCAGCAAAACAAACTAACATTTAACAAAATAAATAGCTATTTGAAGAAAACTGTATAGATGGATGTGATGAATTTCCTGGTAGCAGATGCCGAAGTCTATTTGATTTGATTTTATCCAAATGAGGTGTTCTGTCATTTTAGTTTATTTTTTTGACAGAACTAAACTAGCCCTACAGTTTGTTTAGGCACATCTGCATTAAGTATTGTGTGTGTCACAATGTTGCACTGTGCTGTTGTCTAGTAGAGGATTGTGTTTCGATGAGTTGTATGTTGTTTTCTTCTCTTTTAAAAGAAGAATCAGCCAATATCGATATATTGATATTGCTTGATGTTTGTTTTTTGTTCACTTTCCTGTGTGAATTATTATCTTTTCAGAGACATGTGTGGGGTGAATGAAGAAATACACACTCCATAATCATTGTAAAGAGCTTTGCGTGACCTTGGTCTGTGAAATGCACTATATAAATACAGATTACTTACTTGATAGACAAAGGCAAGCTGAAGTTTTGCCTGTGAATGAAAGGAAGTAATTGGCCAATCTTTATGGCTCTTATCTGGATTTACCAAGACAATATCCAAATGTAAACTGCAGGATTATGGAGAGTGTTAAACCACACATTTCTAAACCAAATTGGTGTGTGCCACAAACAGTTACTGAGCAATAAAGGAGTGTTTTTACATATAGTGTAAGTCAACAAGAGTCAGAGCAAGTTGGACCAAAACCTTGTCCATGAGCACTTCCCTACTAGGCTTAATTGAGCTAGCGGGTTAGCATTGTTCATCCGTAGACAGTCTATGGTTCTGCATCAGTACCCATTGAACGGTATATTTATAAGAAGGGCATTTAAACTCTCTGTATTTGTATTGGCTCATTTCTAAATAACACGGATTTGTTTTCTTGCAGTCGCCTTCAGGAAGTCAAGAAATGAACTAAAGAAGATTTGAAGAAGCAGGAGTCAGAATATCTGCTCTTCAACACATAAAAATGCAGCCTCTCACCAAGGAGCAGAACTCTGTGGTCAAGTCCCACAGTCCGACCAACGGCAAAGAAGAGGAAGTCCACACCGGTGCGTCACTCACTGCTGCAGAAAGTCAACAGCAAAAGGGCTGCAAGATGAATTGTGGTTCAATCAAGTTTGTGGTTGCAATTCTCAACGTCTGCAGTTGAATTGGTTATTTGCACTTAAGTTATTTAAAAAAAGCTAAGTTTGCTTTAGTATATCTGGGTTTTGGGCTGGATTTCAATGGAACGAGCAAGAAGCAAGTGTTTTTTGTCTTGTCGTCTGTCGTCTTTTTTATCTTGTTATATAAGATAAGATATTTACATGTCACATTGCTTGGGCTCAGCTTGTGCAAAAGACAGAAGTGTGCAACATGTTAAAGGTATAGTCTGTGCAGGATAGAATGTACAATCAAAAAGTGGCAATAAAAAAAGAAGTGGCAATAGCAGGGCAGGTATATAGTGGTATAGAAACTGTCAGGTGTGAAGGTAAAAACTACTGGATTCTAGCGTAGTACATAGCAAATGAAAAGTGTTTTTAATAGGGTAAAACATGTTCTGAAATGTGTGGGATTACTTCATATATTTACAGTTTATTATCTACAGGTGAAACTTGCAAATTCTTCAGAAGTCCATTTACTTCTGCAATTCAACTTGCGGGAAACAAATGAACGACAGTCAGATATATCATACCTTTATTTGTTTTAATGCTTGTAAAAACCTCAAATATAAACTCTGAGTAAATATTTTAAACATGGATTTGTAAGCCAAAATCCTCCAAATTATAGCTAACAAAATCTTGGCATATGTTTATTTGCATTTAATGAGTCTATATTGTTTATTATTAAATGTAATTATTTTTATTCAATATGTTGAGGTTGTTTTTAAGTAAGACAAAGAGTGCCAAGTAGATTAGAGCTGGGAACCTCAGGGGACCTCACGATACGATACGTGATACAAAGCTCACAATAACGATTATATCACGATATGACGATTATCAATATATTGGTCAGAAATATGCTGTTTATCTTTAAGTAAAGCAATCTGAATAAAACGAAATTGTTGTAAGTGTAAGTTATTAACTAATTCTCAACTCTGGATTCAAATACAGCACATATGGTCTGTTGGCAGCAAGGTCAGCTGATAAATGCAGATGTGTTTCTTTGGCAATATCTGGGTCAAAGCAGATTATTAGAGATGCGTTATGTAGCCATATATTACGTATTGATACCACACACAAAAAAGATTGAAATATTTTTTTTTTCTTTTTTAATTGAAACTTGGAAAAAGCATATCAATAATCGATCGCGTGAGAAAGTATCATGATTCATCACCATATCGATATATCGTCACACTCCTAAAGTAGATAATAAGCTAGTACTGCATATGTCAGGTAATTACGCAATCTTCTTTAAACGCTTTTTTTTATTTAAAAAAATCTTTAAGCCCTTTATCATATATTGTTTTTCACATTTTCAAGTTGAATTGCCAAAATAAATGTACTTCTGAACAATATTCACCTGTTTGTGTAACCAGCCAAAATTTGCGCAGCCCTAGTACCACGACATTTTCTAAACAGAAGTATAATGACCTGCTTTATATTTTGATTCACGCAATCATTTATTTTGACCTACTTACTCACACGTATGTTTCCTGCTTGTGAAAGAGGATTGACGGGAGATTGTTGTTGCAGATTCTATTGAGGAGGACACAGAGTTTAACTGGGAGGAGTACATGGAGGAGAAAGGCGGCAGTGCAGGCCCTCACACCAACTTCAAACATGTAAGAATCTCTATCCAGCACTTTGAATACACCCCGTGGCTCTGGACACAAATGCAAAACCCTTTAATGACATATTGAAAAGAGCGTGGCTTTTGGCAGGGCACTGACAAAGTCTCTGATTGGCTCTCCTTCTTTATCAGAAGTTGCCTAACGAACCTTACCAGTTTTATCTCACTCATCGACACACATTCTTTGCTCTGATGCAGCTATTAGCTATTTTCTATTAGGAATCTCCTAACTTCTACAAAAATATAACTCTCTTTATAGCTGGGGTTTTTTCATATATAATACTTTTGGTTTGTCCCAACAGAAAGAGTCTTGCAAAAGGCAAATAATGGGAACAAACATGACTACAACATGTTATTTTTATATTTTATCAGAATGTTTTGATATCTTTTGCACACTTGTAAGGAAGAGCCCTGGTACACTTTGTGAGTTTGGTCCTCTCTTTCTCACTTTTATGTGAGAAAGGATGTGACAGGCCAAAAAACACATACATTTGAAAACTTGTAATATATGCAAACTGATTTAGAGTGATGAACTAGTTAGATAGATTTTTGTTGAAATTTTATGTGGTTTTAAAGTTTATTTCCCCAGCTTTAACATAACAAAACATGTCAAACCATCCCCTATTGCCTGCATTACCTCAGAGGACTAGCTACATCTGCTTCCTCTGTGACTTCCAATGTGGGAGGACGTTGAAATACAGATACAATTTACCATTTGTATCCGTATTTCAGCTCCTTGCATCACTCAGACCAGAGTGATGAAGGTAATGAGGTAAAAAAGATATGTTTTATGAAAGCCCAAATGTCGGACAAACTCATTGTGCAATGCTTTGAGCGACTGCTGCCTCTCGGGAAGCCAAATTGCTTTGTTAGTAAGTGGATTGAGTCACTGGCAAACGGACCATGAATTCTCCAGAAATTGCGATTCAGTAAAGTGCAGCTCTATCTTTCTCACAACTGTAGCAGTGTTTTTTATGTATTTTTGGCCTGGCACACACAGAGGGTGAAGCTTACTCGAACAGGAGCGCAGCCTCTTACATAATCGGCCCAGGGTGATGCAGCACGATTGCATTGTTGTTGCAGGAAATCACAAGGCCATTTACATTGTATTTCTTTCTATGATGTTGGCTTTTTCCATGCACTTGTGCAGCCATGTTGAATGGACATCCTGTTGGCCTTAGAAGTGACCTATAAGGCTGCTTGTGGCTATGCTGGGAACGCACAGGCCATTTCAAATAGAACCATTATTTCATAAATTTCACATTTATTTAGTAGTTTATTTGAACAGGGACAGGACAAAGAACATTGTTACATGGCAATGTAACCAATGCCATGTCCAGAGGCAAATTGGCAGACCTCGTCCCCTTTATTAAACCCAGTGTTGGAAGTAATGTAATTACTGTAATGTATTACTTTTTGCTGAAACTGGGTATATTTACTTGGTACAAAGGTCAGTAACGTGAGTTACATTGCATTTTAACTCCGCCCCTCCGCTCAGCGGTTGGTGTTTGCGAAAGAGCAGAGACATGCAGCCTATGGACAAATGAGAGTCTAAGCTCTGGTCCAAAAAGCTTTTTAAGAGTCTATATGAATAGATATGAGCCTCTCGAGAGTCCTGTTGGAGACAGAGGCAGACACTTGTCAACGGGTGAAAAAATATGTGTACGATGAGGAAGACAAAGACGTGGAACATAACAACTACGTGCTCTTTAACCAAAAGCTCCATCAACCTCACGCAATAGCATCAAAGTCATGAGTTCATTTGAAAGGATGTAACTTTCAAACCACAATAATGGAACTATGTAATAAAATCCATGTAAATATTTCCTAAATCTTGGTTCTATCACTATTTTTCACTTACTTGTATGCAGATTTTTAAAAGTGTATGCTCAGCCCAAAGTGTGTCCCACCAGGCTCTGCAAAGATCACATGTGTTCTAATAAGATAAAGACAGCGTATCTTGGTCTGATTTGTTCACAAAGTGTTGTTTTAACAATACTTCATTATTCTGTTGGGACAAACAATACGTAGTATTCAATAAACAAAAAAGTGAGGTACCCTTGCTTTAATCGTGGGATTTTGTAGAAAGCTGCTATTATCCATCCGTGATGGAATAGAACAATTTAGTTTACTCCATAAATCCTGTCATCAGTATTCAACTGAGACCTGCCTGTCTCCATCCACAGGTGGAGATCAGTCTCCAGAGCAGTTTTCAGCCGGGGATGAAGCTGGAAGTGGCCAATAAGAGTTCCCCAGACACCTACTGGGTGGCCACCATCATCACCACATGTGGCCAGCTGCTGCTCCTGCGGTTCAGCGGCTACGGAGAGGACCGGAAGGCCGACTTCTGGTGTGATGTCATGACTGCGGAGCTCCACCCAGTGGGATGGTGCGCACAGAACAACAAGAGTCTATTGCCCCCAGAAGGTGAGGCCAGAACTGGAAGGGGAAAGATAAACAAAATCTGACTTTAATTATTTTAGGACAGTAAAGTTCACTAACAACCTAATATGAATTATAAGGAGCAGCAATAATGAAGTGATAATAAGATATAATTAATAAGTGGGGCTGTAATGCAATTTGGGCCATTATTCTTGCAATGCATCAATTAATTATTTAGATTGTGAAAGAAAAGGGAATATGGGATTTCAGAATTATTTCTATTTCCATTGTAGGTAACAGGATGTCACAAACTTGGAATTTGCTTTGGCTCATGGTGCAAACGTTGTAATAGTAAAGAAAGGATATAAAGGCATGCATAAAAAACCTTCAAAAAATGTCTACTTTATACAAGTGCCCACTGAGTACACACAAATGATAATTAACAGTGACAGCATTTTAAGGCCTTTGACCACAACAAAGCTCAAGTGATGCCCCTGGAGAACCTCTTCAAAGAGATTAAAAATACTTTGTTAACACATTTTCATTTCCCTCCTGAGTCATACAACCTCCGAGCATCTATCTATGTGAGGATCAAAATGATTAATCAATTACAAAATTAGTTGACAGCAATTCCAATAATGATTTGCATTAATTAACTTACAGCACTTGTCTTTATATCATTTTTGTGTTATCTTTGAATATGTTGATTTCTCTGCATATATTATTCCTTCAACGTGCACTACTTTGAGCGCTTACAAACGTAGGCTACAATTATTTATTAGAAAGTTTTCTAACAGACTGATTTGGGTAAAGATCTCAACTCAGCGGGAGGTTTGCATATGACCTTTTCAAACAATGCAACTGTGAAGTTTGTGGATGGACTGGTTTGACACTTGGATACAGACCTTCCCATGCTATTCAGGAGTAAAACCAGGCTTAATGAGGCCTGCATGGACTCGGGTTCTTTATTAGTTAAACATGATATTGAACATTTGATCATTCATATATAGATATAGAGCTACAATGCTAAATGCTGGGTGATTTTAAAGAAATGTTTCTCATTTAAAATAAGAATCCACAAAAAATAGGGAAAAAAATCCACTGTGCCTAAGACTGGACTGAAACATAACCAAATCATCTTTTCATCTTGTCAAAATGCACTAGAATAAAGAGAAATACTGCCTTGTTCAAGCTCATATTAGATCATTTTTCAGATTTCATTTCCTTTTTGTTAAATGCAAGATAGCACCATTTGTAAAGTAAATAATATCATCTGAATGTTTGCTGTCTTTGTGATTTGCTAATTTTGCCAAATGTATGCGACACGGTGCCTGGACAGTATTCTTCTTGGTTGTTGTGGAGGTGACCTGGATCTGTTTCCGTCTGACTTAGTTGTCCATGTGCTCACATGTCCTTCTCAATCATTGATGGTATTTTAACCACTTTCTGGTTTGGTTATTCATGACCAGATTCAAAACGTAAACTGCTAGCCTAATTGCCATAATTTATTTCTTAGACCTGACCAATGTGGAATTTTAAATGAGGATGAGGGATTTTGAAATGCTAGTGTCGAATATAATCAAACCCATTTTTAGTTTAGTTTAGTTTTATTCTGGCCAATTAATGCCAACTTTACTTTATTTATTTAAATGGACAGTAATGAACAGTGTTAATCCACAGCTGTGATGTAAATACAGTGGAAATATCTGTCTCATTGTACCTACCACATTTTTAAGTGCTTTGTGGGATCCTGGTCCGTGAAATGGGCTGTATAAATATTAATGATCTACCTATTTACTTACTCAGTGTTAGGGGAAACCGGAGCACCTGGAGGAAACCTATGCAGACCTGGGGGGAATGTGTAAACTCCATTTAAATGTTTGAAATATCTTGTTTCTGAAAGGCAACACCTCTAACCACTGTGCCACATTCTCACATGGCTTGTGTTTAACATGCAAGACAGAGAAAATGTGAATTATGGACAAGTTAATGCAGATGTAAGTTTTTTAGTACACTGTGTTTGTAAAAATCTCTGCAGCAGTATATTATTTATTTAGTTACTCAAACTCATAAAACGTATAGTCAGAACACTACAGTTGTAAGATAAAACTAAACACAAATGTAGAGCTACTTTCAGAGCATGTACTCCTTCAGAGCGAGAAGACATTTTATTTATGTAGCACATTTCATACAATACTGCAACTCGATGCACTTCACAAGGACAGTGAAACAAAACAAGTCACAAGGACAATGAAGGGATAACAGCACTCCTTGAAGATAACAAAGTCTATACATGTCTTTAGTTTGCTCTTGAATGAGCTCAGAGTTGGAGGACATTTATTAGCATTAGGCAGTTTGTTCCATTTACCGTTTTTTCCTGACTATAAGTAAGTAAGTAAGTAATCTTTATTTATATACCGCCTTTCACAGACCAGAGTCACAAAGCGGTTTACAATTGTGGGCATTTGTCTCACTCCACACAGAGAAATTAGAAAGAAATTGAATTTTAGACTTGTACAAGCCGCACCGGATTATAAATCGCACATATCCCACATTGTAATATTGAAAACTGTAGCTCAAAAACATTCATCAAGTCCTCTTTTTACTGTCAGTAATAAGAGTAAAAAAGACCAGAGTCTAAAAAGTGAGTCACTGAGCGGCTGATCTGAAGATGATGAGCAACATCTACAGGTGCTATTTTCACTTTCATGTCTTCACAGAGAACCATAAAACTATTTATTATATGAGATATTTACACAAAGATATTTTAACTGAGGACTTTTAAACTTTATTTAATCTGCTGGATTGACAAACCTTACAATTTAACTGGATCTCTGTGAACGACTCTTTTACTAGGCAAAAAGTTTTTGGCACCACAGAAAAAATAAATATAAAAAAATTAAGCCGCACCTGACTTTAAGCCGCAGCCTTCAAAATGAAGGAAAAAAGCCGCAGCTTATAGTCCAAAAACCCCTATAACCCTCAGCAAGAAGCAAGAAGGTTGAGGATCTGAGAGGTCTTCATAAAAACCAACAACAAAATAAAATGAACAGAAAAACTACCTTATTCAAACTTATATTAGATTATTTTCAGATTGCATTTCCTTATTTTAATATGCAAGATAGTAGACGTTTGTAAAGGAAATAGTTTCTGAGGATAAGCACGTTGGGTGACCTTGGTCTGTTGAAATGCTCTATATAAATAAAGATGACTTACTTACTAGGATCTGAGACTGTGCACAGGTTCATAAGTAAATCCTAAATATATGACGGCGCTGGACTGTGGAGGGCTTCATGAACAGAATAAGGATTTTAAAGTCAATCCGGAGCTGAAGTGGGAGCCAGAGATCCCTTAGAACAGGTGTAACGTGAGATCGTTTGTAGTCTGTGTCAGAAAGTGAGACGCACAGTTGTGAATGAGCTGCAGACGCTGGGCTGGTTTAAGTGGAAGACCCGAGAAGAGGGCATTAGAGTAATTTAATTGGCTTGTGACAGATGTACAAGTATTTCAGCCTCGTTGGTTCAATTCAATTGGGGGAAGTAGACAATTTAATGAGAAGCTGGGCTAATGTTGTCAACAATCTACTATCCTGTATTACTATAGTGCTCACATTTAAACTTTGATATATTTAGCAAATTGTATGTCATTTCTAAATCCTTGAGAGTTTTAAGACCCCTGGCAACATGCCATGATTATTACCTTTTACTAAGTTATCAATATTAACTAATATGCCTCGTATAAAGAGAGAGATGCCATTGTTGCAAATAGTTTGTCAACATTGGAGTCTGATATCATTTAAATATCAACGAATAAGATAAGTTTTTACAAATAATGAATTAGTTATTGTTACTTAACACTAGGACTCTTAGAATTCTGAAACTACTATAACTCCTGGAGCTGTCATTTTGACGGTTAACTATTGTTATTATTGTATAATTTGGTTTGGTGTGTTCGTTAACATGAACTGTGCATGTTAATGAACACACCTCTCCGGATTGTAGCCTTGGGCTAATTTGCATTCGTTGTCCTACTTTCGCTCTTACAAAACACACTTATTCATTCTGAACTATTGTACATGTTTTTTAATGGTACAGGAAACTTTGCTAAAGTGAGTAAAGTTGCTAAAACTGGTGAATATAGCTTCAAATACAGCAAAAAACTGTTTGTTGAAAGGCTACCAAATGCTAACAGTAAACAGCGTGTTGCTATGGAAACTAGCACCTACTCTGCTCTGGTGGAACACCAAGCTGACTCGGCTCAGAATCAGCGCCATGATAAGGCGCTTTAACAGGCATAGAATGTTGGCTGCCAAGTGACTAAAAATGTCTAAAGTTCAAATGTGCATTCCAATTAAAGGTGGGAGTCACATTGAACTCCTCACTGGGTAATTTTATAATAAAAAAATAATGAATCTACTTTCAGATACAGAAAAATTCAGAAAGAGTAATTACTCTTCCAAAACTAAAAACTGTCAGATTGACTGAACTATTGTAAAATGTACGAGTTCTAGTGTTAAATAAAAAGTTTTGATAAGGGCATGTATCTTTTGTAAGATTATAAGACTCCCTTTCACTTTATTAGTTTGAGCAGTTTTAGTGTATTTCAAAACGTGATAAATGACGCCAGGGTAATATTAGCTGTACATTTCTTTTCCTCCTCTACCCTGAGCAGGAAGTGACGTCAGAGCGCCGTTGCCATGCGTCACCTTCACGAAGCATGTGACCCGCTCTGTGCTGCGCTGCTAAGATAACTCTCATGCAAAGACCAACGTAATGTCTTGATAAAAACATCTGTAGTTTGAGATAAGCAAACAGAAAAACCACACTGGAGCTGAGGGAAACGCATCGCTGGCAAGGACAAGCTGCTGTTGCACTTTTTTATGAGTTAAACAAATGCTCAGATGAGATTATGTGAAGACGAAAAAAAAATCATGTGACCGCAACAAAACGCTAACAAAACACATAAGGCTGTCCGACTGTGAGTCAGAGTGAAACAAGGATTTTATTGTACAAAATGAAGTACTGAGGCAGCTCCCCCACACTTTTTTCTACTTTCGGTTTTCTTTTTTGAGTCGTTCCTTGCCGAGGCAGGAGGGTCAAAGGATAATTATGATCCAGAACATTTAGACACATTTATTTGTGTAGCACTATTCATACACAAGGCAACTCAAAGTGCTGAACTAAACAAGATGGAAACAATCACACATGGCATTAAAATCATAAATAATCACTACATTAACTAGAAAGATAAAAAATATATAACATCCCTCAATTTAAGGACATTTATTAACATTTATGGAACATTAGTCATCCGCCCTCGATGGAGCAATGTGTTTCTTATTAATGTACAGTATTTCCTGTTTGATTCTCTGCTCTGTTGGTGAATAGAAAAACTACTGCTGTGATTAGGGAAACTCAAAAATATAGATAAAGTTCTCGTCATACGGTGCACATCTCTGGCTCTCTCTCTCTCTGCAGCAGCTCAGACCTCACATATTTCCTGCAGTGGGATCAGTGGAATCTGATGAGTCACAAAAACAAACAGGCCTAAATCTCCCAGTGATGGTGCACGCTCACAGTTGCCTCCCACGGCCGCGCTCGGCTCGTCCACATCCAGGGCGTCCAGCGAAGTGATGCCTTCAGCAAAGATGGCAGCTGATTCATCTACTCTGGCCTGATCAATACTGAGCCGTAGATAAAGAAGAAGAACGTTTATTTATGTTATACATGACTTGGATTCCATCTGCTTTACAAAGACAAAAAATAAAATATCACACAAAGACACACATAAAGGAGGAGCCCAATCTTGGATAGATTTAGTTTAGTTTAATTTATTGGTATGGTATGTTTTTTTTATTTTTACAGGGACATTGTACAGTAAACATTAGCCAAAAGGAGAGATGCATTGTACCAGGAAGTAGCAGCTAATTTACTCCTGTAGTCCCTGAGCAGGTTGTTGTAAAACAGTAAAATAAAAGTAGATGGATACATGACCATACATTATCAGACATAGATTACAGGTACTGGTTCTTAAAGGTACATAGGAGGATTTTCTTTTTACGGGTGGATCATGAAAACTATTGGTCCTTGGTCCTACATGTCAATCGTACACACCGGCAGAGCGCGCAGGGACTGATGCTTCACTCGCAAAATTTCTACTTGATAGGTAAAGTTGGGCATTTTATCTGGAGAAATCCATTTAAAAATCCCTTCCAGTAAAAGTTATCGACGTCTATAATGTCTGACATAGTGGAAAAAATGCAAATCTTCTTAGAAAGTGAGCTTGTGTGAGCGACGGCGACAGTGACAAAGCGTGGACGAGGAGAACTGGGCGGTTCCTTCAGAAAATTTGGACATAACAATAACATTGGACAAACTCATTTTCAACACAAAAATTATCACTTTTAAAGGAAGGGAATAGGTTATTTGACAAAAAACGGAAAAATGTTTGAAAGACCAGATCCATTTTAGTGCCATACAAATACATTTTCACCCCCTCTTGAGCCAATGATTTCAAATGTTCTGCCAATAACAAAAAGGAGAGAAGGATTAGTAAATCCGGGCCTGAACTAAGGTTAACAATTTTAGTTAATGGTGGTAATGAATAAAGCTAAATCACATATTTCTAGAGCAAAATTGACATGTAAATAAAACAGGACTATTAGTTGTACCTTTTTAAACATACTACAAAATGTGTTTGAACTGTGCTGTACAGATTACTTGCCTAACATTATGTATGAGATGTGTCTGCCTGTTTCCAGTGAGATTGAATTGTGTTTCCTATGTTCCACTGTGTGACATTGGATAGTCTCACATCTCTACCAAATGAGCACTTTGCCTAAAAATTGCCTAAAAAGGTACATTACTGTTAAAATCACATGTCCTGCTTACATTATTTAGACACAACACTGTAAAAAATGTGTTGAAACCTGGGTTTTAATAGACAATGAAACGGCACCTTTCACACCCTTATTTGGAACTTGTTAAATACCGGTTGTCTTTTTTCCCTTTAGTATAAATATCAATGGGCTATATGGATATCTTTTCATAAATGGTCCAGAACTGGGTGCTTCAATGCTTAAATTCATTTTTTTGTTGGCCTGATCACTGGTCTGATTGTGTGGTGCTGGCTGCAGAGATCATTTGCATAAGAAATTCAGCCCTCTGCTTCCTGTTGGAGCTGCTCATGACGACATGTGCTGCTGACGCTTGGTTGTCATAGCGGTCTCGATGAGGAATGTGGATTTATTCGACTCTGGTTTCAGTACTTTATTGAACTCCCTATTCTGGTTCCACTCATTGATAAGTCTGGTATGATATTGTTTTGCTTTTCAACCCTGTGTGAGTTGCGTGGACTTTTTTTTACGTGTTTATGTTTGTATATATCATTTTTTTTCTTCTTTTTTTTCATTTGATTTTACTGTTGTATTCAGCTTCTGTTTTTCAGATCTGTATTTTTAAATGCGTTACTTTTTCCTCCGTGCATCACTTTTGGAAACCAGTTTTATAAAATGTGCTATATAAACAAAGTGAATTGGATACTAGGTTAGTAAGTACACATAAGTATGAGTATGAGGTTCCCGTGGCTCTCAGAATGCTTACAATCTGCATTCAAAAAGGATGGGGGTTTTGTTTTTCAAAACGTGGTCTCCAAGGTTAATTATGCATTCATTGTTATGTGAAAGTCAAGCCATTCAGGGCCGTGTCATCTGCTCCCAGCAATGGAAGAAGAGCAAATATACACAAATGCCTTTTATATATATTTATGAGTGTATATTCAACAGCAGAGAAAGTGAGAATCAATAAAGAGGAGAAAGTAGAGGTTAATGTTGTAGCCATGTATTTGATATATTTTGTAACAACTTCACGACTGATCTGAGAGTAGGATCTCTAAAATTAGTCTAATCTATTTCTGATGAAGTATGTGAGCTAATGCGAATGGACAAAAACATGACACATGTGCTAAGAGTGTGCTTTATGGCAGTGTTTTTCAACCAGCGTGCCATGGGCAGATTTTGTCTGGTGTGCCTTTGGAAATTATCCAGTATTACTTAAATGGTAAAAAAAAGAGAAAAACATTGGGGAAAAAAAGAATGTGAGAAGATAGCCAATAGTTTTTTATCCTCTGTGCATGTTTGGTTATTCTATGCTCTTTGATGATAATGACACATCTGTAATCCAAATGCATTGATAATTATTTTTCCAGCTGGTGGTCAAGGTGTGCCACGGCTCAAAAAGATTGGGGAACACTGCTTTATGGGAAATACTTTGCAAGACCCAGGCTGGATCCAGATACCCAAGATTATAGCCTCAAGCTCAGAGGTGTCCAACTGGTTCCAGAAAGAGTTTAGTTCCAACCAGCAGGAGCATACCAGACTCCACCCATTTCTCTAAGTTAAGACTGGACTCATCTGACAGTCAGGAGCGGCTTGACCGGCTCCTGATGTTTTTTAAGTCACGCGACACATCTGTAATCGGCCGAGATTCCACCAATGTCAAATTTTTGTTCCACCAATAAAGACAAGTTATTCCTCATTTTTAGAATCCGTGGAATTCAGTCGAGGTGGACCAGCTGCGTAAAAAGCTTTGCAACATGTTTATGACTCATGGTTTAAACATCTACCTCCAACATAAAAATCAGCCCCAGCTCAAAATGAACATGCTTCACATAACAAATGTACTTTCCTCTGTAAATCTTTGTACTGTGGTCTGCTATGAGGCGAAGTACGGTATATACCTAAAGCTTTACACACCTTACACTGTGGGTTGTGTTCTATATAAAAAGAGAGGAAAAGATTTTGCTTCTTATCCTAAAAGCTTCCTCACTGTCTGCACTGTTCGGCCAGTTCTTATCATGGCACTCGATGACGCACGTCCAGCTCAGAGCTCATGGTAATTTGCAATATTCTGACCCAGCCCCATTGCTTAATACAAGACCTGTCAATTTGATGGCTTTTAGTTTTGGAAGCATGATGAAATGGCACTTTTCATACTCTTATTTGGAAATAGTTAAATACCGGTAGTCTTTTTTTCCTTTAAATATTTATAAATATCAATGAGCTATATGATCACTCAACTTCTGTATATTGTTGCTCTTCCTAACGTTGTAATCTTTTCTGTAACCATTTGTAATTTATTTAATGTAATGTTTTTTATGAAATTATCTTTTACTTTTAAACTGTGAGTAGTTCATTCTTTAATGCTGTATTACCTCACTTTATTTTTTTATTTATTTGGAAAATTCAATCCATATCCATGCAGTGCATTGGATATATGTTCTTTTGAAGAATAAGTAGCACTGGTTTGTGCTGGACTGTTGTTTTATTTTAGATCCAGTTTTTGAAGATAATTTGTTTTGGGACCAAATTGTGACTAATCACAGCAGACCACTGGCCCCCACTTTCTTGAGAAATCTACAGGTCTCTCGTTAGCACAGACAGCTGAGGTAAACAAGCGGCAGAGGCTAACCTGAAACTTGCCGTGTCTTCGTTACCGGTTACTGCTTACACAGCGAAACAGCCATTCAAAAGAAAGTCTCGTCCTCTCCGCGCTTCCCGGTTCTATCATTCTAGGGTCACGCCATCCACGATCAAATGTGCAATCCATATTGTGAGACGCTTGCTCCGTAAACAACAGTGGGTGTGGGGTAGTGGGGGGCGATAGCTTCGTGGGTGCGTGGAGCGGAGGAGAAAGAGCGAGGCCAGCGCTTACTTTTGAAACCGCTGCTTCGAAATCACAAAGTCAGTTAGTGCAGCTTTAACTTTTCAGACCAGTCATTTCAATTGAAAATAACATTCAATTATGAAGCCCAAAAATGTAGTATTTTTGGTCACCTGGCAACATCAATACACTGTTTACTTTACAGCAATTAGCATTTGGTAGCTTTTCATCTAATCGTTTTGCTGTATTTCAATTATTCATATAATAAACAGTTTTAGAATTTTTTTATTAAACTACATTTTTTGGGGATTTTTTGGGAATTTCATGGATTTGAATGGGAGCAGTCAAAATTGCAAAGTAGTTTCAGAGCTTTTCAATGTCAATTCAATTTATTCATGTGTAACCCTAAATTACCACAGTAGGTATCTCGGAGGACTTAACAAGACCTTTGGATTCGCCAACACAGATCAGAGAATCAAACCATACAAACACAAGAAATGCAACAATAAAAACACATAAAGACATTGGTCCTTAAGGGGCAGATGACCAATAAATGTTCATAAATGTTAGTGATCTAGTGTTTCAGAATGAACAATCACATCATATAACTGAGAAATGTTTCCCCCATAGCTCTGCCTTATACAGTGGTAAAAAGGTATCAGGCTTCACGCTCGTCTTGCTTTAGTGAACATTAGTCTCAAGGTTGTGGTGTTTCAACAAGTATTTTTGCATGTGTGCGGTTGTGTGTGCGTTTGTGTGTGCGGTTACATGGGAGAGGTTTCTTTGTGAAGTGCTGACTTACAGAGAAAAGCTGCAGTAAAAGCCACTCAGCACCTTTCTCTCAGAATAGACTGGAGTATTTTGCAGATAAGACTTGTATGTTGCCTTTGGTTGTTGTGTTATCAGCACTGGGAAGATTAAATAACAATCATGAGCAATTTTGTGGTTAACTCGGAACTTTTTAGTGCTTCCTGATTGTGTGTTCTCAGGCAGGAGAATTGTGATGTAAGACCAGCATTGTTGTTGATCTTGTTTGGAAAATGATGAACGGTTTATCAGGAAACGTTGTAATGGGTTAAACTGAAAGGTAGAAGAGGGGGCGGAGTTACATAATTATTCATTTACTTCCTTGTGCTTCTTTCAGACATGATTTAATAATGTTTGAGGATGCAGTGCTTTCTTATTGCGCTATATAAATAAACATTACTTACTTACTCACTTACTCTTCATGAATTCTTGCATTTTACCATATAAAATACATACATTGTGCCCATACCTGCAGGTGAAAGACAGAACATAGGCCGCATAAGGTTTAATATTTGTTTTGTTTCAAACATGCACAAGATACAGTTACAGTTCTAAAATAAATTATGCTAATAAATTGCTAAAAACAGAAAAATACCTGTACATGATTTGAAAAGGGAGTGAATGAAGCAAAAACTTATTAATCCAATGCCTCTCAGCCTTGTTTCTTGTTGTAATGTAGCACTTAACCAACAGCTAATAAAGCAAAATAAAGACGATAGATGACTGTTTTAATTACCTGGACACGACATGATTTAATAACAAGATGTTTTAACGTACTGTTGACTCGTGATTATCAACGAACTCAAAGAAAAACTTGGTGGAGTTAAAATAAGAATTGTCCATAAGCTCTGCTCTGACAGTTGCCCTAATCTCATAAAAAAGCAGGTGCTGGGAGCTCTAAAGAAACGAATACATGCATAAATCTCAGGCTTAAAAAAACGTAGTGTCTTCTAGTCCAGCAAGTACTGTAAATTATGAACTCAACTTTTTTGTGTCACCAATTTTGTAAAAATCACAAACGTATGAAGACACACACACATGTCTATAGGCCAAAAAACAGCACAACACAAACTTAAGGAAACTCAAAGACATTTTAACTTCAGTTGGTCTATAATACAGCTCCAGATGTCATTTAGTAGATTTTACTCGGGCTGTGGGCAGGTCCAAAGAGGCAATGTGTTCTTAATTTGCACAGGTAACTATATAACAAACAAATCGTCTGAATTATGGATGTTTTGAGTGTTTCAGTTGTCCGACTAGAGGACAAGTAATCATCTTGTATCTACATTATCTTACTCACAGTGCTCTTCTTCCTGTTTCAGGCGTTAAAGAAAAACAATGTGACTGGGGAGAGTTTCTCATCCAGGATTTAACAGGCTCCAGGACAGCACCAGCAAACCTGCTGGAGGGGGTTAGTATCCAAACCCAACTATGCATATGTTTTACAGAAATTTGTACTATAGAATATTTTAGTGTTCCCACATTTGTTTTACTTTATTATCTTTACAAGACTGCATATCAACTACAGTGCTGCTTTACTGTATATTGCAATTTACCTAACGCTGTTTTGCTTATTTTTGTGTGTGCAATTTTTCAAGCAAGCTTCTTTCACCTCAACAGCATTTTATTATTATTATCATCATTTATTTAATTTTATTGTTGTATTATTATTATTTATTTATATTTTTATTATTATTATTATTTTTTATTTTTTTATTTGTTAGGGACAAGTGTACACAATCAATATGTGAAACACTACAATATTTATAGCCAAGGCATGACACTTATTTTTATTTCAAGTCAGAAAACCTTTGTAACTTCTGTGCACCGCCATGATTAGTTCAGAGGACTATACCGCAGTCTTCCCGTAGACCTCAGTCCTGCTTCTGCCTCTCAGCACTGTTGTAGTTTACAGTGTGTGCACGGCTTTTTACAGCTGCAGCAACGCTCAGACCTAAAAACGAACAGGTTTGATATCTCCGCAATCGCACTTCAGCCCTCGAGAGTTCAGGTGGTTAGAAAAGAGCATGAAGTGTGTGGTGAGGGTGGTTTTACCGCCTTACAACATACAGCTACTACTTTGCAGATTTTGCTTATAGCGTGTAGGTTTTTTAGAACGTAACCCCCGCAATAAACGAGGGACCCCTATTACTGTTTTGGGGGTTTTTCTGTACTTTTAACCTTGTTTTATTTATGTACTTGTCTTGTGCACACTGGGGACTTTTGCTAATGTATTCCAATGGGGTTTTATTGCAAATGGCAAATAAATGAATCTGAATCTGAATAACATATTTTTTCCCCTGTAGCCTCTCAGGGGTAAAAACACCATGGACCTGATTGTGGAGGGATCCGTGTTAGAAGTTCAGGACACATGTGACCCTTTCCTCTACTGGCCCGCTCGAGTCATCCAGAACGTCGGGGGGCGGCTTCGTTTACGTTACGCTGGTTTAACCGAGGAGCATCTGCCGCGGGACTTTTGGCTTTTCTACTTGAATGTGCGGCTGCGACCACCGGGATGGGCCACAGAAAACTCCCACAAACTCGAGCCTCCAACAGGTGACATTTTCTCGGTCTAAATCTGGCTTGGATTGTTGTTTTATCTCTGAGTCTGGTTCCACTCGTGTGATTCCATTGCAGAGCTCAGGGGTCTGCAGAGCGCCGCAGACTGGCAGCAGGCGTTAGAAGAAGCTCAAGGTGAAGGACAGAAGAACCCACTGCCCTTGGAAGTATTTAAGGTAAAATTCCACACATCCTAACGATATCGGTGAATAAATGTGTAATAAATGTACAGGGGACACCAGATGTTTACATACACCGTGTAAAAATATAGTATGTTTTTGACTTTTGTCCAATATAAATCATTTCCAAAAAACTAGTAAGCCCTTAAAGGTCTTTTTGCATTTTTATGTAAATTGCACTGCATAAAAAAAAAAAAAATGGAGTCAAAGCCATTTAGTCTTATTTCAAGGACTGCTCTATTTTTTCTAGATCTAAGACATTTCTTGAATCTTTTAAAAACAGGATATTTTTTCTTTCCCATTGGCATATCTTGTTTTAAGACATCACATACATTTTGCCAAATTTTCCTCACTTTTAACAGTGGTTTTCTTTTTAAATCAATTTAGATTTGATTAGAGGAATAGGATTTCACGTCTTGCCCAGTGATACCGTGTGTTCGAGTTAAAAAGCCATTTGTAAATATGCACTTCTACCCAGAGTTGATGTGGCTAAACTCCGGTCCCCCTTTTTTCTGATCTGGAGATGATGCTTCCATATTAACTCCAGCTAAAATCCAGATCGACCTGTTTGTACAGAGCCGCAGCAAATGGAGCATGCAATACGTAACAGTTCAATGTGTCATAAACTGGTGGTGAAAATATCAATGTTTATACTGATATTATAAAGAAATTCCAATTTGTCTCTTGTTGTAGTCGTTGCAGTGATACTGCACTTTAATGGTTTGGATCAAAAAACAAATATCTTTATACATATACTAACTTCGAAATTCAATTAAACAGTAAATATCAAATAGCACAATATTTGACCTTTTTCTGTAATGTTGCTTCATATTGAGAACTAGGGCAGTGAGTCAATCATTTAAATGGGATTCATTGATTGTCAACTAATCGAACAATCATGTACTGGTCTGTGCACAGCCTTAAAAACATTAGGACATTTATGACTAAAGGGAGTTTTAATCTTTTAACCAGAACTCAGACCAGACCCCCATGTTTTTACATGAATCATTATTTTGTATATATCTTTTCCACAGTGTAAATCAAGTGTTACTTTAGTTGTTTATGTGTGTGTGCACTTTTGTTTATCCCAAAGGGAACTTTACTCCAAGCAGAATGTGTAACATAAGCATAAAAATATGTTAAATTCAGTATGTCTTGGGATATTCGAGCTTATTTATATGTAAAACTTGACTTTATTTTGCTAGGACCATGTAGAGCTGCCCAAGCACTCCTTCACAGTGGGAATGAAGCTGGAGATGGTTCCTTGGTGGGATCGGATGCAGATTTGCCCTGTTTCTGTCACAAAGGTGAGTCTTCACATAAGCGCTTTGTGTGACGTTGGTCTGTGAAATGCGCTGTATAAATATAGAGACATGTCAGAGGTTCAGAGAAATGTTATCCCCGGATTGTTTTTCAGGTCTACAATGAGTACTACTTCCAAGTGACTGTGGATGATCTTTCCACTGACGCCAAGTGGTCGGTGGTGTGTCACGTGAACTCACCAGGCATCTTACCCATCCAGTGGTGTCTGAAGAACGGGATTAGTCTGGAACGGCCGCGGGGCAGTGAGGGGCAGGACTTTGACTGGGCCGACTATCTCAAGGAGAGCGGCACCGAGGCTGCACCAGACACATGCTTCCCTGATGTAAAACACCCAGTTTCGTGCTTATTCACGCTAGACATCTTTGGTTGACCTTCATTCTTAAATAGTTACTGAAATACTGCTCCTGACAGGTTGGCCTTGTGGGCCGGTATGGGTTAAACACAAAGGACAAATAGTGGGACAATAATGTATACCATACCTTATATCTTATGGGCAGCATGATGATACAACTGTAACTATAATCTCATCTCTTTGACAACAAACCTATTTTTATGATATTGTCATGGTGATGCAGTGTTCCTCTATTGAATGCAGCTCCCCACTCATCGCCCTTATGCTCAGCCGCTTTAAGCTCTGAGTGAGTGGGAAAAATATACTAGCAAGTGATCTGGCTCATAGAAACCTGATGTTTTTTCTTCAGTCATATGTAGCAAAGTGTAGTGCCAAACTCCAACTGGAATCAAAATGCTCATGCACATTGGACACATAATTCATATAATTCACATATTTGAATTGTGCACAGACGTGGCAGACGCGGGGCTTTGCCAAGGACATGTGGCTGGAGGCAGTGAACCCTTCCCAGCCGTCAGAGGTGTGTGTGGCCCAAATCACACAAGTGGCCGGTCGCCTGCTGTGGCTCCGATTGCAAGGTACACTCACATTCATCCAATGTCTGTGGTGAGATGAGCAAAAACCAGCAGGAAAAGCTTGTAGCAGTTAGCGTGACAGCCCTCTCTGGTCGCCTCAGGTGTGGCCCAGCCCCTGTCAGAGTGCATCGTGGACAGCGAGTCTATGGACATCTTCCCTGTGGGCTGGTGTGAGGCCAATGCTTACACTCTGACTGCTCCTCTCAAACCTGTCTGTACGTATCTGCACATTCAGCGATCACTTCCTCACCATTGCAAAGTATTGACAACACTCACATGTTTGTTCTGCAGCGTCCAAACAGAAGAAGATAGCAGTGGTCCAGCCTGAAAAACAGTAAGCTAGAACAAACAAAACGCATTGACCACTATCACACAAGGACAGAGATGATTATACTGTTTATAGTAATGATCAAAACCTCAGACTTTGAATTGGTTTCAAAATGGGGAAATGGTTATGGAGCATTTAAGTGTATTCTGGTCCAAAGGAAAAAGAAGGACAATATGATTTGATGAAGGCTATAATGGCCAAAAAACAATGCAAAAAATAAGATTGAGTGCAGTGCTGTCCTGCTTTTTTAAATCAGTCCTTTTGCATTTGCATCAAGATTTTCTTTTTCAAGATCTACTCTTTTTGGAACACGGAAACCACCACAAGGATAGAAGAATTTAAAAAAAATACAAGAAAAATAAAAAAAACTGCATTTAACTTTTACTTTAGATCTAAAAACAAAACATATTAATCTTTACAGTGGCATTTCTTTTCTCAGGTTGGTTCCTTTCGCACCAGCAGCTCCGGTCAACCACTGTCAGTCTGTTGCAGTCGATCCAGGTAATTATGTTCATGTGTTCTATAAAAACATGTGATATTGTTGATTAGCCCCACCATAATATACAATATTAAAGCTGGGAATCTACTCACTTTTTTGTTTGCAAATAGCACATGTTGTATTGGTTGAGTATGGGCTAAGAGCTGATTGGCTGAGTGTTATTTGAACTTTTCTGTCTGTACTTTGTCACATATTTAGATCAGCATCACTTGTATTCATTCACATTTGTAAGCGAATACAAGTTTTGAGAGTGAGACACATTTTTTTATTACACAGTTCCATTGTTAGTGGGTTGAAAGTCAGGTGTTACAGCTTGCGTTGCAGATGTCTTTCTTTGGATTTGCAACAGTAATATTTAACCACTGCTCAGTTGAAGATTACATCCTTGTCTTTTTACCGCATGTGTAACAATAGAAGATGAGATCAGTGTTGTTTCCTGGAGACTTATATCCTCTTCTCCAAGTTTCATATTTAACAACCTCCCACTCTATGGAGAATATTCATGACTCCAGGTCATTGCTATTCACCCGGCACTTGGTGGGTCCAGGTGCTGAAACTAGTGAGGGGGGGCAAGAAGTCCCGGGCGCTGGTACTGCATATGACCGTTGTGCAGTTGTGATTTTGTGTTATAACCTTGTTGACGTACAAAAAGTCATTCATTCATTGAAAACCCTGTCCAAGGTTCACACTGTATTTTACCCTGTGCGAAGCTCACAACAGTGATTTACTGTTCGCAGGTGCAGCAAATGGAAGATACTCCTGCTCAAAGATTTTTGTAAACCATCGCTGTTTCTCAGGGCCATACCTCAACAAAGGCCGTATCGCCGAACTGCCGCAGGCGGTGGGGCCTGGCAAATGCGCACTTGTTCTTAAAGAGGTGAGCTTATCTAAAGTGCCCACCTGCCGTTTCTTTGAATTGTCTTCATCCTAATGTGAGAAGCAACCCTCTGTATTCTTAATCAATCCTTAAATGCAACCATAACAGAAATCTAGTTGTTCTTTAATATATTATGCATAAAACAAATGGATATAAAAGTGGACATTTTATGAGACAAAGCGGTTACAAGACACGTACAGAGCCAACAGATAATAAAGTATACATGCACACAAGAGAGAGAGACAGACAAACAGACAGACACAGACAGAGAGATGGACAGACAGATGTACAGACAGACAGACAGAAACAGATAGAGAGACGAACAGTTCTCGCCTGTTCTGGCGACCCCACTCCTAAAAAATAACAATTGTAAACCGCTTTGAGACTCCGATGTGCAGTGAAAAGGCGGTATATAAATAAAGATTACATTACATTACATACAACAGACAGAGACAGGCAGCCAGAGAGACAGAGATGGGCAGAGAGGGAGACAGACAGACAGACAGACTCAGGCCCTCAGTGTTGTCAGAGAGGCACCCCATTAAAATCTCCTGTGATGTCCCCCTCATGCCACACTTCATTGGTCATAGAGAGGGACCATTGTTAGCAGAACATCCAGAAAATTCATCCCAGCAGGCCTTATGTGTATGGTGTGGACATGCTGTTTTGCATGATTGTAAAAGTGGATATGAATTTGATCCTTGTCCTTTTTGCTGTGATCTTAAATGCTCTGTTAGGGTACAGTGTGTTCTTAATGTGCGGTGCGTTTGTGGGCTTCAGCTGCTGACTATGCTGATCAACGCGGCCTACAAGCCTGGGCGAGTCCTGAAGGAGCTGCAGGAGATGGAGACTCACAGCTGGGACTGTCAGGAGGAGACTCTCAAAGCCAAGTGAGTTTGAAGCACACATTCAGAAAAAAGATGTGAATCATTTTAGGATTTTTTCTTGTCTTTTTCTCTCTTTTATTGAGATGACCAAGATGCAAGATGTTTACTCCCACTATTTCTCAAGTCTGTTAATAGAACAGGGGGATTTCTGATTGCTATAGTGATTCTGAATCACTTTAGCAATCAAAATGGTTTGTCGTTATTTTCTACATCTTAATCTAAGGGTGTATTCAGACCTGAAAAGTCCTTTGCTCCGCTTGCTTGATCCGAATCAAAAGCGAACCAAACTTTTTTTCTTTTGCTCCGGTTCATATTCAGACTGTCCTTTTTGCAAGTGAACTTTTTTATATAAACATATTGACACGTGTGGCGATCGGCGCTCCTATTGGACAGCGAGAGCTCACGGAGGATAGACGCGGAACCAGAGGAAAACAGAGGGCTCGTATGTGCAGCATGTCTGCTCTGCCTATGTTTGCTCCTTTCAGAGCAAAACCACCTTCAACATCAACAGCAGCTCATATGACACAGGCCAAACACGTTGTTTTAAATATTGGAACAGCGTCGTAGAATGCGTGAGGAGAAAGCCGAAGGAGACTGTCTGTGCGCTCCGTGCCCTGTCCCACACATGGATCTATGATAATAACGGCCCTGTTCAGCATAGTGGATAAACCATTGATCTATAATAACCACGGGACAAACAGACGCTGAGGATCAGGTAGGAACCAAAGAACATAATTCACTACATGATGCCGAATATTGCTCTTTGAGACGTGAGTCAAACAGTGTCAGGCTTTTATTAATGCAAATGGCTTGAAGATGCTGCCATTAACATTAATGTATACTGTGAACAGTTTTAATTCCATAAGCCTGTTGCACAGCGTCTCCTCACTGCTCCAGGTCTGCACACGGCTCATTGTTGTTGTGTAGCGTTAGCAGCATAGTTAGCAGCATAGTTAGCAGCATAGTTAGCAGCATAGTTCGCCGCTGCATGGCTAATTCCTCAGTTTCTGTCTGTGGCTTGTTAAGCCCAAAAAATGCGCACGTATCTTGGAGTTGTGTCGGATCGACACCGGATATATTCAGACCGTTCGTTTGTGTGTATTCAGACCTGCATAAAAGCTTCGGATCAGAGTTCCAAACGAATCCTGGTCCGTTTAAAGTGGAGCAAATGTGCAGGTCTGAATACACCCTTAAATGACAGTTCTTGCTGGACTATAAGCCTCTACTTTTTCCTTGTTCTTTTAACTCTGCAGCCTGTAGAGCGCCCTCTGGGGTGCAGGAAGGGATTTGGACACAGCTCTATCAGTGGATCTCTAGAGCTTATGATTTGACACACATTCCTGCTTCTCCTGTGTTTATGTGAACAGCAGAGAGAGAGAGACAAGGAAGTGTTAGGGAACATTTTTTGGACTTATTATTTTTAAATTTTAGGAAGAATGTTGTTGTAAAAATATTTAGTATTGGCTAGAGTGCTTTGATCATCATGAGTCAACAGTAAAACACCTTGTTATTAAATGTCATTAAATGTGATGTTGCAGCCAGTTAAAACAGTCGTCTATCATTTTGCTACATCAGCTTTTGGCTAAGTGTTGCATTACGACATCTCTCCTGTTTCTGTAAACAGGTGTGTGCAATACTTTTTGGATTTCCAACTGCACAAGCACTTTGTACGACCATGTGCAATGTACTATCTTCATCTGCACTGAAAAAGCACTTTGCGACAATGTATATACCTTGTTGTTTATTGTGTATATACCGTTGTTAACTGCAATATTTTACTAGTATGTTGATTTTTATCCTGGCACTAAGGGGGCTGTGCAATGTTATGGCATTATCTTGTGTTAAAATTGTGCTGATGTAGAGAGTGTCTTTTATGTTTGTGTCCAACAGCAATTTATTTTTATATTGCCCTAAATTACTACAGTAGTTTTCTCAAAGGACTTTACAAAACCGTTAAATTTACCAACATAGATCAGAGAATCAAATGCAATGCAATGATAAAAACACATAAAGCCATTGGTCCCGTAAAGGGCGAATGACCAATATCCATAAATGTAATATCACTGGGAGACAAATAACATTGAAAACCAGTGCGGCCTATAAATTGTATACTTTCTCTTCAAATTTGGCTTCTCCGGTTTAAACAAGTGTGCTTAATAGTCCAGCAAATACTGTTATGTTAGTCTAAATTCCTTTTTATAGACTTTTTCACATAATTTATTCATTCATTTCATTGTCAAATAAATGACAGGCAATGTTTTCATGTTTTTTCAGATATAAAGGAAAAACCTACCGCTCGACTATCCGTATCGCTCGGATCGCAGACCAAATCGCAGACTATTGTCGAAAAGTGTGTCTGAAGCTGCAGTGTTGTCCCAACCTCTTCAGCCCGCTCCTTGTGACTGATAAGTGCCCAGAGAACTGCTCTCTACAAACTAAAACCAAATTCAGTGAGTGTAACTCATCTTTTCCTAAGCCACTATTATGAAGAAACCCTAATGAAAGCTTTAACGTCATGGGTTATAATAGGCAAGAGTTGTGTTTGGTGTGAGATTGTGGACATTGCTGTGTGTCCTCAGCTTATTACTATGGGAAGAAAAGGAAACTGTCCAAACCTGTGGGAGGAGAGGATGCAGAGGGCGATCAGGTCCAACCAGCTCGACGCAGAAAGAAGAGGAAATCTCTCTTTGTGCAGAAGAAACGCCGCTCCTCCAATGTGGACTACACCTACGCAGGCTCCCCACAGGTTGGGATCAGGCTTATGTACTGCCACATTTAAAACAATTGTTCAATCAATCAATCTTTCTTTGTAGAGCACTTTTCATACACAGGGCCACACAAAGCGCTTCACAGTCTACATCACACAAGGCACATATCGTCACATAAAACAAACCCCGAAAACACCATCTAAAACACAATTAAAAGTCACAGCTAATTAAAAACATGAAAATAGCAAGTCATTAAAAACATTAATATCACGGGTAATTAAAAACATTGAAAGTGCAGGTAATTAAAAACATTAAATTCACACGTACTTAAATACATGAAAATCCCAGGTAATTAAAAACATTATAAGTCACAATTAATTAAAAACATTCAAATCAGACAGGAAATAAAAATCATAAAAAAATGTAAATCGCACAGATAATTAAAAATATCAAAACATTAAAATCACACAAGGGATTACAAAAAATGTAAAGTATAAGAAATGCTTGACGTGCCTTGTCATTATTCTTTCTGTTTCATTAATAATTTCCTCTAATAATTCATACGATAAATGTCCAATTGTATTTACTTTTTCTAATGCTCACTAAAAGAACGCACGCTTCTGTGGCACTGTGTATATCTACGGTAGTTCCACTCAGTGTCTTGGGAATACAGTGTGGGTGCTAATGACAGTGTTGTGATCATAACAACAGATTACAGAAAGCGCTGCGTTGAACAGAGTCATAGCTCTGGGATCCACTTGTGTTTGTACAGCCTTCGTCTGCTGGTTATTCACCAAACAGAACAAACTAATAAAAATACTTCTCAAGAATGCAATCAAAAAGATGCAGTCTCTCAGTCGTTCAGGGACTCCCTCAGTGATGTGTTTTATTGTCCAAGACAGATGAGAGACATAAGGGGTGGAGAGCGCATATCAAGTGGGAAAGCGAAGAATATAATGTTGTATATCTTCTCGGGAAATGAAGAATGGAAAAAAAGGCGAGGTGTGGTTGGCTGCAGAGGAGGGGAAGGAGGTGGAGGCGTGGCCCAGCTCCAGAATACTACTTGTGGATTAATAATACATTTATTACGGAAAACCTCATTAGAAGTAAAAAAAAAAAAAAAAAGTCTGAAAATTCCCTGGAACTTCAAAATAATAATAATAATAATTAATCAAATATATAACTTCAAAATATGTAAAAATAAATAAATAGGTAAATAATGTGGGAATCCTCATGCATGGATTAAAGGATTAATTTTCCATCTGTATTGATTTTGTTCATCTGTTACTTTGGTTTTTAACCATGTTGTGTAATAGTTAAAGTAAAAGCCCAAATAAGAACTGACTTGGGGAGTTACTTATATTATAACAAATGAATAATTGTCATTTGTGACATGAGCATCCATTGTGTCTATTAAACAAACACAAATAACAGTCCTGTCCGATTTCAGAAGCAAAGCAAGTTTGTGCTTGATTAATTCAATTCAATTTATTTTTGTACAGCGCTAAATCGCACCAGCAGCCATCTCAGAGGACTTTACAAGTTGTCGATTTGTCAACACAGATCAGTAAATGTAATGGATCAAACACAGGAAATGCAAAAATAACATATTCAAGCCTTAGTAGTTGGAAGGGAGACTGCTGGGAATAATGTACAAACAACACTTTATTCTTTTGATTATGCATTAATAAATACAATTTTATTTTTTTATATCAATCAATCAATTTTATTTAGAGCTCTTTACAACACTCAAGGCGTCCCAAGTGCTTTACAATAAAATCACATTAAATCCATTCAAACAGTTAAAAAGCATTAAAAAGTGTCAAGGTGCTAATGATAGCATAAGCACTATAGCATTGATGATAGATAATTATGATAGATAGATAATAATAATTTTGACCAAAGTTGTTATTTTTTTATTGTGAAAAATTTAATTTGATTCAATTTATTCTTGCACGGCCCCAAATCACAACAGTAGTTATCTCGAAGAACTTTTATACATTTGTTAATTTCGCCAACACAGATCAGAAAATTAAACAATTCAAACACAATGAATAAAAGTCTTGATCTTCATCCTGCAGGACAGTGATGAGGGCGATGAAGACTTCACTTTCCACTCGGGCAGTGAGGGCAGCAGCTCCGAGCCGCGTGACGACTCGTCCGTGGCCGAGGTGAGCAGCAGCAGCCGTCCGCGCCGCGCCGTGACGCTCCGCAGGGCCGCGCACTCTGAACCCGGCGAGTCCCCGGAACAGGCGCTCAGGAGGTCCACTCGCTCCCGCTCCCAACCACGCAAGCACCAGGCCCCCGACGAGCAGCATCCGCAGGTCAGGGGCATGTCATGTGACCGTCAGCATTTACCATGTTTGTACTGTGCAGAAAGAGGACATTAAGAAACCTCTTTTAAATCACTTTGTAAAACCCACTTTTACTGAATAGCTTTTAACTGCTGGATTAAATCTGGTTAAACTTCACATGTTGTGTTTTATTGTTCCGTATGGTCTTTGTTTTGTCTTCCTGTATCTACTGCTTTTTTCCCCTTTATCTACTAATAATTATTTTGACATTGCATTATTATGTCTGTTTTATTGGCTCTTTTTATTGATTATACTGACTGTGCAGCACTTTGTGAACATTGTTTTTTAAAAGTTCTATACAAATAAAATGTTATATATTATCATCATTATTATTACTATTTTTAAGCTGGGGTACTTCGCTTTTTTCATCATAGATAATACTTTTCTGTCCCAGCTGGAAGAATCTGTATAGTTTTGTGAATCAGACCATAACAGGCTGTCTTTGCCTTATTAGGACACATTTTTTCTGTTGAATACGGTATATGAGAAAGAGCCCTGTGAGTCACTATTTGACGCTTTGGACTGAGAGCTTGATTCGCTTTTCTGTCTGAGAAATCAGATCTAAAGATGTGACAAAAAACTAGTGAAAGAACCAAACTGCTTTAGAGCCATGAGCGAGTTAGATCAGGGGTAGGGGTGGGAACCTAAGGGTACCTCACGATACGATACAATACACGATACAAAGCTCACGATAATGATATTATCACGATATGACGTTTCTCAATATATTGGTCAGAAATATACAATATGCCAATTTATGGCATAAATAAAAGATAAACTACACTTTATTTCATGATAAATGGAATGGAGATGCGTAATGTAGCCATATATTAAGTATTGATACCAATTTTTTTTTTTATTGTAAAAAAAAAAAATCTATTATTATTTTTATTTTTTTCAAAATTGATATTGATACTTGGCAAATGCATATCGATAATCGAATCGCGGGAGAAAGTATCGCCACACCCCTAATCAGGGGTGTCCAAACTTTTCAGTGAGAGGGCCACTTTAGTTCACCAGACATGTCCAGGGGCTGAAAACTCAGATTGTAAACTGTTTTGCCTGGATTCGGGCTGTTCTGAGCTTTGTAATTACCCATGATGGAACTGAAGTTGGCTGAATGACAAAACCATCTCACCAGTTTGATGACACTGTGAACTTGTGCTTATGATCAAAGAATAGTCTATGTTAGCAAGACAGGTCCACAAGGAATAGCACACAGGCTAGATGGATTGTATTACATATTAGCAGTATTTAAAAGAAATTGTGTTGTGAAAGTTAGGGACTCCAGCTTTTAACAAGAGTCAAAAATGCGTTTTATTCATGATGATAAGAGGATATGAGTTGCAAGATATTTTTCAGGCAAAAACA
This sequence comes from Knipowitschia caucasica, assembly GCA_964034765.1. Lineage (NCBI taxonomy): Eukaryota > Metazoa > Chordata > Actinopteri > Gobiiformes > Gobiidae > Knipowitschia > Knipowitschia caucasica. The sequence goes on from OZ035823.1 coordinate 17,524,247, forward strand.
AAAACTATGATGTTAAAAACTATAACATATATTCTTTTAAAAAAATATAGAAAAAAAGGTGCAAGAAAATGTGCAGGATGAATACAGAGGCCCAGAGCTAATATTTATTAAATGACATGTGGATTTAGTGATAATAATCATGATAATCATGACAGGCTTTGCTTTGACTGTTCCTTTGTTTGCTTTTATGATTCAGAAATCTCAAGTTTCAGGTCTAAAGCTGGTGATTGGTTTGAACGCTGCTTAGGTTGGAGACTCACCTCGGAAACTCGTGTGACTGGTTTAATTTTAGTAACGAGTAACAAAGAAAGGCAAAGTGGATTTAACATGATTCATTTGTGAAGTAAAAGAATCAAAGATCAATTTTAAATCTGACTCATTTATCATCGCAAAACCATCTTAAATGACATTAAGTATAGTCTTAATATCCCACTTTATTATATTTGCTCCTGTAATTCACTATCACAACAGCCTCACTAATGAATGAGCAAAGAGCATGTATCACCAGCTGCTTCATGAACGTCTGAAGATTACGCTGATATCTCTGAGTTTGTGATGTCACATGAATGCAGCAGTACATTAGATAAACATCCATTTCTTTTAAAGCTGGAGTACCTCACTTTGAAACCACTAAACATTACTTGTTTGTAATAAAATACATCTATTGAGTTCCTCTAAACCGTTTGCTTCTATCACTTTCACATGCAGGCATTTTGTCACATTTTTCCCCATTTTCAATTTCAATTTCAATTTATTGTTGGAAAACCCCTTGAGATGAAACATCTCGTTTGCAAGGGGGACCAAACATAAAACAAATACAAACAATGTACAACACTTAGTTACACAAACCAACAATATAACACAAAACATAACAAATGTAATACAGAAAAACAGAAATAAATAAATAAACACAAACATTAAACACAAGACAATCTTGCTCACACAACCCTCTCTCCTTCCCAGTCATCTAAAGATCAAGTATTGTTGTACAAACAAAGTATATCAAAAGAGCCTACAAACATAAACAATCCGTATTGAGATGTGTATGCAGAGAAGTTCTAAAGAGTCCGTAAGTGGTTATTGACCTTAATGCTATGGGAAGATGGTTCCAGTCATTAGGAGCCTTAAAAGAGAAGGACCTCCGACCGACCTCTTTCCGTATCAAAGGAGTAGTAAAAGAAGGATATTCAGAGTGTCTAAGGAAGTAGGTTGTTGTTGATGGAACTAGAAGACATTTCAAATATGGGGGTACATTGAAATACACACATTTGAAGACGAATTGCAGCCAGTGACACTGTCGTCTTTTGTCGGGCTGTAGCCAGTTCAGTTGACTGTATAATATGCAGCGGTGTGTTCTATAGGGACATTTAAGAATAAATCTACAGAGGGTATTAAACAGAGTATTAAGAGGTTTGAGGTGCACGTCATAAGTGTTTTGATAGACTATGTCTGCATAGTCAATAATTGGTAGAATTAGTTGCATGATAATTTTCTTTCTTATTTGCAGTGTGAAACAATTGGATGAACGGCAAAGCGGCATTAGACAGGCATATGTGCGTTTGATTATGTAGTCGATATGTGGTTTGAAATTAAGTTCAGGATCTAGCCAGACACCTAGATATTTTACTGAAGATTCTCTCATCATTGAGGAGCCGTTATTGAAAGTGATGTTGATATTGGCAGAACTGAGAGAATGACGCGTACCAAAAAGCATATAGTTCGATTTTTTCATATTCAATCTTAACAAATTAACATTAATCCAGTTTTGAATTGAGTTGAAATCCTCCTGTAAAAGATGTTGTAACAAGGGTAAGTTTGAGTCCGACAAATAGACAACAGCGTCATCGGCATACAGATGAGTTTGACAGTTAGTGCACACTTGAGGGAGATCATTGATAAAAATACTAAATAAGAGGGGTCCAAGAGTGGAGCCCTGTGGCACTCCTTTGTCCATTATAGAAAGAGTGGACTGCACGTCTTTAAAAACTACAAACTGCTGCCTATTATGAAGATAAGCATTAAACCATAAAAGAGAGTTCCTAGAGAGTCCTATTGAATATAGTTTATCAAGGAGCAGATAGTGGTCTACTAAGTCAAAAGCCTTTGAAAGGTCTAAGAATATGGCACCAGTATATTGGTTTTGATCATACGAGCAGAACACGTCGTTAGTGAATTTGAGTAATGCAGTGGTCGTAGAGTAGCCAGAGCGGAAACCTGATTGATGCGGAGATAAGATTTCAAACTGATTGAGGTAATTGTGTATTTGTTTAAAAATAATTTTTTCAAGGATTTTGGTGATAGTACATAAGATAGAGATAGGTCGGTAATTGGATAAATCAGTGTAATCTCCTCCTTTGAAAATGGGGGTTACTCGTGCAGTTTTCCAAATAGTAGGAATCGAGCATGTGTTCAAGGACTGGTTAAATAGATCAGTAAGAGGGTATTTTATTACATCACAACCAAGTTTCAAAAATTTTACTTCTAAACCATCTCATCCAGCACTACACTTATCTTTAAGTTCATGTATTGATTGTTGCACATCTGAAGGTAAGATTGGGCTGAAAGAGAAGGAAGCCTCATGAGCAACAAGAGATGGGCTTGAGGAGTAAGGGTAATCTGAGTGCTGTGCACTGCTTATGGAAGAAAAATATTTATTAAAAGCTTCAGAGATCATGCAGGGATCAGAGATTGTATTGTTATCAACAGTGACATAATCAGTGCTTTTTTTAGACTTATTAAGAAGCTGGTCCAGATGGTTCCAGAATTGTTTTGGGTTGTTATAGTTTTGAGCTAGGGCCTCCTGATAATAATTAGATTTAGCATTCCTTGTTTGTGTTTTGGATAGATTCCTAAGATGACGGTATCGTTCCCAATCTGTCGGGTTTTTAGAGACTCTGAACTTTACCCAGGTCTGATCGCGTTGTTTAAATAGTTTAATCAAGTCAGAGCTGATCCATGGAAGATGTCTTCCTTTGACACGAATTGTTCTAAAAGGAGCATGTTTATCAATAATTGCATTCATTTCTGAATGAAAGAATTCCCATGCATCCTTGACATCAGGGATCAACTGAAATCTTGTCCAGTTAATGTTAGCAAGATCATTTAAGAAGTGGTCTGAAATAATATTTTTGCTTTGTCTTACAGTAACATATCTGGGTGGGAGTTTAGGCACTCTAATCTTCCAAATGCAATACACCATTGAGTGGTCACTGAAGCTGTCGGACAGCACACCCGAGGCAACAATTCTGTCTGGGTTAGAAACTAATATCCAGTCTATCAGGGTGGAAGAGCGGTGGTCGACCCTGGTAGGCTCCTTTATTATTTGAGTGAGGTTAGCACTAGCAACAAGTCTTCTATCATTGGAAGAGGAGCGATGGAGCCAGTTACTATTGAAATCTCCAAGAATTACCATCTCAGACTTAATATGGAAAGAGGTAATTGTTGACATTATATTTTTCATTGCGTCTGGCGGGGCAGATGGAGGTCTGTAAATGTTAGTGATTATAATATTTTTGTTGCCACTGAAGATTATATTAATAGACAGAGATTCAAAGTTAACTTGCTCCACAGTTGGATATACACATACGGCAGTAAGATTTTTACAGACATATGTTGCCACACCCCCTCCTCTCGCAACTCTATCTGCTCTGAACAGAACATAATCATAAATATTAATTTCGTCATCTGATATATTGCTGTGCAACCAAGTTTCTGAAATTGTAATAATGTCTGGCTTATTATATGACACCCAAGCTTTCAGAAGGTCAATTTTAGAGACCAGACTTCTTATATTGAGATGGATAATTTTTAGGCCTTTAACTGAATCTATTCTTTACTTGATTTGATACATAGTATAAGATGAGAGAGAGCAAAGAAGGACGTTAGAACATCTATCAGCTTTTTCAGAATAAAAACGTGAAAAGTCGAGTACAGGCCTCGTCCCTGGCAATGTTTACGTCCAGGCTATAAACGTATTATTTATTATTTGTCTTATTTACCTATGCATATGACTTTAATTTGTTTCATGTATTTGCATTGTTTTGATTTGTTATTATCGGTTTTGAATTGCTTGTAAGAGCTTGTAACATGATTTGTGATTTATAAATACATTTGATTGATTTTATTGATCAAATAGTGACTGTTGTGGAATTTCTGCATTTTGTTTTTTGACCCAGATGAGGTCAAAGACATGTTGCAGCACGTCTCATATCTATCCGCTGACCTTGCTGCCATTCAGATTGCTTTACTAAAAGATTTCTATAACATGACTCACATTATTATTATTATGCAAAAATACATGTTTTCTGATGAGATTAAGTCCGATTTGGTCAGAAAATGTGTCCTTCAATTTGGAAACAACAAAATGCATTTATGGAATTATTATTATAATTTAGCATTACTTAAAATGCTAAATTTATCGAGTGCTGAAGATGATTTTTTTTTTTTTCCAAAGCACAGCTCAGACATGTTTAAATGTATTTACATGAATTAACATAAATGAGTAACTGTGTTTTTTGGGGGTTGTTGTTCATATTACCACCATTATGTAGTGAATATGTGAAATGTTATAATTCTTGTTTGTTTGCGTGTAGACGGAGGAGGATGAGAGTCAGCTGGTCCTGGAGACAAACCCTCTGCAGTGGACGGTGGAGGAAGTGGTTCAGTTCATTAACTCCACAGACTGTGCTTCTCTCGCCACTATTTTCCTTGAACAGGTACAAAAACAACACTGATATTTGTTTGATGTTTATATTTGTAATAAAATAATCTTTTTTGTGTAGGACATCGATGGTCAGGCCCTTCTGCTGCTGACCCTTCCCACGGTCCAGGAGTGCATGGATCTGAAGCTGGGTCCTGCCATCAAACTATGCCACCACATAGAGCGTGTTAAAGTTGCCTTTTACAAACAGTTTGCTAACTAAGCTATCGCACAACATTTACTATTTCTACATGAACAAATTTAGCAGAAATTCAAAGTTACGTAAGTTACAAATTGGTCAAAATGTGTGATTTTCTTTATCTTTGTGACGACCCTGTGGCGACAGTAGCTCAGTTGGTAGAGCATTGGCCTTTGGGCCTGAAGGTCGTGGGTTCGAGCCCACCGTAAGACCTACTTCATGACTCCCACTGATGACTGCTGTCGTTGTGTCCTTGGGCAAGACACTTAACCCTACTTTGCCCAAAGCCCCCACTGAAAGATCTCAGCTCCTGTGGACTCACCACCTGCAGGAGGATCAGTGAGGGGCTGGTGCTCTGTGTACCGGGTGCAGCTCTGACTGCCACCCCCCCGACCCAGAAATGGATTATGGGGAAGAAAATGTATGTATGTGACGGCCCTGAGCAGTTGACATCATGAGATATTTTCTATTGCTCTTTATATTTGTAGAAATATGTTTTGCTTTCATTGGTCCCTTTTGTGCAGTGTAATTGGTACAGAAAATTGGAATTTATTTATCAAAGCAAAAGTTAATATATTTGGATTATTTATGAATGATATAAGTAACATAAACCAAGACATATCTTTTGAGATAACTTTTAAATGATTAATTATTAATGAATTGTAACTGCTTCTTTGTAGATTGTGTTTCAGCTTTTGGAAGAAAACGTGAGAATGATACAACTTTGTGCGCTGCCCGTGTCGTAATCACACAAATGAAATTGTGTACGCTATTTTGTGTCAATCTATGCAAACGTGTGGAGATATTTTTGATAAGAAAAATAAATTTATAATTATTTGTACATGTTTGTCATGTTTACCTTTCTTCAACAGTTGAAATGCAGATATTGTAATGCTATTGTTATTTACAATGAACACAGAATGCGAAAAATCAAAAAAATTATTTTAGAATAGCCACACTATGAGCTGCTTCTTTCTTCAAGTATTTTCAGACTCTTCAACCATAAAGACGTACGGCCAATGTACTGCATGTATTTGTGTTGTGGTAGATTACAATTTGGACACAGCGCTTATCAAATGTGTATATTTCTGATTTATTTATTTGACAGGGACATAGCACATTAAATGTATTTTTCAGAGCGGATATAGATTTTGTAGTCGATGTAGAAGATGTTGTTTATGTGAATAGTGCAGAAAGCCGACACGAGGAAATACTCAGGACTTCCAAGTTCCTAGTGAATGCGATTAGGGCAGTTGTCAGAGGAGAGTTTGTAGACTTTTTGAAGTGGCTAAAGGACGCTATAGACCAGTTAAAATAGTTATCGGCTTTGTTTTTATCAGCTGTTGGTTAAGTGTTATTTCACAACAATAAATATATTCAAGTGTGGCCTATATGTGGGAAAAAGATCTGATTTATTTTCAAATGGAGCTGGTGCGGAATAGCCTGAATACAATCTGACGTGTCAAGAATCCGTTCAACCATATATGTTCATTGACATGTACTGTCCCTGTCAAATGAATAAAGAAATACAAATACTGCTTGATAATACTGCAATTCAATTCAAGCAGCAGAGACAAAGATTCAGAAGCTCTTTCCCCAAAATGTTTTCTCATAAAGACAGCATGTTGAAGTCTGATTTGTTCACAACATTTTACTCCTACAAGACTTTCTGTTGGAACAAACAACATGGATTATTGATGAAGTTTGAAGTGTTTGGGAGATAAGACCCTGTAATGGTGATAACTTGTCTTTTATCTATTGTCCTTTACTCGTGTAAAGAAGTAAACAATAATACATTATTTTAGACTCCCAGTAGATGTAGGCATGTGATGCCATTTAAAATATTCATTTTGAAACCCTATAGAAATGGGGTGGTGAGCTAATGTTGCTTCTGGACTTTAGGCTTGAACGGGGAACCTGCTTTACGGGGGGGATTGTGAGTAAACTGATGTGGTGAAGAATAAGACTCAGAAACAGGGAACAGAGGAAATCGTGTTAATAAGGAGACAGGTTCACACATGTTCCTGAGAGTCCTGTCATGAGGGCCTAACAGATGTGACGCTGGGACAGTATTGAGCGAACAGCAGAGCTATGGTCAGTCTTTGATCAGAGCTGCTGTTTGTCTTTGTAAAAGCACTGATCCATCAAGTGAACTAAAGAGGTGATGGCGCTGCTCCGAGGCCACTGCATCACACCTCTGCACAACTGTCGGTCTACAGACATGAGATACATCCTGTGGGTTTTAAAAGTCTTGTTTTAACACTATTCATGTGTTTTTCTCAGTTTGAATGACACACTTGTCTGTTCATTTGCAAATGTTACTTGATTCTTATCATAAATAATCGTTTATTATTTTGAGGCCTTCTTTATTCGTGTGTATTGAAATTTCTCCACTGTGGGATGAATAAAGGAACTCTTATCAATTGCTAAAAAAAACTTGCCTAAAGCTGCACCACACCAATTTGTTTCACAAAAAGAGTCTAGTGAAAGAAACATCTTATACATAAATCCGACCACAACATGCTGCCTTCATCTTATTGGAAAACATGCTTGTGTGCTTGTGTAAGAAAGCCCTGTGAGTCGGTATTTGACACTTTTGGTTGAGAGTTGATTGGAGCTAATTGGTTCTCTCTCTTGTTCGCTTGTATGTCTGAAAAAACTGATCCAAATATGAGACAACAGAGGCTAAAGAAAATACATGCTGTATACTCTAAAAACACATTGGTTAGAAAGAACCACCTCCAATTGTTTAAGACGAGATAAATTTACCAATCTGTTGGTTGTCGGTGAACCAGTTTAAAAAAAACGATATATTGCATGTGTATTGTTTTGGCACTATACCAATATTACACAACATATCTCTAATGTAACACCGCCTACGTATGCGTGTCAGAGCTAAAACGCTGAGCATGGCAGTTGCTGGTTAGTATTGTGAAGGGAGACTTCTGGGAACACCAGCTGCCACAGTGGGGCAGCGGCAAAGTGCTAAACTATTCTTGTGCTTCAGGCAAGACACTTGCCTTATGTGTGCGTGAACGGTTGGTGTCAACTATGGTTATATGGTGAGAATAATTTGGCCAATATAGATTGGTTGAAAACACAAACATTTATGGATTGGTTGTTTTAACCAAAAGATTGGTCAGACACATAACTACCAACAGATTTTTTTTAAATATATGCCTGAAGTAGTTTATTTGTTCTGTGATTCAAGATAACTAGCTATAAAACTCTATTCCTCACTGTAGGTGTTTATTCTAACCTGCTTAATATGAAATTCTGATTCTGATTCTGATTCTAAAGATCAATCTGGGTTCAGTAGTGTAAGGTGTACGTGTGACCCTGCCTTTGCCCAGCATGATGTAGGCAGATAGAGGTGAACAATGAGCCTCTCCTCCTGTGCTGCACTGAAAGTAGGTCACACAGCTGTAGCCCAGTGAGCTGCAGCAGAGGCTTCATTCATCCTCAACAAAGTGAGATTTTCTTGAGTTGTGACCAGTTTGTCTCATCCTGCGGCTCACAGATGCCTCCACAACCAAGTAGAAACCACTCCTGCTGCAGCTCATTTTGAGAGGTGTGAGTTTTTGTTTGTTTTGCAAATAACACTCAAAACATGAGGCAAGTTTTACATTTATTGTTGACGGAAAGAAAGAAACAAACAGTACTGAGTAAAATAAATAAGGTGTCAACAAATTAGCAATGTCTGACAAAAATCTCAATTATTACAATACTTGATTGTATTTTTATCATGTCTAATTGACAGAAGTACACAGTTAAATTGGCCTGCAGCATCTGGCCATATACATCTCGATTCTCGATAAGAACATCACCTTTTCCTCTCATTATTCACCAGACACAAATGTCTCTAGGTCTGACTCATATCCTATTTTTCCCTCAACATTTTTACCGTAATCTGATGCAAAATCAAAGTTAAGCAATATTTACCCTGGGCACATGAATCTAAATTAATTAACCAATCCATAACATAGAATTAATCATCTTTAATAATCACATGTGGACAAGGTCAAATAGAATAATCACTATCATAAAATAATAAACTGTCCTAACCACGCTGGAGGTTCTGGGGCCTTGGCCAAGATTGAAAATATAACCAAATATGCCTTCAAATGTCAAATGTGAGTGTGTTTTAATTTTTTTTTTTTCTGTGCTACGGCTATACTACAGTTGTAATAAAGAATATATAACTGTGACCTGGGCGGTATGATTGTGGTGAAAAGAGAGTGTGCAGAAGAGGAGAAGAGGAGAAGAGAGATAGAGAGAGGAGGGGGGTCATGTAGCAGCTGGTTGGCTGATGGGCTGGTATCCATGGAAACCCGAGTAAAAAAGAGTACAAGCTCCATCCCTGAGTCCCGTATCAATGCTCAGTAAAAAAGAATACCTTTTCACAGGCTCCTATGCTCACAGAATTATCTGCTGTGAAACTATATTGAAACATAGAGTGACAAAGAACACTAAAGTAAATACAAATAATATCACTGAGTGTGTAACTGAAACCCATTCTATAAAACACAAATGTCTTTTTTTGTCTTGAGTTTAAAGTGTAGTCATGTCCTCAGTCTCCCCCTTCTCCTGGTGGGATATGACAAGAACAGAGACATCAGTCGGCATCCAAAACACCTCCTCCCACCTCCACATGGATTAAGAAGTAGCAGCTCTACTCTGAGCTCCTCCTCCTATCTCTAAGGGAGAATGAGGAAATTCATCTCTTTTTTTGTTTCTGAGTTGTTTCCATGATGCAACACACAGTTATAATTAATTTGATTTCTGCATAAAAGGGAAAGACAAAGATAGCAAACGCTTGTGTCATGTCAAGTGACGTTCTCTGAGTCATGGAGAAACAAATACCACTTCAGTGTGAGGGGAAAATAATGCATCATGGATAAGAAAAATAAACTAGTAAACTACAATATAATAGAATTGACTTAATATAACATCGAATTTAAAAAACAAACAAACAAAGAAAAGGCACATTTCAATACATGTCTTCTAAGTGCCACATTTCCCCATACTGTTACTTCGTGATGCACAAAAGCCTTTAGTGGCGCCTCCTGCTGGACCAAATAGAAATGACAGTACTCGTCCACACTGTCTTTCACTGTTAGCGGACGTGACACTTAACTATTGGAAAGGTTGCTGTTTCAAACTGATTTAATGTATCCTGTAGAGCAATATGGAATGTAAATTGTCAAAGTTTGGCTTACGACACGAATACTCAAGGCACTCAACTCAGACTTCACGCCTGCTGTAGTAGTAAAAAGGGGGAGTGTCCGAGCGGCTTTGAACGCCCCGTACGTGGTGCTAACGTAGACTTTTTCTACACGCTGACAGCTCAGTGCAGTGTGTTTGGATCATGGTTTGGATGGAGAGATGAGGAGTTCTGCTGTCCCAGGGAAGAACTCAATTATTACAGTTAATGGTAAGAACACTCACTCTGCTGATTTATATACAATGTACTTTTTTTTGTCTTTTGGTGGTATTTGAGTATTTTAGTGATGCTTAACTGCATGTTTGCTTACCAGGCAACTTAGCAGTAAATATTAGAATAAAACATAGAAGTGAAACATAGAAGTGTTCACAAGTTCAAGTTTTGATCAGTTCTGCATTGTGTACATTGTAGTAGTAGTAGTTGTGTAGTGGGTCTATTTTTTCATACAGTTTATATGGAGGTGTGTATTCATTTTACTACATAGATATATATTACTGGAAAATATTAAAACAAATTATACTTCTAACATTAAAAAAAAGTATTTTTATTTGATATTGGCAGTAAACTTTAAAGGATTTTCTCAAGAAGGAATAATCATGTATTTGTGTGGCACTAGAATAGATTTTGCTTTACATAAAACATGTTTCAAATGGCACATTCTAATGGTCTATTTTTTCAAATTAACTTTTCATATCTTGTTTTGGTCATTTCCTTCACTAAGCTTGTATGTTGTCTATTCTTTAAATTATCTTGTGTTGCTTTGGAGTGTTTTGTTCCTCTAAAAGACACTCATAGTAATAGACTTGTCTCAGGCACATCCCCTGTCAATAACAACAAAGCCCTCAGTGCACTCCAGACCTCACTTGGTACTTCAAAAACACACGGTTTTGATTGAACTTGATGTGAAAGGTGAGGTGGGCGTTGCTCTAAAGGTCTCCCAAAGGTCCTGTGACGTTAGAATTAGGATGGGAGTGGTGGAATAGGTGAGGAGGAGGGGACCCAGCTCAGATGCCAGTATGTGGTCTCTACTCATAAACATGAAAAAGCATATTCCACTTTTAAGTCATGGAAGCTTAAAGTAGATCTAAAGTCTGCTCTCAGTGTGTAAGTGTAGCTCAGTAAAAACAGTTATTGCATATATAAGCCGGTTCCACCAACTGCTGTGAAAATCTGCCCTTGCAATGTTCAGCTCAAGAATCTTTGTACTCTGAATGTTTGACCACCACAATGACCCCTGTGTCGGCCTAATCCACTTATGTTCAGACTACAGCTGCACAAATGAAAGTTGGCAGTGGACTGCAGTGACCACCTGAGGAGTTTGTTGATCCATTCGATAGCTTTGTGCATTTGGGAAAGGCACTTGTACAACACCTTTGCTTATAATCTATCATAAATGTGAAATCCTTCTTCTAATTTAGATCTTAGAATTTTATGTTGCTGCTGCACTTCTGCTGTATGCCAACTAACGCACACCGGAACATTGGCCTCCAAAAGACAGGAAATGTGGTTACAGCGTTGAAGTTTAGTAGAAAGGTGTCACTCTGCAAAACAGTTTTCTTCAAGCTTGAAAAAGTGCAGATGCATTTCGAGCATGCATTTGTACTTTCTGTAGGCACATGACAGTAAAGGTTAAAGGCGAGATATAGAAGTTGACATATAATCATAAAATATGTTCAATTCAGTTCCTCAGACACAGTTATCACTCACAATTATTTTGGTGAATGATGTGTACTGTATGTCTCATGAGGAAGTTTAGACTTTATGTTTTCAGATACAGTAGATTGTGTCTGGGGGTAGCCATGAAACAAACTTCATGGCTACCCCATGACGTGTTTTCTAGATAAATAGATTGATTGAAAGATAGTTGCAGTAAATAGATAGATAGACAGACAGACAGACATATACACATACATACATACATACATACAGTAGATAGAACGATAGACAGACAGACAGACAGACATAGATATATACATACATACATATACAAAAACATACAGTAGATAGATAGACAGACAGACAGACATAGATATACACATACATACATATACATACATACAGTAGATAGATAGATAGACACACAGACACAGACTTACATATATATACATACAGATAGATAGATAGATAAATAGACAAACAGACATAGATGTACACATACATACATAAAAACATACATAAAAGTAGATAGATAGATATACACATACATACATACATACACATACATACAGTAGATAGATAGATTGACAAACAGACACAGACTTACACATACATACATAAATACATACATACAGTAGATAGCTAGATATACACATACATAGTTACATACATACCTACATACTTACATACTGTACATTCTACATACTAAGGACAATTCATCTTTGTTGTAATTTGTATTGAAGTAATTATGCATTATTATACTTTAAAAACATGCATCACTAAACACACTTCTGCTTCCTTTGTGTAGCGCTCCTTGGGCATTACAGTGAGCAGAGCAGGCACTTGTGGTCAAATATTACCGATCAAAGTTTAGTATTTCAGTTCTAAGAATAGATGCCCAGCCCCACCACTAGCTGACATGTGCGCACAGGGAGCGAGAGGCGGTTCACGTTTCAGAGACACATACTGCAGAGAGGTTTAGAAAAGCTGTTGTTCAAAAAGAGCGGCTTTATTAGTGTTTTATTTAACAGCTGCTGTGGGGCACTGCTGTTCTGCTTGTGGTGAGTTGGATTGGTTTTTCATTGAAGGATTTTTTAAGAGAATGTAGAGGTGGGAGAGATCAATTATTTCAGCGGATTGAGCAGTTTGAATGGAAAGTATGACTATAACTTTCTAACTTCACTTAAAAGTGACTTAAAAAACTTCACACTTTTTTTTTATCTCTTCTGCATGTTAAAGACTAATTGCTTGTTGTTCTTGATACTAATCAGCTCTCATTGGAGGAATGTATTTAAGAAAACATGAATAGGGCATCTTCTGTACAAAACAGTATTAAATTGTGCTTTATTTACATTATTGTGGTGTCAAATGTGGTTACATTTAGTAAAGATGAATGTTATCACAAAACTAAAATGACTAGATAATTCAATAATATAATATACAGACTCTATATTTATACAGCAGTCATGCAGTTGTATTATTTTGACTAATTATACAACAAGTACCACAAGGGTTTAGACTTTGTTTGATTTTTGAGATTCAAAAGTTGCTCAGAGAATGTCACGTTGTGTCCGGTTTGTGTAATTGAGTTTCGATTCAGCCCCAAATAAATATCTAGTTCCAGGACTGATTGACTGATTGACTGATATCCGATTTCTGATACTTTTGACAAGAGTAAAAGTTTCATGACAACATTATTACAGCAGTCTTATACGTAGCCACAGTGACACATTACTACCTGTTTCTAGCCTAATTCTTGAAGTTATTTGCTTTGCCTTGTTAAACTAAAGTGAGATATTTGTAGTACTAATTGTGTGAGGGTGCTGATCTTGCTTGTGTAAGGCAAAGATCAATTTCTGTCATCACTTTTCTAGTACACCCAGACAATGGTTTTCCATTATAATCTGTTTCTATTCTAGATTCTAATCCTTATGCAGAGCCCTTGCCTCTTGATTATCTCTCTGTGATTTGCTTTAATACACTGTCTTCGTAAAGCACGTTAAGTTGCCTTAAGAAATGTGCTTAGTACATCAAATATCTTCTCTCTTTTAAGTCTGTGTCTCTGTGTTTTCGCAGGTCGTTTGAAGATTCGGATCTGGCTCGGGAAGTGGCCATGCGTGATTTTCATCTTTTCGCATAAAGTCGATACAAGGATTACCCCCGAGAGTGTTTTGGTTCATTGTTAGTTCAGTGTCGAAACCTTGGGAAGATGTCACCTTTTTTGAGGATAGGTTTTTCCAATTTTGAGATGGATCCTGGTCTGGCCTATCACGAGGAGGTGCTCAACCCCTACTGTGCAGTTTATATGAAAGAGCCCTTCGACACAGGTACGAGAGTTTAATGCTTTTGATGAGGATAAGTACTGTAGATAGATATATAGATACTTTATTGATCCCCCATAGGAGAAATTCAGGTTTCCAGTAGCAGAAAAAAAACATCCATCCACATAAACAAAACAAATAAATGGATCATTCTAAAAAGCTAAAAATAATATAAAATAGGAAACAACGATTCATTCTTTATTTTTTATCCTTGGATGTTACTGCCACCAACTCATTTAGTAAAACGTTCACAAACTCCAATGCTCTATTCCCGATATACACATGTTATACCTCATTTTATAGCTTCGCCTTTTCTTGTAGGAGTCAGAATTATTTGTATTTCCAGAGTAACAGGAAATCACAAGCTAGGTTTTAGCTTTGTTATATGGTGCTAGCATTTAATACAAGTGATACAAAATATTTGAAGGCATGCATGTAAAAATCTTACTAACAATCAAAAATCTCTCTGTCTATCTATCTATAAAAAGTCCCCACTAGTCATTAGGGGCATTTACACAAGTTCACATGCACTTTTTCATAGTTATGTGTGAATGCATGGAGAGTGCCTTTTTACTATTATTTTGGATATAAAAAAATATTCTGCTTCAGAGTTAGAAATGATGTACTTGCAATATGCGTTATCTTGCACCACAAACCCTTGCAATAAGTGTTTGTGGTTGATCATTGGTAAGAAGAATCCCCGTCAGTATCGGTCGGTTCATGATACTAGTGTTGTGTTTAGATCAAACTTAAAAGCCTGTGCATTGATGCTGTGTAGGGCCACAACTTTACAAATGTAAACAATTTATTATAGGCAAGGCAAGTTTATTTGTATAGCTCAGTTCATACGCAAGGAAACTGAAATCGCTTAGCAAAACAAGAGAAGCAAACAAGGTATTAAAATGGAAATGTTGTTGTTTTTTTAGTCATTTATTTATTGTGCTATTTTATCGTGCGACTCCCAGCTTGTGGCCGGCGACCCCCACTTTGTGAACCACAGACCTAAACTAAAGCCTTCATTAGAAGCTGAACTGAAAGTAACTCCTCATTACTGCTGTCGTCGACTTGTTTGGGAACTGACGCGGTGTAAGGAGGTGTTTTGCTGAGTAACTCTGACACAGTTCTTAAAAGCTTCAACCCCAGAAACACAACATTTTCTCTGCTCATTTGTAAGGCACAGTTGAAAATGAGTTTAGTTTTTTGCTGACAGTTCCGAATGTAATCATAGATTAAACCAGTATTCATTAGTGTGTGAAATAACAGTAGTATTAATAGGACCATTGAGCGGAAATTCACAAAGATTACATGTCATTCAGAGGTTATTTCTGTAGTGGATCCATTGTAGACTGTGAGTATACGTGACATGGAGCTAAAAACAGAGCAGAGGAAAGAGGACGTTTCTGAATTGAGATTGTTTTCCCCTTTTGTGAAACCACATGACGTTTAGTGCAGACTGTTCCACAGACGCATTGACTTGTTCCCATTACACTGATACTTTGCATAGAATCACATCGCCTCTTCTCATTTTGACTTCTGGCATAAATACCTTCAGTTAGGAGATTATTAAATCATTATTGTATAGGATTGTAACTAATGATTATTTTCATTATTTTGGTAATGTATAATAGCAAGTGCTAAGAATGCTAATGTGATTTTAATTAAATTCGACCCTGACCACCGGATGAAAAGCAAAGGACACTGTAACAGATCCCCACTTTATCATTGAAAATAGATTCAGATGTATTTGCCATTTGCAGTAAAAACACATTATAAATATTTGTAATTATTTTCTTTTTTGTGGTGGTCTTGTCTTGTGTGTGGTGTCTTTGTAATGTCTTTTACATGGACTTTGAGTCTGGAATAAAGATGTATTATTATTAGAATTAGTATTAGTATTAGTATTAGTATTAGTATTAGTATTAGTATTATTATGAAACACGATATGGCTGTTGTAGTTACTGCTCCATTTGAGATTTAAATTCCCATGTCACAGCTTATATGTGTATATGTGTGTTGGAGTCTACAAACAGAGCAGTTAATAATGTATGTATTACTAAAATAGATCTCAATGAAATGAAAAAAATATTTAGTTAGTTGTTATTAATCAAATCATTCCAGCTCTAATTTAATAGATTATTCATTCTTCATATTTATATTGTATCCTTAATTATGTTTGTCATTAAATATGTAAAATAAAAACAAGAAAAGTCCTGATGGACCAAAATGAGGACAACATTCTTGATTATATAGAACTGTGAAAAACATGCAAATGAGTCGTATTTTTTTCTTTTGGAGAAAGTGAATAGTTTCGATTTATTTCAAACCTGCACAACAGGAGTGAGAATGTGTTTGTTTGACAATGTGATGTCTTCACGGCTGGATTTATCATCTGATTCAGATTTGTTTCACTAAGACGATCAACAAAAACAGTTTCAATACAAGTGCTGACAATGCTTTGTTTAAACTGATATCAGCTTGTGGAAGAAATGAGACATCATGTGTAAATTTACCTTATTTTAGATTTTACCATGTTACAACGTAATGCTCACATTTTAATACAGTGTTTTTTGGACACTCAAAGAGGCTTCTCATGGCATTATTCTTTCACTTGGTACACAGTGATCATTCGCTTATACTGTAGCCACAGTTGCCCTGAGGCAATGTGGTTGAAGTGTTTTGCGTCAAACAAACAAACAAAAGTTTTACTCTTTTCAGCCGCAGCCGCCCCACTGTGGCAGCTGGTGTTCATAGAGGTCTCCCATCACAGTACTAACTAGGTTATGTCCTGCTTAGCTTCAGAGGTCAAACAAGATCTCGCATCACATTTGCAAGTGGCACATTGTAGTCCTGAGGTTGTTTTCAGACAGGTTGAGCTCCTGTCTCAGTCCTGTAATAGTATGATGTCATTATACCACTAGTCAGGGGTGTCCAAACATTATAGTCAGAGGCCCACTTTAGTTCAGACTCAGACTCCAGCGGCCGACATCACAAACTGTCTTGACTGGCATCGGGCTGAGCTTTAAAATGATCTATAACAGAGCTGAAGTTGGCTGAATGACACACGTATTCCATCTTCCCATTGACAGTAGAAGTAGAACCATTAACGTTTGTGACACAATCAAAATACAGTATGTACAAATACAAGTCAACAACTGAACTGAGTTACGACCTGTCTGTATTGGCTGAGCTGAAGTTGGATGGATGACACAGTGTGCTTACAGTATGATCTCAAAGACTAATTTGGGTTAGCATGGCAGAGGGCCACATAAAATGACAGTGAGGGCCGCAATTGGTCCCCGGGCCTGAGTTTGGACATGCCAGCACTATGACATCATACTCACACCAGTTTTCTCCCTTTTAAAATAAGTTTTGGCAGTTAGGGTTATTACATGGTTGTGTTTGCAGTTGTTTTGTTGTTTTTTTTTTGGGTAGCATTGGGATAGCATATACTATCACATGAAAGAATATCATGAAATGATAGTAAATAGTCGTATTATATCGTTTAATGGCCAAAAACAATGCTTCATAATTCTTCTATAGAGCTTGGGAAGTCAGTGCAAAGTGAGTGGTCATCTGTATGTAAACTGAGGCACATTTTTAACCACTTCGTGCCCATCACATTTTCTGCAACAATATAATACTTGGTGCATAGAGAGGACTTTGTATTTTTGTGTATTTTCAGCAGCGTTTTGATCAGTAGAGTAGAGTATAGAAAGCAGCTGGTGGATCTGATGGAGGAAGTCAAGAGCTTAGTGGCTTTATTGTTGAAGCTGTCAGACATGTGGGTGTTGCATAAGGTATTAGGGATGTCATCGCTGAGAGAAAAGAGCAGCTGTCACTTATGAGCAAGTTTGTTAATGTGAGAATATCGTGTTCGAGACATTTGACCTATATCTAGCAGAAGCGAAATGAAAATGTGTCTGGTACAACGCGGTCTCTGAGTGTCTGTAATACTGTACTTCCTGTATTCCAAGACCAAGATCGAGCCACATGTTCTATCAAAAGACCCACCTAATCTTCAGACAGATTATGTTCACAGGCATCAAGGATAAAAATCTTGTTTCATTGTCCTGATGGTATTATTTGGATTAATGCAAAGGATTTCCCTGGTTTTTATAGCATTGTCATGACAAGGGTCGGATCTTACGCAAAAGCAATACTGTTGTGTTTACATACAAGCATTGTAATAACATAGTCATACGCCTGACCTACAGAGGGCGCTAGTACCATGTGATAGCGGGACAAGGACAGAGTGAGAGGGAGAGTGAGAGGAATGCAATGGAAGAAAATGCTATGACCATGCTCCTGAGATCTCCGCAGTAAATCGTTCTTAAAGACTTACTAAGTTTCTTATTTCTTCTACACCACCAACATAACAAATTGGCGACGAGGATGAGTGCATCTGTACCGTGCCCACCGTCTTTTCTTTCACACGTTGGTGAGCCGCCTATACCTTTTGCTACATGGCGGAGGATGTTCGAGAATTATATGCTAGTCATCAATGCTACAGGAGATGCATGGCCTGATGCTAGGAAAAGAGCCGTGCTACTACACTGCCTTGGACCAGAGGGACAACGCCTTTTTTACACTTCACCGGACCAAGGTGATTCTATGGATTCTGCAATGGCTGCGCTGGAGAAACACTTCGTGCCTAAAGTCAACGTCGTAGCATGCAGACACACGTTCAGACAACGTGTTCAGCGCTCGGACGAGACAGCAATACAGTACGTAGCCGCGCTAAGGGACCTGGCTGCGTCATGTGCATTTGGTACAATGGAGGGGGAGATGATACGCAATCAACTCATTTCTAATACATACCTCAGTGCAGTGCGTGATAAACTGCTTCTGGAGGACAATCTGACTTTAGATAAAGCAGTAACAGTTGCTACACAAGTGGAGGCAGCAGTAAAAAATGCCACACTGTTGACCGCTAACAGACACGTCCCCGCTGCGCCAATACAGGCAGTCGGAGCGTCCCGCTCATTTATTCGCGGCAGGAGAGACACCAATCCCGCCAAGACTTCTGCACATGACCGTACCAGGCAGGTTTCCAATGCCAGTAGTCAACGCAAATGTTTCAGATGTGGATCGAACAAACACTTGGCTAGTGACAGAACCTGCCCCGCCGCTTCAGTACAATGCAATTCTTGCGGGAAAAAGGGACATTTTGCCAAGGTATGCAGATCAAGTACCAAAACAGTGAATGAAATACAAGATGTTGTTGTGCCAGAACTCGCTATCCTCCGGATTGATGATGTAAAACTAGCCGCAGCAGCATTTGATAAATTAACCTGCACAGTAAATATTGAAGCACCAAAAGGAAATGGACATTCACTTGAGTTAATAGTGGATACCGGAGCTGCTGTGTCCATACTGCCAGAGTCCATATACAGAAAATATTTTGGACGCTGCACACTCGAAGAGCCAAAAGCTAGGCTTGTTACTTATTCCAAGGGCCACTTACCTGTACTTGGTTGTCTCCGTGCAGAAACTACAACTACTGAACAAGACAGTACTGTGCCAGCAACTTTCTACATTGTGGAAGCCGGATCTCCCCTGCTGGGCTTGGATTTGATTAAAGCCCTGGGGGTCAGCATCATTGACGGCAAAGTGATCCTCAACACGGACTGTGCAAACACGCCACCTGCTGGGGAGCCCGAAGGTGCAGTGCACAACATTGACTCTACTCCAGTTCAAACACTCGGGTGTGTCAAAGGATTTATTCATAAAGTACAAGTCAACAATGCAGTGCGTCCAGTGCGCCAAAAACTACGACGTTTGCCGCTCAGTATACGCAAAGAGGTCTCTACAGAACTTACCCGACTACTCCAAGCAGGCATCATTGAAAGAATTGATGCATCTGAATGGGTGAGTCCCCTGGTGGCGGGAAGAAAACGCCAAGGGGCTCTGCGCCTATGTGTCGACTTGCGTGAACCAAATAAAAGTGTCGTCATGGACTGCTACCCGCTTCCTCACATGGAGGACCTGTTCGCTGAACTGTCTGGTGCTACATACTACAGCCAGATCGATTTAAGCTCAGCCTACCACCAGTTGCCTCTACACCCAGAGAGCCGCAAACTGACTGCCTTTATAACCCATGACGGCTTATTCCAGTTCACTCGAGTCCCCTTTGGCCTTGCTTCCGCTCCATCTGCATTCCAAAAAATGATGGAGACAATACTGAAGGACTTACCGGGTGTACAGAACTACCTGGACGACATCATTATCTATGGAGCTTCAAGAGAGGAACACGATCTGCGCCTACAAGCAGTCCTCAACCGCCTAAGTGAGGCCAGCCTACAGATCAACTTTGGGAAGAGCGCCTTCGCAAAAACACAGATTACATTCCTGGGCCATGTCATTTCCAAAGAAGGCTTGCGCCCGAGCACAGACCACCTTACTGCTATCGCTGAAGCACCTGCACCAAGAAACATGCCAGCGCTGCGCTCATTCTTAGGTCTGACTTCATGGTTTAGCAAGTTTGTCCCTAACTATGCTACACTTGTTGAACCCCTGCGACTACTGCTCAAGACTAGCCCGCAGGCTAAACTACACTGGGACAATGTTGCGAATGAATGCTTCACAAAGCTGAAACGGCAACTACTGGACAGTCCTGCTCTTGCCATGTTCAATCCAAAACTGTCAGCTGTCATCACAACAGATGCTTCTGACTATGGCTTAGGAGCTGTCCTGACGCAGATTCACTCAGACAATACAGAGCGCATCGTGGCTTTTGCTTCACGCACACTGACGCCTGCTGAGAGGAAGTACTCCACTACGGAAAAGGAGGCCCTCGCATGCGTGTGGGCTGTCGAGAGATGGAGGACATACGTCTGGGGACGCAGATTCACACTCCGCACAGATCATCAGGCCCTGACTACGCTCCTCAACACCAAAGGTATGAATAGAGCAGGGATGAGAGTTGCCAGATGGTCAGCCAGGCTAATGTGCTTTCAGTACGACATTGAATACCGCCCTGGAAACCAAAATGTGCTGGCAGATTGTCTCTCACGTGTTCCCCTTGAGTCAACTCCACTGACTGAACCTGAACCTGACTTGTTTGTTGAGATAGCTGAAATCTCAGAGCTCCTTACTGCACTGCCTCTCGCTGACTTTAAAGCAGAGGCCGAGGACTGTCCCATACTCACAAAGCTAAGGCAGATCAGTCAGTCCAAATGGCCAAAAACCAAAAAGTCATTATCCAGTGACCTACAGCCATACTTTCTTATCAGACATGAGCTTGCAGTAGATTCCCCACTGGTTTTCCGAGGTGCTCGTCTAGTAGTCCCCGACTCACTCAGAGAGCGCATAATACAGCTTGCACACGAAGGACACCAGGGACTTGTACGCACGAAGCAACGCCTCAGAGAACTTTACTGGTGGCCAAACATGGACAGCTTAGTTCATAGTGTCCTCTCCTCGTGTACAGTATGCCAGTCCTGTGACAAGACTGCCAAAGTGTCACCTGCTCCGCTACAACCTGTAGAGTTTCCTGAAGGCCCCTTCCAGCATGTGGCTGTGGACATAGTCGGTCCTTTCGAACGTGGACCTCAGGACTGTAGGTTTGCTATCACTATGGTGGACTACTTTAGTAAGTGGCCTGAAGTAGCTTTTACCCCAAAAGCAACTGCAGCTACTGTCATTACCTTCCTGTCAACTGTTTTTGCGCGTGAAGGTAATCCTTGTGCAATTACTACTGATAACGGCCCACAGTTCACATCTGGTGATTTTGCAAACTTCATGAGAGAGAGAGGAATTAAGCACATCAGAACAAGCGTGTACCATCCTCAAGCCAATGGGAGTGTTGAAAGGTTCAACAGAGTGCTCAAAGACTGTATCCAGGGAGCACAGGCTGTGCAAAAGCCATGGAAGCCAACAGTAACTGCCATGCTCCAAAGCTACAGAGCCACACCCCATGCTACAACGAACGAGTCTCCATTCCTGCTGCTCAGAGGACGACCTATGAGAACCAAGCTCCACATTCTGCCACAACGTGATGACACCGGACGTTACGACAAAGTGAGATCCAGAGTCGCTCTGCAGCAAGCCAAAAGTAAGAAATACACTGACAAAAAGCGAGGTGCTAAACCTCCTAAACTTGCAGTGGGAGACAAAGTGCGCATACGGAAGCCTTTTCATGTTGGGAAAGGAGAGAGACAGTACACGGACCTATAAACATTCAACAACAAACCGGATACAGCACCTTCATCTTAAGTGACGGGAAAAGGTGGAATGCAACACGTCTTTCTCTTTGCCCTGGAAGAGCGGAGGAATCACCATCTCAAGCTAGCACTTCTGGACAAAACACTAGCTTGCCAGAGACTGTTCCAAACCGGGCCATCCCACAAAGAGCGCACAAACCACCAGCATGGACTAAAGACTTTGTAATGAAATAACTTCAAAGATTAAGATAACAAAAGAAACGTATACCATCCTTGTTACAACTATTGTTCATTAATAATTGTAATGCAAGATTGTAATTTCAGCTGCTCACTTTAAGTTTATACTCAGATTTTAGTTAAGAGAAATGTATAGCAGCTAATTACTATAATTACTAAAGATGAGAAAACTACCTTAAATCACATGTTCTATAACACAGGTGTCAAAGTCAAGGCCCGCGGGCCAAATCCGGCCCGCAAATGAATTGTACATGGTCCGTTGCCTGCCATTGACGCACTATTACGTCAATTGCGTTTTCCGCTATTTTCATGTTCCCAGATGTCTATTATATCTAATATGTATGGGGATAAGCTTGAGAGCATATTGAATCGAGCCAGCAGGTGGCAGCAGCGCTCTCTGAATGGTTTGAAAACAGCTAGATGCACTTGTTGTGCCTCTTTTTCTCAGCTTTTTGGTGATTTCAGTAAAACTTCCCTCTACTCAACTGGGGATTACAGGCTAGAAACAAAATTATTTTTGCTGATGAAAGTAGACAGTCTATTCTTTCAGAATCTGGTTTTGGATTTCAGATAGTCATAGTACACAATATTTTGTGGGTCTTGAAAAATCTATAAAAATCATCAGAAACTGCTGGCAATATGGGAGTACCTGTTCTGAAATGGGCTGGCAGGCAATAAGTTAATAAACATTGAACCAGTCCGGCCCTCGGCTTGCAGCAAATTTGTTTTTTTGGCCCTCTGATGTATTTGACTTTGACATGCCTGTTCTATAAGGAGAATATTTCACTTGTTTTACATAAGTTCTATAATAGGAGATGTTGCCTTTTATGAGTAACAGGGGAGATGTTGTGTTTACATACAAGCATTGTAATAACATAGTCATACGCCTGACCTACAGAGGGCGCTAGTACCATGTGATAGCGGGACAAGGACAGAGTGAGAGGGAGAGTGAGAGGAATGCAATGGAAGAAAATGCTATGACCATGCTCCTGAGATCTCCGCAGTAAATCGTTCTTAAAGACTTACTAAGTTTCTTATTTCTTCTACACCACCAACATAACAAATACATTATACAGATTATTCTTTAGTACTTTGATTCTGTCTTATCTTTGTTGTTTTTATCATTTCACATCTAATACACATTTCTAATATGTAGAAGCACTAATAACACACACTAAAAACTAAAAAATAAACTGTTTTTTGTTTAGTTTTTTTCATCATATGAAATGGTTGAGATGCAGTTTGATGGTAAAGAGTTAGATTTCAGTTCCAAGCCGGCTTCAAGAAGATATTGTGATTCAAAAAGTGATCTACCAAATGTTGAGGGATCCATTATAGGGTTGAACAATATAAAAACCAGGAAAAGAAAATAAATACAATGAATACAATAAACAAGAATTTATTAATAATTTGTTGTTGTTTTTAAGTTTCAATACTAGAACAATTTCATATTTTACAGACCAAAAGGACAGACCTATCCCTATTCTCAAAACCAAACTCAAGTCACACAAGATGGAAAATCCGGAAGACTTGAAATACCAAATTCTTAAATATGAACATAACGCTTCATAATAGTAAATGTGTTTTTTCAAAGTATAAATAGTTTTTTTGCAAAAACAGATAAGTTCCATTAGAAACATATTTTAAAGGCTTACAATTATCCCTTTACCGAGTAGTATCTATTTTAATGCCATTAAATAAAACTAAAAAAAAGAGATTTAACCACTGTCAGAGGAAAAGAGTCTGAGTCAAATGTTTTTCCTGTTTCTGTGCAAAAAATAAATGAAGTCTTAGTCACTGTTTTGAGGCAGCGGCTGAAGAATAAGTAAGTAAGTAAGTTGGTAAAGTTTATTTGTATTGCGCCTTTCACAGACCAGGATCACAAAGCGCTTCACAATTTTAAAAAATCATGTAAAAGGTGTTAAAAAAATCAAGCAAATTTTACAAATACATATTAATCTCAGATAGAGGAACACAAATGTTTTATGAGTTCTCAACACGGTTCATAACACAACCATTTAAACGTATACGAAGCATAAACAAAAACTCACATTTTAAAGTCGTCAAATCTGTCACAAATGTTTTTAAACGTGAGCTTTTTCAATACTGGTGATGTCATTTTCTTTTCTTCAGACAAAGGCCAGGTGTACAAGCAGAAGAAGCCCACCATGTATCCTCCCTGGAGCACCACCTTCGACGCCCACGTCCACCGGGGGCGCGTCATGCACGTCATAGTCAAAGACCGGACCGCGGAGCTCAAGTCCGAGGCCACGGTGGCTCTGGACACACTGGCCACACGCTGCAAGAAGGAGAGCGGCAAACTGGAGATGTGGGTCAGTCTGAATAATACTGTATGTGCTCCGGCTGCTAATGGACGCTGTTCTCAAGCCCAGATGGAGATTTCGGGGTCAAAAGAGCAAATATAGAAGTTACTAATCTTCTTTGGGCTGTAAATCGTCGCTGCCATTAGCGATACTTTTTATAGAGAGCCTAGTGCTGCCTGTTTTGTCCTTATTATATGCATTTGTGCATTACTTCCTCCTGATTTTCACATCATGTATATTTGAGCAGATTAAAGCTGCCTGTGACGGACAAGCGTGAATGTTAAAGTTTGGCGTTTGTCTCATTTCAGCTGGAGCTCAAGCCGCAGGGACGAGTGCGGATGGAGGCCAGGTACTTTCTCGAAAAATGTGGTGAGTTTTTCAGTCTCTAATCTGTTTTAATAGTTTCCGCTATAAGTTGTGAAATATTGTACTGGTGTATTTTTATAAGCAGATAGCAGAAGTGTTTTTTCTAATGTTGGGAGAATTATATTAACAAGCAGTACTTATCGTCCATCTGTCTGTTTTTCTATAATCTGTCATGTTTTTATATATGTGCTTCCTGAGGACAAAGTCAATGTAAATGATAAATTATCTCGGAAAAACCCTCATTCAGGTAAACTTTATCTGTTTCTAAAGGCAAGGCAGTTATTTTTAAAGCACTATTCATACAGAAGCAACCCAGGGTGCTAAACTGCAGTGAATATAAACAACACACTTCGCAGTCATGCCCTGTGCTGATGGAGTCACTCTAATTATAAGTGGTAACAGTTATACACAGGAAAAAACACATTTCAATCCTGCCTGTGCCTGTGGTAGATATACAGTACATCTGACAGAATTACTGTCTGGGTGATAACTGTTTATTCAATCAATGTTTAATCAATTATTCAAGTTTAAATATGATTGTGAGAATGAGAAATTAAGTACTATTGAGGATTTCTGAAAATAAAATTTTAAAAAGTCATTAAGATACAGTTATTCTACAATAAAAGATGGTCTGGTAGCAGCATACTGTACAAAGAACACTACTCACATATTGTGGTAATAATTTCATAATATGGAGTCATTCTAACAAAGCTTCACAATGTTCAATTCCTCATTCTGTCAGTGTCCATCCATCATCGCTTTATCCGTTGCTGCTAATAACAGTTGTTATCATTAGTGTCACTATTGGAACCCCCTCCTGCAAACTGCATTCTCTGTTGTAACTTTTATCCACTTATAGTTGTTTTTTTAAGAAGAACAATCCAACTTATTTCCCAATATTTGCAGCTTTTTATTGTGTAAGATTTATTGAAGACAGGTGCAAGCGAGTGCAATTGCCCTGAGGAAAAGACCTGTGCGTGTCGAAACGCGTGGGCTTCTGTTCATATTAAATAAAGGATGTGAAAAATCAATGGCAGAACAAGTGGAATACATAATGCATGTAAAAAGAAAGACACATTTTATAAGGAATTTGTGAGGAGCAAAAAATATTGCACAAAAATATTATACTAAGGTTAAATAACATTCAAGTTTTAGGAAATACACTGAATAGACGAGAATAACTAGAAATAAATCAAGAATGGTGGAGTGCCTTGTGTTCTCCAAAGTCCTGAGTTGAACTCTGAGGTGGCATGGGGACTTTCTGAGTGGAGTTTGCATGTTCTCCCTGTGTCTGTGGAGGTTCTCCCTGGTTATAGGTCAAGGAATCCAAATATTATGCAGTGCTCAAATTAACTGTGTATAAACTCAGCATTCAACAGCACTTATGGATATAGGTCAACTCCCCCTATGAACCAAAAGCCATGTGTTTTCTATTCTTAGGGTTTAACTGTTTTGATTCTCTGATCTGTGTTGGCGTACTTAACTGTTTTGTAAAGTCCTCTGAGATAACTTCTGCTGTGATTTAGGGCATTTCAAGAATGAATTGCATTGAAATTGTGATGTTTACCCACAACTTAATTTAACGCAATTCTAATTCGTTACCGTGCGTCCCTAGTATATTAATAACCCGCAGACTTGTCCTCCTTCCCAGACGCTGCCAGTGCTGGTGCTGAGCCTGACACTGAGGGACTGTTCTCACTGCACCAGAGGAGAGGAGCCATCAAACAGGCCAAAATCCACCTGGTCAAGTGTCACGAGTTCAGCGCTACCTTTTTCCCCCAGCCCACCTTCTGCTCCGTTTGTAAAGAGTTTGTGTGGTAAGAAATACACACTAGAGAATTACTCATGATGCTAATAGTATCTTCACACTTCAGACTTCTCTTTTTCCTATGCAGGGGGCTCAACAAGCAGGGCTACCAATGCAGGCGTAAGTGTGAAATCTGCGTGGGCGGGTTTCACTACTTTCTAACTCTAATGTGTCATTTATAGAGTGCAACGCAGCAATCCACAAAAAATGCATCGACAAAGTTATTGCCACATGCACCGGGTCAGCAATTAATAGTAAAGAAACAATGGTAAGTCTGACACAGGATTTTTAGGGCAAAATACCTACAGTACCTGCCTCTTTGCAACTAATAATGCACATTTATAAACAGCTTTTGTCCCTTTTTATCACTCTGGTTTTTAAACATTATATTCCATCTTGTTATGTCCTTTGAGCTCCACATATATAGTCTGCACAGATCTCTGCTATTCTCTTTGTATCTCATTATAGTGTTAGGTGTAGAGGGTAGAATAAGTCACTTTTATGGCTAATTATGGCTTAATTTTGTCATTTTTTCTGCCTGAAAACTATCCTGCTACATTGTAATTGTGTCGGTGCAAAATGTATCTATAGCAATTCATTGTCCATCAAAACGTGTGACCTGAGACAAACCCAGATGTGAGCACATATAGCAGCCTGAGCTATGCAGTAAAATGCTGGACTTTAAGTGACAAAACTCAATCGTATTTGTTTATTTATTTAATCATTCATTTATTTATTTAATAGGGACATATTAGGGAACTCATTTTCATCTGTAGTTCCTGAGCAGAGGTGTAGTGCCAGCAGGTTTTTAAAATGGCCTTATTAGCGTTTAAAGTACACGTAAAATGTAATACACAAATACGCACAATAGCTAGATTCTTTTTTCAAACCTGTGTACACATATTTCCCTTAAAAAACAGCAAAATAAATACGACACACATTTTAAATTCATATATATATATAAAATGACCGTATGTGTATCTGTATGTTTCCAGTTTGTAAATATAAATAGATTATTAGACGGTCATATAGAGTTACTTCATGAATGCATTTAAACTGTCTCTTCGCAGATTCACAAGGAGCGTTTTAAGATCGACATGCCGCACAGGTTCAAAGTGTACAACTACAAGAGCCCCACCTTCTGCGAACACTGTGGCACGCTGCTGTGGGGGCTGGCCAGGCAGGGGCTCAAATGTGAGGGTGAGAGGGAACTTCCACAATTCACCATTTGCACAAATATAGTCATCTTTTAAAACCAGGGCTTTGAATGCGGCCGGGAGAAACTCGTGAATAATTATACAGACCTCATCAATAGCCTTTAGTTGTTTTACACCACGACGCAAATCCAAGCACGTTTAAAGACCAAAATGTTTTAAAAGTGAGACAGTACGTGGGAGTCTTTTTTATAAATTTAAGTGTCTGTACTCCTACTACACACCTCACAAACTACAAAAGTTGGTAAGGAATGTTGTAATGAAGTTTTTATCAGTCTTAAAACCAGATTTGCCAATGCCAACATCAGAAGTGTGCATTAACAGCTATATTTGACAGTATTTATTAGTTATTCTTGGAAATATTGAACCTAATAACCAAAGTGTTAGTTCAAAATACTTAGGAAATAGACTGGAAAGGAAGACTCTTCTGATGAATATAAAGATTTATGTTCCATTTCACCTCTTTATGAGTTCAAACCCAAAAGTGTGAAAGTGTGTGTATTAAAATGTGTTTCCTTTGTAGAATGCAGCATGAACGTCCATCACAAATGCCAAAATAAAGTAGCCAACCTCTGTGGAGTCAACCAGAAACTAATGGCAGAAGCACTGGCTATAATAGAAACTAAGCAGCAGGTGAGATTCAATCCCCATTTGACTGTTTGTGATCGTTTCCATTGACTTTGTTTTAACGTTTGTAGCAAGCCAAGACCTCCAAGGACTCAGTTTTCATCGGTCGAGAGGGTCCCGTGGGCATCGATCAACCGGGAAAGGTCCGAGCTCCATCAGGGATTATTATGGGGTTACCAGCAGTCGCTATTCCTAACAAAGGTAGGACAATACATATTTAGAGTTTAGATTTTTTTGGGTGAATTGTAATGAAACGTGTCTGTGTCAAAGCTGCCACAGAGCAGCAAGGTGTGTCCTGGGAGGGACCCACGCAAGAAGAACATGAGGAACCTCTCTACGCTGTTCCCAAGAAAGACCACACGACCAAATTCACTGTGGAGGACTTTATATTGCACAAGATGCTCGGGAAGGGCAGTTTTGGAAAGGTAATTAAAGCTGGGGTTCCTGAGTTTCCATGTACTACAAAACCTGCTGGACTATAAGTGGCTTTTTACGTACACATACTTGTGGCCAATGTATGTAGTTTTATTTCCTTAGAACGTCCCCTGTTTAAAAATATATAAATATATTCATTATAGTTTTAGTAAGGATGGGACCAGTGGGGGAGGGTCCCAGCTCAAAAGTGGCCAAAATGACGTGCGCTGACATGCTTGCAATACCACCCCGGGCCGATGGGGGTGGATCCAGGAGAAGAATTATCCAATGCTAACATATAGCGTTGGCAGACCTCTCAAAAACGTCTTTACAGGATGGACCAAAAGTTGGCTCTTGGCCCAAAGCTCCGTTCCACATGTGTGTCAATGCTGAGGGGGGTGAATTTTTTTGGACCACTCTAGTTTACTCGCTGTGAATTTTTGAAGTCTCTCGTTCAAATGAATGGAGCTCTCGCCGGCTGACGCATGCGCAGATGCGTTTTTTCACACTTTTCTTGTGGGTGGGACCACTCGCGGCCATTTTGGATAGCTCCAGTAGAGCACATTTTTTGGCCCATTAGTTAGACTCTGTCCGTTAATATACACTGTCTATGGATGGGACATGTTTATTGTTTAAAAAAATGCATTTACCTGACCGTCACGAGGCAGCAATTCATAAAACAACCTTGACATTACACAGACAAAGCAACAAACAAACCACTGGGTGAAGCTAATAGATGAATGTATTGTAGCCACAGCTGCCCTTGGGTTGACTGACTTCTTTGACTTATTTATTCTTATATGAGTGAAATAGTTAAATTACGTGTTTGTATTATTAATGAGCATAGACTTTTCATTGCTAACAAAAGGCACATGTCCACATTATATACATGATCTAAGGTCCGGTTCCCTGAATACTGCAGCTAGGAATAATGGAACTGACTCTGATTCTATTTTGTGGTTTTCCTCTCTGAACTGCACTGCAAAAAATGATACAATTTGAGATAATAATTGCTGGAATTGAGTGTTTTTATCTTAATTTGAGTACATTCTGTCCCAGATTAGCCAATAGGACAAAGCCTTTTAGTGTTATTTTGAGTCTATAGAGCTGTTTCTTTATTTTCTCATTCCAAGAGAAAATTTTCTTGTATCTTTTTAAAACAGCACCATTTTGCTTGTCCCATCGGCAAATCTTGATTTTACAGCAGTCCAAATCTGCTAAAATCAAGATACATTTTTCTCAATTTGAGCAATTTTTGACTTGTTTTTCATCACTTTTTGCAGTGTGGGGCCATGATCAAGTATATCGTATGTTGTCTACAGGTCTTTTTAGCCGAGCTGAAGAAGAATGGGCAGTACTTTGCGGTGAAGGCTCTGAAAAAAGACGTGGTGTTAATGGATGATGATGTGGAGTGCACCATGGTGGAGCGGAGGGTCCTGTCGTTAGCCTGGGAAAACCCATTCCTCACACACCTCTACTGCACCTTTCAAACCTCGGTAACTCCCCAAGAATACAAACGTTATGACCCAATGTATTGTGTAAATTGCAATTGCTTTGTTTAAAATTGGAATATCATAATTTCAGGGACAGATGTAACTCTATGGGAGATTTATTTCCATTTAAAATCGTTTTCAAACAACCGCACACGCATTCAGGTGTTTTCGATGTAATGCAGATTTCTGAAAGTCTGTTTGTGTCGATAGGAGAATTTATTCTTTGTCATGGAGTATTTAAATGGAGGAGATCTCATGTTCCACATCCAATCCTGCCATAAATTCGACTTGTACAGATCCACGTATGTATCAAATATACACAGCTTGTCAAAAAAATGGTCGGCATGTTTTATGATTTCACAAATATCGTCCTTATTTTTGGGTATGTTCTCGTGCAGGTTCTATGGCGCTGAGATTATCTGTGGTCTCCAGTTTCTTCACTCTAAAGGAATCATTTACAGGTACAGTTTCTCTGCAACGCTGTAATTGATACGAAGCGGATAGATAATGGCCGTGTCTAATTTTATCGCTCCTGTGCAGGGATCTGAAGCTGGATAATGTGCTGCTCGACTCCGAAGGACATATAAAGATAGCGGACTTCGGCATGTGTAAGGAAAACATGCTGGAGGAGTCAAGGACGGCTACGTTTTGTGGGACGCCGGACTACATCGCCCCAGAGGTGAGCAGGCTCTAATAAAGGTGGGGTACATAACTTTCATTTTTCTTTGTTAAAATATGTTGTAAGCCCCGCCCCCGACAAACTAACATATATACAAGTAAAACGTTGTGAATGAATCAGACCACAACATGCTGTCCCCATCTTAACTCATTGGCTGCCAGCCGTTTTTGATGATTTCACTGATTTTCAAGACCCACAGAATATAATTTCCTAAGACACTATATAAAATATGAAACCAGATTCTGAAAGACTGTATTGTCTACTTTCTTCCGCAGAAAAAACAAGTTATGTTTTGTGTACTTGTAAGAAAGAGCCCTGTGAGTCACTATTTGACGCTTTGAGCTGACGGGCTGATTCTATCTTTTTCACTTTTCCGTCTAAAAAGCTAAAGGCCAATACCAAAAGCATATGAAAGAGCCAAACTGCTGGAACTAGTGACCTGGATTACATAGTTACATTTGTTTTTCTTAAATTAGGTACATAACTTTAATGCACACAAGTGATTGATTCAAGTTTTGACTTTCTTAAAATTCTAAATTCCCAGAAGAACTTTGAATGGATACCTGGATCCCAGTTTAAGTTGTGAAAGACATCAAAATTCAACCCTCTACAGCTAAAATATCATCATAAAATAAAATAAAAAATAAAAACATGAACCCCAATGGTATTGCTCTAATTTTTATTTTCATGTAGAGAACTGGCCTAAAAAGTATATATTGTAAAAAGTGAAGTCGTATCAAACAGTAGCATTCCAAATGTATCAGTTTTGTCAGAATTTCATACAGCTTTTTCATCAGATCTAGTTTCAGTGTGTTTTGCATCTCATGTGTTTGAAAGTCTAACAGCTGGGATGACTTGCTTGGGTGCAGATCTTGCTGGGTCAGAAGTACAACAGCTCGGTGGACTGGTGGTCGTTCGGCGTGCTGCTGTACGAGATGCTGATTGGCCAGTCTCCGTTCCATGGGCGGGATGAAGAGCAGCTGTTTCAGTCCATTAGAACAGATGTGCCACTGTATCCGCGCTGGCTCACCAAGGACTCCAAGGACATCCTGGTCAAGGTCTGTGCGGTGTGAAAGAGAGGCCACTGTGTTCTTACTATTACTCAATCTTTTTTACTCCTTTTACTTCAAAACAATACTGAGAAAAATGAATATAGAAATAATTCAGTTAATTTATCTTTCAACGATGTGCAGCGGTTAGTGCTTGTTCTTCACAGCAACACGGTCCTGGGTTCGATTCCACCTCCAGACAGGCCTTTCTGTGTGGAGTTTGTATGTTCTCCACATATCTGTGTAGGTTTTCTCCAGGTGCTCCAGTTCCCCCTACCACGAAAAACTTGTACAATAGTTAAGAGTGAATGTTCCTGTGTCAGTGTGGCACTATGGATGGAAATGAGCCCAAGCCCTCCCCCTGGTGTACACAGTCTCGTCCAAATAAACACATACATAAAATTGATGTGTATGAAACAAAATTACTTTTCAAAACAATAAATAAATGGGGTAATAAATGCCAGTGGCTTTTATCTTGAATTTAGTGTCTTAAAACACAATGCGTCAATTGGACAAGACCTTTTTGCTACTGATTTCCTACTGATTGTTCAAAATTAAACAAGGGAAAAGTTGCTCAATATCTCATTTAAATTGACAAAAAATACATGAGCAGTGTAGACAAATATATACAATTAAAAGATGAAAGCCTTTGTATACATTATTGCTTGTGAGAATATGGATTGAATAAAACCATCCAACTCCTGGACATCCAACAAATAGAATTGAAAAGTGAATATGGATTGTTTTGTGTATTCCACCTGGATCTTTTGTCTTATTGTAGTTTATTACTATGAATCTCAGTGAAACTTACCTCGTCATTCTACAGTCACCCCAGACCAATACTCTACCCTCTTTATTATGTACCTCGACTCAAATGTGATCTGTCCCTGTGCAAAAAGTTAAAGAGTCATCATAGGGCAATATGTCTGGGCCTCAACTTCACAAAGACTCCAGCCAATTGTGTGCACTGTGTTGTGTGTCCAATTTGACTTTTTTTTTGCACTAATAGGCTGGAGTGATCAGGGGTTAACAATATACTGGCACATGCTGCTTAAACTAAAATGGCATGTGCACCCCCTAAATCCAATATCAGTCTAAATGTACGTATTACTGTAGTGCTCTGTTAACTGGTGATTGTTTGTGGGCAGCTGTTTGTGCGAGAGCCAGAGGAGCGTCTGGGAGTCAAAGAAGACATCAGGAAACACAGCTTCTTTAGCGCCATCAACTGGAAGGCAATTGAACAACGAGAGGTGTCTCCTCCTTTCAAGCCCACCATTGTGAGTATTAAACAACAACATAGAATGATCAGAGACAGAATTGCTTGTTTGGGGGTAACTGTTTCAAAGTGTCTCTCCTCCTCCTCCTCGTTCTTCCTCTTCCACAGACATCGGCCAGTGACTGCAGTAACTTTGACAAAGAGTTCATCAACGAGAAGCCCCGTCTGTCCTGTGCCGACCGCGCCCTCATCAATAGTGTGGACCAGACCATGTTTCAGAACTTCTCTTTCGTTAATCCAACTATGGCTCGCATCACTGTGCGTTAACAGCTGTGCAGTAGAAGCCTGTAAGCTCCAGTCACGACAAGAAGCAGTTAAACTAACTGCAGGACTTTGGTTTAGAATGTATTTGATACTGTATTACATTTTTTTTAACGTACGGTTGTTTTTATAGGAACAACACCCAGTGAATGTATTTATTATTGTTCAAATCTACATTTCAATACTTTACATGTTTAGTAGAAGTAAATCACCAAGGTCCATCAAGTGGTAACAGCAATATTACATAGTAATGTATGTAAATCTTTTGTAACAAATGTGCCTCGTGTCTTAAATATTGAATGCGACAGTACAGCTGTATCTGTTGTCAAACCATGTTGCATCCCTACACTTCATCATGAAGTTCCATACCTCATTTGTTATGTGCGTACATTAAAACCTTATTCTACTGTAAACATATTTGAGTCATAATGATCACGTCGATGCATCATGTTTTGTTGTTGCCGAGAACAGTTTGATGGATTGTCTTAGCCGTTGGTATTGTGAACTGTGCACAATAAATATTGTATATACTATATAACCTACTGTGAATGTAGTAAAAGTCACAGTAAGATAAATGTATAAGATGGATCTAAGGATGCATTTACTTTGCATAGTATGTGGTGGAGGGGAGCAACAATTGCATTTAGAGCTCCCCTGGGTAAAGTGAGAGAACAGTGGAGACATGTTCTCTCACAGTCCTCTCCAAGCCCAAGCTCGTATCACTAATCTCCCTCTGGAATATTGACTCAAGTGCTATTCCAAGTGATCCTTCTTCCCAGCGCTAATCAGAATCAAACTTGGCTTCTTGAAAATGGGCATTAAAGATGTTTATAAGAGACTATATACACTGGTTCCTGTTTTTTCACAGTTTTTTTTCCGTTTTTTTTTTTTTTTTTTAATTCAGTTTGATCATTTAGAAGCTAAACACCTTTGTATAATTTTAGTTTCAAATGAAGAAAGGTAAATGAAACAATAGAAGCAAGCACACAGGGCCAGTCAACACTCAAATATAGAACAAGCTTCCAGCAAGTATTATTTTAATTCCCATGAACATTTGTTTGTACAAAGTAGAACGTTCTGCCTTCACTTAACGTTGAATAAACAAACATGAGACGTGTCATGGACTTTATATATAAATAGAAGCGTGTCTAAGTGCTTGATTATCACCACGTGGCTTGTGTGTGAATAAATGAATGTAATAATGAGAATTTGAGCTGAAATTTGAAAT
This sequence comes from Knipowitschia caucasica, assembly GCA_964034765.1. Taxonomy (NCBI): domain Eukaryota; kingdom Metazoa; phylum Chordata; class Actinopteri; order Gobiiformes; family Gobiidae; genus Knipowitschia; species Knipowitschia caucasica. The sequence continues at coordinate 17,559,483 of OZ035823.1, forward strand.
AATACTAACACAAAGCATATGCATAGGCCACTAAACTTATGGCTAGAGGGCGCTTATGCCTTGAACAGCATCTTTTGTATGTATGTGTTGGAGGTGTAGGCTAAGTAAAGTAAAAGGTTGCCTACAGAAATAGAAAACATTTCAATACTGAATCTGCAGCAGGCAACATGGTGAAAAACAGTTCTACTTGAACGTCATCGGGGGCAAAATAATACAGCATTTTAGCGCCTCCCAGTGGCTGCAGCTGTGCTACACCGACTGAGATTGCGGCTCATTTGCGGGAAGTGTACTGTGGGTGTTTTGGCAGTGGGCCCGTATAGACCGAGGTTTCTGGCAGCTGTGGATTTCCTTGGATGCTTTACACAGGGGAAAGGCGAGAAGGTTGGCTGCTTCGGAGAGGGAACCGTAGCAAGGGATGGTGTGGAGGGAGAGGAGGACATTTCCAGCTTTGGTAAAGAGGATGAGGACGAGAGGGAAGCTGGCGTGGAGGGGCAGGGAGTTTTATAGAAGCCGGTGGGCATTGGGGCGACCGCAGAGGACAGGCCGGTGACTGAAGACGATGATTTGAGAGAGGAGGTTGCGGCAGTAATGGGAGCGGGCGCAGGGGAGGAGTTTGAAGAAGGGTCTTTATGAGGAGACGACTCTGGGGAGGGGCTTTTGGGAGGAGAAACGGGAGATGATGATGCTGGAAAGGTCCTGTCTGAATCAGCATCTATGTCTTGGCTTGAAGTCTCCTCCAGTGACTCTGCAATGGGAGAGCGAGGTTGCAGATCGCTCGGGTTTGCGGCTTCGTCTTTGAGGTCGAAGGCATGCAACTGCACCACGACGTCCTCCACTTCGACGGCAAAGTCCTCAAGTTGCCCGGAGACAGAGGCAGATTCTCGCATCGTCGAATTTTGAGAAAGACAATCGGATACGTCAGATCCAGCATCATCAACCGCTCTTTCCTCCAACTCATTCTCCTTCCTGGTCTCTATGGATTCTGCCTTCTCCTCCACTTCGTCGTCATCCTCCTTTTCCTCAGAGTCTTCAAACCCCAGCTGAGCTCGAGCCCTGGCCACGTTTCTTCGGTGCATACGAACGTGATCGCGCCAAGGAGAGCTCCTGCTGGATCCGGTGGAAGAGAAGGAACTGCAGCGTTGCCTTGACGGAGATCCCTGGGAATAAGGAGTGCCAGCTCTGGACACTGTGGATGGAGGCCTGGAGGCTTTTGGCTGGCGACCCAAAAGAAGGTGGTTGATGACAGCCGAGTTGTTGAGTTGGGAGTTTGTGACCCGAGTTGCAGGACACTTATCTGAAATACATGAACACATCTGTATGAATAGTGTAAACTGGAATGGGAAGTATGTAGTAAGAGAAAAGTGAGACAAACAAAAGCAATCAAATCAAGCCGATTAAGGGCAGAGCGGAGGTGACTGGGAAACGTCCATAGTGTGACATAAACTACAAGGTGTAAAAAAAGAGCAATCGACAAGCAAGAGTTGGTGAAAGCACAAACCGAAGCAAAACCCCAGCATGCAGATTTAAGCACAGTCGTTCATTTTCATTGATCAAATTTAAACGAGAATTTTTAAGGCAGATTTTCTGTGTGAATAAAATTAGAACCCAGATTTTCAAATTGCCACAAATGTGTGAATTTGTATAGTTTACTTTTATTCACCATGAAAAGTCCAAGACACTTAAAACTTTATGATTTTAAACCCTGTACCATCAGTTTTGACTTGATGATCCTGAAGAATCCCTGGACTCGTGGCCAGTTCAGGTACACGTCCTAACAGTCAAGCATTGTTGTAAACTTATTTCATTTGTTTTCAACCATTACTTGCATTTCAAATCAAGGAATAAGAAACTAGATGATAACATTTCCGCCCGCACCTGTTCGAATGCAGAGGTGCATAGATTGTTGCTGCTGCCGCTTCTTGATTCGGGTGTATTGCTTTTTGAGGGCGTAGATGTCGGTGCTCATCCGCTCCATCATCATGCTGTTGATCGCTGCTTGGTGCTCAGACCGACTGGATCCTGTCCCTCCGACTGCTCCTGGACTCAGCTCTGCAATATTACCATGCTCAGCTCTATGGTCTGAAAAAGATTTTAAAAATGTATTTATTGATGTTTAATGTTTTAAAAAGTACACTGTGACATAAAAAACATTATATGATAGCTCTTCTAATCTGGCGCTCAAAAAAAGAAATAAGAAATTGGAATGTTAAGTCTGATTTACCATCTCGTAATGGACTGAAAGAAAGAGGATTTCAGGAATATTGAGGCTAAAGCGATTCAATTCAATTTATTTTTGTTTAGCCCTAAATCACGACTGCTGTTGGGACTTTACAGAGAAGTCGATTCACCAACAACAGAGCAAAGAATCACTGTCCACAGCACCTCCTACATCTGCAAGGAATAACTCAAAAAAGAGGCCCACATTAAGAAAGAGATTTGCTCCCATGAACAGATCCAGCTCTCAGGCTGTAGAACGAGGACCGAGGATGTGCCACGTAGGACTGAAGCAGGTCCCAGGCGGGGAGTCCGGCATAAAAGCAGGGCATAATACATCCGAGTAAGAAATCCACTGACCCTTGAGATGTTTCTGGTATCTCTGTAGTTCTGGGGCCAGCAGTCCACCCAGGGGCCCTAAACAACCAAGCGCAGTCACCATTGCGTCTTCATCATCCATATCTGCGTCATCGTCGCTCTCCCAGCTGCCGAGACCTCCACTGAGAAGAATTAGACAGACAGACATTACGACACAAATGTCAATATGTTCCGTAAACATGCAGAGACTTTTCGGGACCAACCTGCCATTGGATTTTACTGAGGTAGGAAAAGGAGTAATATTGTAGGTGTATTTTTCTCTCAACTCAGCCAGCTGCGGAAAGGGAAAAACTGCCATGGAGTAAACTTCCTGACAACATGCAGAAGAAGAAACACAGATCAGATTTTTCATGATAATGGTTCATACTACATGTTTATAAATGTGCTCCTCTTACATGCATGAGATCAGCGGGGTCAATGAGGTTTCGCTCCAACATCTCTTGAGTCAGGCAACCCATCGTGCTGTAGAACTCATCTGCAGTGTGGCAATACTCTATTCTCCTGCACAAAGTCGACAGCATTATTGGTGCTTAATATGAAGAAAATATTACAGCTGGGGTACCGAACTGTTCCATGTTTAAACTATGTTCGTGAAAAAGTCTTGTAAATGTTGTGAACAGACTTTTATGCTACAGATACTCAAGTAAGAGATTTTTTTTTTAGTATAGAGTTATTTATTATTAATTAATATTGTGCTGTGTGCTCCTCATTCCTACTGCTCTGCAACTTGTGATACATCTTAATCTAAACCAGACCACTGCATGCCGACTTCATCTTTGAAAAACTCTCTGGTCTTATGTCAAATAAGACCGGAGGAGCACTCGTCAAGAACACGTATCACCAGAATGATTGACAATTGGGAGGACAAATAGTCTTGATGATCCACCCGGAAGTAGAAAATCCTCCTATATACTTCATATAATAGAATTGTTTGCATGCCATGCTTTGAGCTGATTTTTTAATAGCCCTAATCAGCAGCAGTCATCTCTGAGGACATTATAAAGTTCTCAATTGCAACAGATTAGAGAATCAGGAAATGCAATAATAACAAAAATACATAAGAGCCATTGGTCCATAGGGAGCAGGATGACCGTAACTGTTAATAAATATTTATAAATGTCCCAGACCATCACTGTTCTTAGACCCTCAGAGAGACCTTGGGGACTGGGGAGTCCCATACTGAGAGAAAGATCACTCCCACAGATGGCCATAGATTCAGGAATAACGCTGTAGAACCAGGAATGAGCAGGAATGTTTTGAGAACGCGGAACTAGTCAGATGGATTACATAGTTACTTTTTAGTGGTTGGAAAGTTAGGCACCCCAGCTATTATTTTCATTCTCCACTTCACTCACTCTCCCAGTCGTTCCCAGATGGCAATGGCAACTCGAAACAGCACCTCGGACCCTTCAAAGAAAACTGAATCCCAGATCTTGAGCACGGTTGGAGCAGGCAAACAGGTCGCGAACATTGTCAAGAACCATTGCATAGTGAAGACATTGGTCAGAGGAGGCTCAAAGCTGCCTGAAAAAAAACGTGAAAAAACTCCCATTAGATTCCCATAGAAAGGTTAATTGTAGCGTAAATGTGAAAATATCATACCTCCAGCCTCCTTGTTGGCAGTTTTCTGTAGGTGATGGAGGTGCTGAGACAATCTTGGCAACTTCAAGCGCAGCAAGTCTCTGAACACCGCCATATCCACTGAAAACAAAAACAGTGACGATATATGTATGCAATCAATTACCTATATATATCGTTTTACTGTTTTTTTTACCTGATAACGCCCGCAGGTTGTTGGCAAAATAACTCTCTGGTAAAACTTTGTCTATAAGGTAGATCATCACCTTGAGGGCATCGCTTTCGCTGCCCTCCGTTACTTCAAGAATGAGTGCTGCCAAAACATTGAAACCCTGGCAGTAGCCCACTTTTTTATTCCACCGAGCGTAAGCCAGCAGGACCCTCTTCAGCACCACCCGGTCTTGCTCGCCCTCCTGTCCACAGTAAGAGCTGCACCCGGTCCTGTGGAGATCCTGCCCGGAGAGTACACGGTATTCAAAGCACTGATACAGACATCGAGTTGAGCTTCATGTTTACACACCCAGACGAATATTTTGCATAAACTGGTGTGTGAAGCCATGATGACTGCTGTCGTTGTGTCCTTGGGCAAGACACTTAACCCCACTTTGCCCAAAGCCCCCACTGAAAGATCAAGGCTATGCTCACAGTCAGAGAGCAGCCGTCCTCCTGTGGACTCACCACCTGCAGAGGGTCAGTAAGGGGCTGGTGCTATGAGACTTGGGTGGCATCTCTGACTGCCACCCCCCTGACCCAGAAATGGATTAAAGGGAAGAAGATGGATGGATGGATGGATGGTGTGTGAAGCCATATTTTCAAATTAGAGATAACATGAACTGCTCCAACTACTGATTCTGATAAGAAGTTCACATCCCCCAGTTCTCAATTGTCTGCATTTCCCCCTTTAACATCTTTTACGAGTCTGTATTCTTTTGGATGGTCAAGCTTGGCAAAAACCTCTCCATTCCTAAAATTTCTGGGCCTCCTTACATGATCTGCATATAAGAGATATCCCCAGAGAGGCTTAAACTAGAAAATACATTTATTTGGCAATTAATAGCTTCACAACCACTAACGACAAGTGAAAGCCTTTCCTGTAATCATTCATAATCTCTAAAACAAGGCCAAAATTATTTTATTTCTGGCTGGGTGTGCAAATTTCGAAGCACAACTGGCTCATTTGTACGAGGGCTTCTCATGAAAATCCTTGCCCAAATAGTAAGCTCATCAACAATAGATTGGGTATATGGTAATTTGTTGATCTACGCTCGCTTCTTGAAATTACCTTGACAATCTGGATGCCAAGGGAGTCATCGTCTGGATTACTGCGCTCGTTAAAAGCAAAGCGTAGAGTCTTCTCCCAGTCGATGGATATAGAGTGTAGATACTGGTCAGCCAGAGTGAGCCAAACCTGCAAAAGCAATAACAGTTTTAAGGGAGGATTTGATTGTACATTTTTGCTACTTTATTTTGTAGTCTATACATAAATGTCTTACCCTTTTCCTCCACTCCTTTGGCAGTCCAGTAGGGAGCCTTGCCACTGCTTTAAGGGCATCATACCACTGTGGGAGGGAGGAAGGGGGGGAAACAGCATTATGAGCACTGAGCTGAATTGTGTTGTGCCATTTGCCAATCATTTACCTGCTGAAATCCATTCTTCCCGATGGATGGTTCGATGGTGAACTTCAGCCTCGTGTCAACACCTGAAATTGGACATAGATAGAATTAAATGTCCAATTTAATTCAATTCCACCGGGCGGCACGGTGGCTGAGTGGATAGCACTCTCGCCTCTCAGCAAGAAGGTCCTGGGTTCGAATCCCGGTCGGACCAAGGCCTTTCTGAGTGGAGTTTGCATGTTCTCCCCGTGTCTGCGTAGGTTTCCTCCGGGTACTCCGGTTTCCCCTACCACTAAAAATATGTCCAATAGTTCTAGCATGCGCCTCCTGTACTGGCGACCCCGCTCCCATCTCTGTGTGGAGTGAGAGACAAATGCCCAAAATTAACAATTGTAAACCGCTTTGAGACTCAGATCTGCAGTGAAAAGGCGGTATATAAATAAAGATTACTACTAGATTACTACCAATATGAAAGTTTTGAGTAGGAATGACAGAATTAGTATATTATTCTATTGGTTCTTCTGATTTGACAAAGAGTGTGAGAAAGGATAAGATGAGATAGACATTTGGCATGGATAGAATCACTCAAGATTTGTGCAAAAGACAGAAGTGTGCAAACATGCTAAATATAGTCTTTTCAGGTTATATTATGTACAATAAAAAAGTGGCAATTAAAGAAACAGTGGCAATAGTAGTGCAGGTTTTTAGTACTAGTGCAAGTGACTTAAAGAAGCTCTTAATGCTAACGATTCCTTGGGTTATTTTTGAGGCCCGGACCACGCCAACAACTTTACACACCCAGAGATGGACTAATAAAAGGGGTTGAAAATGAGTGAATGAATGGCTGCTCAATAAAAAAAACACATAATAAAAGGAATAGGGTTGCACGACAGGTTTCTGCTGTATAGAATAATAACAAGGCAATACCAGCCCCAAACGTGTGATGAGAAAAATAAGGAGTCTAATAACACTTGCATGTCTCTTGAAACGTGATTTGAACCCGTTTTAGTCCACCCGGAAAGGGTCTAATCCCTTGTCGCTGTCCATTTCGCGTGGTGCTGAATCCCAACTCAATCTATGTAACTGGAAATCACTTTGGCACACGATCCAAGCTCTAAATTGCATGCGTGCTTTGTGCAAATCCACCATTTGACCCAACGGAAATTAAACGTAAAATAATCTGAAGTCAAGAGGGACGTGGTGGCTTTAGCTCAAGGCTTTAACTAGCTTATCCAACTGCCTTAAATTTGGACCCAAGCGCTTTAGATTGTACACTGTCTGAAGTACAGTGCGGCTCACGAATGCATACAGAAAATCTACATACAATTGCAAACAAAAGCTAAAAAAAAAAGTGCGTAACCTGAGTGGCCAGTTCCGGTGGTGTCGGTGTGCGCCATTCTTCCGTGTTCGTTTTCACCTGCACTAAAGGATTACCACGCAAAACCCGCCTCCCACCTCCCATACGTCTCATAAATCTGACACACACTCTCACACATAACACACACACTCTCACACATAACACACACACACACACACACCATAATATCCATGACACACACGCGCGTCCATGTCCATTTCAACACAGACTTGGCACAATTAGTAAATAAAAGCATGTGTTTAGCAGAAGACTTAAGTGTAGATCTGTATGGGACCAGAACCATAGACTGTACATATTAATACCAGAACGCATCCATGATTTATAAAACTATCCCAAACTAAACGCATATACCTCAATGAGTAACAAGACTAAGCTATAGGCGACACATGAACGATAACAAAAAAAAGAAAAGCTCTTATCCGGCTTCACCTGGCTCCAAGGTGCAGAGCAGGCGAGGTGCACTTCGGGATATCCCATTGCGCTTCTTCAGGACGCTGCTGATGATGTTACCGACTCCTCCCGAGCCGTGCTGCCGCTGCCGGACCCCCGCCCTGGGCCTCCTGCTGGACAGACGCTCCTGCTTCATCGGATCTGTCTCTCGGTACGATCACCTCATGCTCTTTGTGTCTTTGCCCATGTGTGGCAAAATAAAATAAAAATAAAAGCCTGAATCAGGGAGACGCTATGTGTACGGGCATGGTGTTCCTCTCCGTCCCACCGTAAGGTCTATGGAGCGGCCCACGCACCACGGTTCTTACAGAGACTATCGCGGGCACAACCGAAACAACAGACCTTCCTCTGACTAAACGGCGGGCAAGAATGTCCTCCTCTTGTCTTCATATCAGTTGAAGGCAATAGAAACGGCGGAAGAGCGACGATCTGTAGGCGTCTGAAGGATGGCGGTGCTGATGCTGCACTTGGCGTCACTGGAGGCGGAGTCGGCAGGAGGGATGCGGGGGAATGGTTGGACAGAGATGAGGTAATGCTTCAGAGAAAACTTTGTCTCTCTCCAACTTTACCCCGAGGAATGATGTTCTGAACTTATCGTAAAAACTGTGTAAAGCTTCTACATGGGATTTGATGTGTCTATTGATACACACCAGTTGCACCAGAGCCATTTATGGAATTGTGTGACGCAATCAAAAAATAACAGACAGTATATACATTTAAAGTTAACGATTGAATTAAAAAGGTCCTGAGCTTTACAACAAGGTATGGCATGACATTATTATGACGTATTGATGGAGCTCGAGTTGGTTACATGACAGTGTCAAAGTGCCTCATCGGCTTGTTTGTGTCAGAAGAGTAGAGGGTCACAAAATGGCACAGTGGGCTGCATTTGGCCTGCACGAGCCTTAGTTTGGACACCTAAGGTCATTGTGTTATAGACTACACACCAGAATACCATAAAACAAAAAACAAAAAATAATTTAAATAATGTCCCATGTACTATTGACACAGTTTCTTTGATTGCCACTTTTTAATTGCCACTTTTATTGTACATAACATATCCTGCATTTAACATGTTTGCACATTTCTTTCTTTTTGCACAATGTTGAGTGTTTCTATCCATGCCATGATGTGACATGTACATATCTCCGGTGTGAGATCAATAAAGTAAATAAATAAATACCACTATTATAATCTTAAATATAGTGAGTAAATAGTAATTAGTTTACTTTTGAATGAGCTGGACACGGAAGCAAGTCCTATAAGTAGCTTTGAAACAATTGTTGTTTTGTGCATTAAAATGTTTTTATTTATTGCTTTTTCTCCAGACCAGAGCGGAGAGGATTCATGGTCCGAACCAAACGGATCAGGCGAAATCACTGGAGGAATGCTAACGTTTTGAAAAATTATGACAAAGCATCTCAATTTGGACTAGAAAGTGGTCCTAACTAAACGGCTCCACCTCTGCCTTCTATGGCCTGCTCTGCTTCAACCAGCGGCTACACCACCTCTGCTAGTAAGTAAGTAAGTAAGCTTTATTTATATACCGCCTTTCACAGACCAGAGTCACAAAGCAGTTTACAATTGTTATTTTTTTGGGCACTTGTCCTCTCACTCCACACAGAGATGGGAGCGGGGTGCAGTGATCTAAAGTGCTGTTGCATTTTATTACTACTGTTTTTCATTTTTACAATAATCTATTGTTTGTATGAATGTGTTTCTGCTGCTACTGGACACCTGAATTTCTCCTACTGGAATCAATAAAGTTAGCATTTTCTTAATGGAAGTATTTACTTTCCTGACAAATTCATAATAATCCTAAATACTATGTGCCACAACGGCTCTAGTGCCAAAGGGGTTCTCCCTCAAGGAAAGACACTTCCCCAAATGCACAGGCCTCATTCCTATAAGCAGTGTAGGTTGTGGTCAGAGGAGGCAAAAGCTTAGATTGGCAACCTTGCTTCTGTCAGTCTGCCCATGAAAAGCTGTGGCTTAACGCCATTATAATGGAATGAATGAATGATGCCCTGTGAAGAGTCTTTGAGCATCAGAAAGGTAGTGCTATATTTGCAGTACCATTATAAAGATAGTTTAAAATCACCTGTATGAATATAATTATTTTCTTACGTCGCTTTTGAGAAACAGCCTGAAGACATGCTGTGATAATGTCATAGTTTTTCTGCAGTTTGTGGCCGAGTCGGTCTCGGCGCTTCAGCTGCCGAAGCAGTTTAGCGGACTGTAGACTGCTGCGATACTTCACCTCCTGAATCATAGACTGTAACTCTTCCACATCTGAGAGAGAGACAAAAACAACATTACATTGTTGGTGTTATTGAATAATGTATTTAAACACAGGGATGAGTGAAAGGGCCATGTAGTTCTCGGGGCACGAGATTAAGGGGAAAGCATGTACACTTGAACCATTTCTATTGAGGTAGCAGCAATAACAATCCTGAGCGGTATATTAGTTTTACAATAGGTAAAAGCAAATTGTTATCTTTCAGCTTATCTTTATCTTATCTTGTGTAACCAAGTTTTACCTTTGCCACATTTTCTTTTTCAATAAGGACTTGGCTTCCTCGTTTTACACACCAGGAACTTGTGTGAAACTATGCAACTGATCCTGATGCATCTGTCACTGTGCTTTGTTTAACCAAGGCCTCAATATAAGGACAAACAGACTGCTGTGTTTGCTGTAGGATCATGGCCAACGCCAACAGTAAAGCTCAGGCATCCCAGCCACATGGGCAGCTGTGAGGCGTCATAAGAAAGTGCAGTAAGACATAGTGACATGTTGTGGGTTATGGAGATGTGCACAGTGAACCCTCACCTTTCTGGGACAGGTAGTTCCTCTGGTGGGCGGCAGTGTGCTTCTCCTGGAGCTCCTGCAGCAGGCTTGATGCAGGGCTATAGCGGCACAGGGCTGTGTGTTCAGAGCCGGACGCCTCAGTGGAGCTGTCCCAGCTGTCCTGTCTCCTGGCCGCGCTGTACGTGTCATACAGCTCCACCAGCAGGCGGTCCACTATGGACGCCCGCGGAGCGCTCCGAGGGGCCTCGCCTCCACTGTCACTGTCGGGGTTCCAGGGATCGACCCCCGGTAGCACCTGCTGGGGGTCGGCCCCTGTCCAGTGCTGGAAGTCTGCGAAGCCATCCCGGGACTCACACGGAGCCTTCGCAAACTCACTTTCTTCAAAGCACAAGCCGCTGTCGTCACATATGTCAACTTCCAAAAGTTCAGCCCCATTTATATTTACCTTTGACGCCATTGTGGACATGAGCTACATTAGTAGACTTTGTCGGATCCACTAAACTGCTACTTTTAACCAGTGTAGCTGACTACAAAAGTTTGTGTGGAGTTTTGAGAGGATAGAGTTCCTGGAGCACTCCATTCGCCTCTGATAGGTGGGGACCGTCCTGACTGCGTCTCTCTCTGCCATAGACTGCCCTGTGAGAGTTTGGGAGGTCTCGTCCTGCCCCCTGTGGCAGCAGAATGGGACAGGCCAAAACTCTGTCACAGGTGCATGAGCGCCTCTGCACTGTCCAATCACTCATGTGTAATGGTAATAAAGACAGTGTGGCTGTGCCTGTCTGAACTGTTGCATTTTCATGCACTTTATTATTACATCAAACTGTTAAATACGATTCAATAAACACATTACATTGACAGGCGTACGGATCCAAACTACATCAAGACTCATTACCACAACATGTGCTTTGTCTTGTGTTTTTGTGTCCTTGTTTCGGGGGAAATAACCGTGAGTTACAATATTGTTCACGTGTGTTTGTGTTTTCGGCTTCCGTAGACGAGAGGCACATGACCAGTGAGGAGAGGAAGTGGAGCACCGCTTATTATACGGATGGATCTTTTATTATGATAAGAGTCGAGACCTCTGGTGACTTCGTGGTTCAGAGGGAGAGCACATAGTGTCTACAGTGCTAGTTGTTGTGAGATGGCCTCTCCACACGGAGGGTTGCACACTCTCACAAAGTGCGTGTTCATCTGCGTCACTCTGAGCGGACTCTCCGCTAAGTCTTACCGCAAACCAAACATTGTTTTCATTCTCACTGACGACCTGGACCTCTCTAACGGAGGACTGGTGAGTCTATATAAGATGTGTGTCTGTCGAAACAAATGCCTTTTGTTTTGTAACTAAACTAATCCTGGAACATAAACTTAACATAATGTGCTGTAATGTAATGTGATCTGTATCAACAAACACATGTAATACTTGAGCAGGGGGTAGTAGCTTTGCTTCTAATGCCTTTTGCATTAGCCTTACTATTATTTGTGTTTCTTTCAGACCCCATTGAGTAAGACAAAAAAACTTATTGGAGATGCAGGGATTTCTTTCACAAATGCTGTAAGTGGTATTATAACGCATGTTATGAAATTTTTAGAGCAATGTTATTCATGTGTTTTCACAATATTTATACAACCGTTATTTGGTTATGTTTCTTTTTTCTTTTAACCCATTTTGACCTCATTTTTCCCCGTGTCAGTTTGTGGCCAGTCCCCTGTGCTGCCCAAGTCGAGCCAGTATTCTCACGGGTAAATATCCACACAACCACCATGTGATCAACAACACACTGGAGGGAAACTGCAGCAGCAGCGCATGGCAGAAGACCGAGGAGAGTCTCACATTCCCTGCATTACTGAAGTCTTACGCTGGCTACCAGACCTTCTTTGCAGGAAAATATCTGAACCAGGTGAATATATACTGCTGTGTGGATAGTGAGATCAGGTTCTACAGATGTACATGGCTTAAGATATGTCTAGAAGTGGGAAAGACTGTATATCGGACCATTTATCTTATTGCGATCGCTCTCTTGGACATATAATATAATATCAAGTTCACCACATTCAGTACATTCTGAAATGACTAATAATGCTAAGATTGGGTTATATCCTGTAAAATTCTTGTAGGTATTAGTATCGATACTGAAGATGAAAGATATCATTTGTTGTAAATGACATTTCCAGTGGTTTCCATTAATGACATCAGCTGAAAAGTGGTTTTGCACTTTCTTTGCCCAGAGCTCAGAGTAGCTCCATAACTAATGTGTCAAAACATATGACCCTCAATTGGCTCGTAATAAGTAGTAATACGTTAAGAAGAAGAAGAAGGTCCTTTATTCGTCCCACAATGGGGAAATTTCAGTTTGATGCATACACATATACACATACACATCAAGGCAAGCAGCGAACATCACTTCCGCGCTCCTTATAGGCAAAGTGGGTTAAGTGTCTTTCCCAAGGACACAACGATAGCAGAGATCAGTGGAAGTCGGTGGAGAAGGTCTCGTGGTGGGCTCGAACCAACTGAGCCACTGCCGTTTACTTAGGATAAAGACACAACAAGTAATGATAAATACTCTTGAGATGGGTCGACTCAAACTCACACTTTTGTTGAGTAACAGAATGGAACAATGAACAAACTGCAGTAAACACTTGTCTCCATTGTTGTTGATCACTTATTTTGACCGTCGCCTTGTTTGTTTCCTTCAGTATGGACATGCAAAGGCAGGAGGAGTGGAGCACGTACCTCCTGGCTGGAGCTTTTGGGTTGGACTGGTACAATGCCTTCTTTTACTTCATTATAGATTTCCCCTTTTTCCAATGATCACAATTGTTATGACTCACGCAATTTTCAGGAAAAGAACTCCAAATACTACAACTATACTCTGTCTGTGAATGGGAAAGCTCAAACTCATGGATCCGACTACAACAAAGATTACCTGACGGATGTGTTGGTGAGTCAATTGAAGACCTCAATGTTATAGTTGTAGTATAGATTGACTTTTACTAGATCTAAGTCAATGTATGTTTCTATTTCATCAGGCCAACAAGTCCCTGGACTTTTTAGAATACAAATCCAACTTCTATCCGTTCTTTATGATGGTGTCAGTGCCGGCTCCTCATTCCCCGTGGACTGCAGCCCCTCAGTATCAGAACACATTTAACACGACCAAAGCACCCAGAGCTCCAAATTTCAACATTCACGGAAAGGTAATGTGAAATCATAATAATAAATGTCGATTCAATTGCACCACCGTTTATGAGACTGCTTCAACATGTCGTGCCATTTTTCCCACAATGCACTTTTTCAGGACAAGCACTGGTTAATTAGACAAGCAAAAAACCCCATGAGCAACTCTTCTATCAAATTTTTGGACGATGCTTTCAGGAAGAGGTCAGTTGCCGGATATGTGCATTTTACATTTACAGCTGTGCTTGAAATTTCACACACCCAGCCGAAAATGTGTAATCTTTGAAATGTCATATTTCATTGATTATGAATGATCACAAAAATGCCTTTTTTCACTCATTGTTAGTGGTTGTGTGAAGCTATGAGTTTGTGCTTCTTATTGGGATTACTGGATTCCAGTCCAAACATTGAAGCTATAGGTATTTCCACTGCTCATGACAGTCAAATATATACTGTAAAACATCTAACTGACTTGAATGAAAGCATAAACAAAATAGTGTTTGTTAATAGTGGAATGACTTGAATAATCTATGTTAAATAGTTCTATACACTGTAAACAATCAATAACAAACGTATGCAGAGATTGGGCAGTCTATATTAGACAATCCAAATACTTTATTTTTTGTAGGCAATTGGATTAATATAAGCTTTTGCTTCATTCAATCCTTTTCAAACCAAATCGAGGGAGATTAAGAACAGGGAAAATCCCTGCGATTAATCATGTGTATTAATGAGTTGAATTGGTGAGAGGGTTGGGAAAAAATCAGCGTCTGCTTTATCCAACCCCTTTTCAAACCTGTATTAGTCTGAAGATATGGAAAATTGTGTTCTGCAGGTTTGAAATAAAATCTAACTAATTGAAAAAGTACTATATTGTCCAATTAACATTTAAATTATAATAACAGAAATTACTCATGATAATAAGTTTCTTTATCTTCTCAAATGGTAGGAGCTACCCATTCTTCTTAGCAAAAAGCCTTCAGTTTCTGTAAATTCCTGTACTGCACATTTGAGATAGATCCAAGGGCATCTCAATGGTGTTTTCAAAAAAACGTTAGTGTTTTCAACTATGCTTCACTGTTTTATGAATATGTTCTGTTTGCTTTAGGTGGACCACGCTGCTGTCAGTGGACGATCTAGTGGAAAAAATAGTGAAGCAGTTGGAAGTCAGGGGTGAACTGGACAACACCTACGTCTTCTTTACATCAGACAACGGTTATCACACAGGTTCAGACTGACACAAGTTTAGATTTTTTTTTCTTTTACATAAATATATATGACATCTATTATGTATTCCAGGTCAATTCTCTCTTCCACTGGATAAAAGGCAACTGTATGACTTTGATATCCGCGTTCCTCTTATGGTCAGAGGTCCACAGATTAAGCCAAACCAGACCAGTCAGGTATTTTATATTATTGTATGTTGATTATCCTCTGTGAATGTTTATTGCATGATTGTATGTAATTATTATTTTATTTGCATTAATGACAAAAACTAGATGCTGGTGGCTAACGTTGACATTGGTCCGACTATGCTGGACATCGCTGGCTACAATATAAGCAAAACCCAGATGGACGGCATGTCCTTCCTGCCTATAATGGTGAGATCCCTGCAAAAACACCTGTACTTTTCATTTATCAAAGTCAATATTGTACTCAATCAAAAGTAATGGTGAAACAAATAACAAATGGTACAATAATATACTACATTTTCTCAAAAACCTTGCATGTGTATATTTATGCAAATGTAAATGTGAGATTCTTCATAATGCCAGGGCAATAAACCTAAAGCTGGCAATACATTTTCAGATAATATGATCTATTTACCATTTATCACCTGTCCAAAAATGATAATAAAGTGAATGTTTCCTAGTGCTTTCACTAATGCTAACCATAAAGATGACACAAATGTTTGCATGTGTCCATCAGGAGGGTTTGATGAACAGCAGCAGCTGGAGGACAGACATCCTGGTGGAATATGAAGGAGAAGGAAGCAACGTGTCGGATCCTGCCTGCCCCCTGCTGGGCCCCGGAGTGTCGGTATGGTTGAACACATTTTTGATCGGCCGAGAACAGAAGAACTGATTTAATTTATACCCCCTGTACTGTAGGAGTGTTTCCCAGACTGTGTATGTGAAGACTCTTACAACAACACCTACGCCTGTGTGCGCACGCTTGCCCCATCCGCCAACCTGCAGTACTGCGAGTTTGACGACAATGAGGTCAGTGGAGCAGTGTGTGTGTGGACAAGACCCCTGATCGAGAATATTAGTATAGTTCACAAAGCACCAGTGATAAACCGGGTCTCTCTGAAATTTCATTCACTTGAGCAAGAGTCATGTGAACTTGTGTTGAGGGGTAAGAATCCAGTTTGTGTGGCATGTGTCAGTGTGTTAGTCACTTTGTCCCAGACCCTCATGTAAACATGTATACACTCAACTACATATTACTTGCACTAGAATATACAGCATTTGATACTTATTATTCTAAAGTCAAGTTTCTTTTATTCGTAACTTAATTCTTGCTTCTTTGTCATGGTAAAGCGGGAGATTAAGACTTATTTCCTTCTTGTGCTAAAAATAGATTTTATACTGATTCTTTTTATGCTAGTTAGAGATTATTTATTTTAGTATTGCATTAGAGCAAGAGTGAAAATCCCATGCTCAAAGTAAACAAAAATTGTGCGTACACAGTTTTGTTAGAGCGGTTTTATTTACAATTAAGTCAAAGTTACAAGACTCCTTTGAAATAAGCGCTTGGCACATTCTGCTCCAAAATTGATCGAATCAGTTCGAAGGTATCACGGAATAGACTCACTCTTTGTAAACATACCATTTCCAACACATTTGTGATTTAAAGGTCCCATATTGCACTTTCCCTAATGTTTCCACAATCCATCCTATGCACATATGTGATAATAATTTGGGTGATACACCATACAAGACTCAATTTTATTATTATTTTCATCATTATTTTATTTCATACAACAAACAGTATATTTAAAAGTATATATTTTCCCTGTTTTAACAACATTATTTTAGAACTATTTTAAAAAGAGGCTTCTGCGTCATCGATGTGGACCCGCGTCTATGGAGAATGAAGGAGAAAGATTGCTCTGTAACTAAAGCTTGAAGGAATCCATTAAAAAAACTCCTGTGTATGAAGCCACATAGCACTGTAATGATGTGTAAAGCATGTGTAAAGTCCAAAAGCGTAAAATGGGACCTTTTAAAGAATACAGGTTATAACTGATTGCTTTTCCTTCAGGTGTTTGTTGAAGTCTACAACATGACGGCCGATCCTTTCCAGTTGACCAATGTTGCAAAGAGCATTGAACAAGAGGTTCTGGAGAAGATGAACCGCCGCTTGATGATACTGCAGTCCTGTTCGGGGCAGTCGTGCCGGTCGCCGGGGGTTTACGATCCAAGGTTTGATTCATACATTCTTACTCATTATTATTATTATTATTATTATTATTATTATTCTTTTAAGAGGCATTATTCATTCAGTTGAAATACCTTTTTTTTCTTACTAGGTATAAATTTGACCCCAGACAGATGTTTATCAATCACAGTCGGCAGCATCGTAGGCTGAGACAAAAATGAATGAAACACTGAGTGGTGACGAAGGAATCCCAAATGGAAGATTGGACTACTTCACTAATCTCTTCTTCGCCGTTATTGTTGGAAAACCAGACGTCCCCATTTGCCCGGGACAGTCTTTCGTGAGCCCTGCGTCCCATACCAGCTGGTTTATAAAAAAGAAAACTATTGGTTTGTCCCAATAAGTCTGGTTAGACCCCTCTGCCTTGAGATTCCAGTCTTTATACAAATTGACCAAGTATAGCTCGCATTTCAGTTTGTTTTTCTAAATGTTGCTTAAAGTCCTAGCTACAAACAGAACTTTGGGTGTGGCACATGTTCTTGCCTCTTTTTATTTTTTTTTATGAGGAAACACTTCCATGTCACTGGAATCATAATCCAAGTCGAGTCCCAAGATCTGTCCATTCAAATCAGTGACTCCAGTCTGGCTCGAGGCCCGGTCACAAGTACTGGGCGTACATGGCTTTTGGACGTTCTAGTCCACACAGAAATGTTCCATTTAATTTTTAACACTTTATTTTAACTACGTACTTTAAGTGAAAGACCTTTTTTTTGTATCACTTGTATGATCACAGGGTGCCTAAAGTTTTTGCACTTTACATATTTATCACACATAAAAATAAGGACACATTTGAATCAATATGAATGGGTGCAAATACTTCCAACTCAAGTTTCTGAAATCCAACTTAAATTATTATTCAAGCAGTGACTTGATGCAAGTTTCCTAATCCTTTCTGGCGGACTTTATTATTGGCCATAGATGATGTGGTAAAGCTATGTTTCTGACGTGGAAAATGTAATGCAGAACAACCTTCTTTTCAGCGTATGTGCAATTGTTTTTTTTTGTAAAAGTGAAACTATCCTTTAAACGACTAACCAATAAGCCACAGGTTTTGTCCAGAGACAGAAGTATACAGTAATTGAAGAGCGCATAAATGTGAATCGTTTTGGTAAATTTCAAATAACTGCTGATTTATTTATTTTTTTTGTGTGAATGTTACATATGAACTGACTTAATATTTTTAAACCGGTTTCTTTGCTGTGATTTGGATTTGGTCATACTCCATTTGTTCACTGGCTTTTGTAAAAGTGGTCAATTTTCATTTTACTTTAGCACTTTCTTTCAGAACCATTTTGTTTTTTGTCTGAATAAAACAAAAATAAATGACATTGTGTGAAAAATGTTTCTACAAACTCATCAGAGCTTTACTAGTACGTTTTAAAATTTTTAAATTAATCCTTAGCTCCCAATAAACTCATGATTAACAGTGTCGTACATTACAGAAGTGTCTCCTATGTGAGCTCTAACAGTACAACTGACTTTTCTTCTTGTGAAACTCGTATTTTGCATTATAGTTACAGTGCCTTGCGAAAGTATTCGGCCCCCTTGAACCTTTCAACATTTCGCCACTTTTCTGGATTCAAACAAAGATAAAAATGACATTTTTTTTCAAGAATCAACAACAAGTGGGACACAATCGTGAAGTGGAACGAAATTTACTGGATAATTTAAACTTTTTTAACAAATAAACTGAAAAGTAGGGCGTGCAATATTATTCGGCCCCTTGCGCTAATACTTTGTAGCTCCACCTTTTGCTGCAATTACAGCTGCAAGTCGCTTGGGGTATGTCTCTATCAGTTTTGCACATCGAGAGACTGGAATTCTTGCCCATTCATCCTTGCAAAACAGCTCGAGCTCAGTGAGGTTGGATGGAGAGCGTTTGTGAACAGCAGTCTTCAGCTCTTTCCACAGATTCTCGATTGGATTCAGGTCTGGACTTTGACTTGGCCATTCTAACACCTGGATACGTCTATTTGTGAACCATTCCATTGTAGATTTGGCTTTATGTTTTGGATCATTGTTCTGTTGGAAGATAAATCTCCGTCCCAGTCTCAGGTCTTTTGCAGACTCCAACAGGTTTTCTTCCAGAATGGTCCTGTATTTGGCTCCATCCATCTTCCCATCAATTTTAGCCATCTTCCCTGTTCCTGCTGAAGAAAAGCAGGCCCAAACCATGATGCTGCCACCACCATGTTTGACAGTGGGGATGGTGTGTTCAGGGCGATGAGCTGTGTTGCTTTTACGCCAAACATATCGTTTTGCATTGTGGCCAAAAAGTTTGATTTTGGTTTCATCTGACCAGAGCACCTTCTTCCACATGTTTGGTGTGTCTCCCAGGTGGCTTGTGGCAAACTTTAAACGAGACTTTTTATGGATATCTTTGAGAAATGGCTTTCTTCTTGCCACTCTTCCATAAAGGCCAGATTTGTGCCGTGCACGACTGATTGTTGTCCTATGGACAGACTCTCCCACCTCAGCTGTAGTTCATCCAGAGTGATCATGGACCTCTTGTCTGCATCTCTGATCAGTCTTCTCCTTGTTTGAGATGAAAGTTTGGAGGGCCTTGGCCGGGTCTGATACTCCTTCCATTTCAATATAATTGCTTGCACAGTGCTCCTTGAGATGTTTAAAGCTTGGGAAATCTTTTTGTATCCAAATCCGGCTTTAAACTTCTCCACAACAGTATCTCGGACCTGCCTGGTGTGTTCCTTTGTCTTCATGGTTCTCTCTGCGCTTTAAACAGAACCCTGAGACTATCAAAGAGCAGGTGCATTTATACGGAGACTTGATTACACACAGGTGCATTCTATTTATCATCATCAGTCATTTAGGACAACATTGGATCATTCAAAGATCCTCACTGAACTTCTGGACTGAGTTTGCTGCACTGAAAGTAAAGGGGCCGAATAATATTGCACGCCCTACTTTTCAGTTTTTTATTTTTTCAAAAAGTTTTAATTATCCAATACATTTCGTTCCACTTCATGATTGTGTCCCACTTGTTGTTGATTCATGACAAAAAATTAAAATTTTATATCTTTATGGTTGAAGCCTGAAATGTGGCGAAATGTTGAAAGGTTCAACGGGGCCGAATACTTTCGCAAGGCACTGTACTTAGTGCTTCAATGCATCAAGCCCCATCCCCCAGAATTTGGCCTCTACACAAACTGTCTAATTAGGATCATTCCGGAGACAAACGAGGAATCTCAAGTGCACTTCAGTTCTTTTTACCTCCATCAGCTGTGCTCCCATGAGTTCAGCACAGGCAGAAAGGGCAGCTCAGTGTTTCCAAGGTACATTCTTCCCCGGTGCTGAAAAACGTCACTGATGCTCCACGTCAGTCTGCCCTCGGGATCGTGGTGAGTTCTCAAAATATTCCCATCCGCTCCCAGCTCCAGGACAAGAGCATAGCGGGGAAGCAGAAGATTATACCAGCTCAAAGGAATTACCTACAGACAAGTACACAACAGACTGACATTATTTAAGTTCTATGCACACTAGGGCTGGGCAATAAATCAAATTTAGGCTTGATCGGCTTTTGAAAAAATTGAATTCGTGAAAAATGTGAAAATCGTGTAATCGAATGAAGGATGTTGTGGAAGTTCCAGCAGCACATGAATTATACTTGCAAAATCAGCACAGTCTGTACAAGACTTTTTTTAAACGTAATGGAAACAAATTAAAATTTGTTTTAGAACTTGATTATTGAGCGGAAAGATCAAAAAATATTTTTAAGGGCAAACTTAAATGAAAATTGAAATGTTCATATTTATTTTTATAGTTTGACAGGGACATTGTGCATTAATAAACATTTCTGTAAATGCACCAGAATTAGCAAGTAGCCTACGTTTCATCTGCAGTCCCTAAAAAATATTATATTTTGACGATAGTGCATAACTAGTACAACACAGAGTAGTAAAAATAGAAATACATTTTTTTTCACTATACATAGTTCCCACATGACGTCACTACATACGGGGATTTGCCGACCCGGCGCCATTTGTCTTGGCATGCTGTGGGCAAAACAATAGAAAAAGAAGCTGAAACGTGTTAATGTCGTGATAAAGTTGAAAATGGTCATCTCCTGCTGGGTCAATGGATGTTCAAATCGTGCCGGAGGTTCCGTTAAACTTGGATTTTACAGTATACCCATCATTAGACTTCATGAATGTGAGAAGACTAAGCTTTTGTCAGAACAACCACGGAGGTTATGGCTTGCGAAGATAAACAGGCAAGAAACTCCCTCAAAACACGCAAGAATATGCTCGGAGCACTTTGTGTCAGGTGCGTATCGTATCTCATAATGTGTTGACAGACGTAATTTACTCAGTACTAACTTGTGTATGCTGATATCTGGTAACTTGAGAGTTTCATTATTTAGATTACTTTATTATGAGGAGGATCGGTGTCGCGTCCGAGGCTCTCGAGGGCAACGTAAATGTATTAAATAGATAAGAATAGTTCTATGGTGGGCTAAAACAATGTTCACAAACAGCATTGCTTCTGTAAATAGATCTGTGTCATAAAATAAACTGCTCTTTACGCCTGGAAAAATCAGTTGCCCACCATTCACCAAAACATACGGTCAAAAACGCGGAAATAAACAATAACAGCAATCCAGAGTGTCCGTGTGGCATTAGCATTAATTAAATTAATTGTTAATATAATTAAAATAATTAAATGGAGCTCCAACTGGTATTAAATCTAAAGTTTTTGAGAAATGTTTGCATTGCTTGTTAATTTTTGCTGCATAATTTGATCAAATATGTAAAACATGTCCGTAGCACGTTAAACTGTGGTGCCATTGTATTAATATACAATTATTTGCTCAAAAGTTGCCCTTTTTTTCCAATTTGCGTTTGAATATCTACATTTATTCTCATTCTTCTGTTTAATGGAATGCACAAACACAGCAGCGTGCCATCAAAGATGGCGTCTCCGAGGAGGTCATGTGACATTCATTGGTCTGTGGGAACTATGTATAGGTTAGAACTCATATAACAACAAAAATACTCGCATAACAACAAAAATATTTCTTAAACATGTAGGATTTCAAAAATAATATTGCAATCCCAATGTTGAGGAAATATTGATTTAGACATTTTGACAAAAAATGATGCTAACCAAAATAAGTCTTCATAAATAACAACACACACTTTCTGACCAGCTTCAACTCTCCATAGATCTGATCAGTCACCAGCCTGCTTTCAATCTCTGCTGTGAAACATTATAGGCAAAGCAATAATGGCTCAATGGAAAAAAGTAGTTGGCAGACCAGAAAAGTGAATTTGTGCCACTGAGAATCACTCACTTTTGCCAGGAATCGCTTGACGGCGGGGTATGGAGCAATCAGGTCCAGGAAGGGAGGCATGAATTTCCGGAAGCGAGGAGTTGTTATGCCAACCAGGAATGTCCCATAATCGCTGAGGCGGATATTGTCGGGGTAACCAATCATGTTATCCATTACCACCTCCTTGGTACCAGCGTGGGCCCCTGTCAGCCAGTATCTGAGGAGTACAAGATGGATGAATGAAAAAAAGTTTGCATTTATTCTTTTGTCTGTAATGCTCCATTTCAAGACAAACAAAGCATTAGGGCCTAAATAAAAGAAGTTAACCATCACTCATACTGGTCTGATTGAGTCAATATCATAGAAGGATACATGCAGTCTATGCAGGGTTGCTCAAACAAACAGCTGAGGGCCTTTTGCTTTAAATGTCTGTGCCAGGGTTGTGTGTAGTTTCAGTGCATCTACCTCATGATGCGTCCAATGCTGGTCTCTGCGAACAGCAGGAAGTCCTCTTCTGGAGACAGAGCGATCCCATTGGGCATGTACAGGGACTCAAGCAGGACCTGTACCTGTCCCGTTTGAGGATCAAAGGACAGCAGCCGACCGAGACTGTTCAGTTCAATCACCTGATGATGCATTGTTTACTGTTTTATTGGTTTTCTCTCATTTTATGATTAGTATATGAAGATGTGTCCCACCTCTAGTTTGACATGTCTGCGGCCCCAGCGACTCGACGAATCAGTGAAATAAAGAATACCAGTTTTAGAGGAAATCGCTAGGCCATTTAAAAACGCAAAAGGAACACCCTTTGCACCTTTGAAAGTGAAAATATTGTCACCATTAAAAGTTATGTCACATCAATTATAAATATTTCCAACCTTGTGAGTTGGACAAGAGCAGAGTCTTCTCTCCACTCTGAGGGTTCACACTGAAGAGCCCTAAATATGAATCTGCAACAATCAGCTGACCGTCACGATTCATGCGAACGCCATGAGGACGGCCACACAGAGGCTCCAGGTCAAAAGAGCTGCCTGCACAACAAGTCGAATGTTCAAATCATGGTCTCATAATATCAAATCATCTCAGGAATGATAGAACCCAAAAGGATGATTTTACTTTTATCAAACAAATGTCCAATTCAAATATGAATGGTTGAAGTGCCATTAAAATGATATTCAAAGGCTTATCATTTTCCCTTTACCAAGTAGTTTTCGGAAAGATCTTTTTTAGTGCCATACAAATGAACACTTTCTTGAGCCAATTCTTTCAACGTTATCAGTAAATTTGAAACAATAACAAAACACGTTGACAACTGCAGCTGGAGGAATACCACTTTTGATTAAAAAAAATTCATATACTTTCATATAAAGACAAATGTGGGATTAGTTTAAATTAATTCAGTTGAGATATAAACCCAGTTTACCACATTCTTGTAGATTTTGTCCCATTTGAGTGATAAACGTCAGGCTGTCATCAGGACCAATCTTCCACAGTTTTCCATCAACAGTGCCAGTGTACACATTACCTAAACAACCCACACATGCACAATGTAAAGACAACTCTAAAACACAAAACAAAGAGACACAAGAAACACAACAGTTATTTTTAACATTAAGATATTTGCAGTGAGTTGCACCTTGCTCATCAGCTGTGAATGATTCAGGCCCATGGAGTTTTCCTGTGAACAACCTGTGGCCATTCTGCAGACGGGTGTTGACCGCCAGGGGGCCCTCCAGACCAGGTGGAGGACCTATCAATCTGGACGTACATAACAGAGATCCCCCCTTTTATATAAGTTTAAACCAACGAAATGTATATGATCAACTTTGTACAAACATGTGTGGCTTGGGGTCTATTGGAGAAGGCAGTAGATACATGCCCACAGCTACAGCCAGGACAAGGACTGTTATGGCACTCTTACCAAACCTAGAAAAGGCAATATTATGTCATTACATCATTATTTTCTATTTTTTTACAACTTTTGGTTGAGGTGGTGGTGGAGATGATGGTGGTGGTGGTGACAGCTTACCCAAACAGTGACACATGTGTGAATGTAAACAGTTAATCAATCTCAGTATGAACTTTGATATAGTGCAGTGTCTCCCAAAGTGGGGTCCGCGGCCCCCTGGTGGGCCGCGAGGGTACTGCAGGGGGGCCGCGGGAGGTCATAAAAAAAATAAAATAATTATTTAATGTTAAATTTATAATGTTTTGTTTGTAATATTAAAATATTTGTGTTCATTATTTGACTTGAATAATCCACTGTAATCATTTTTGTATTACAATGTTTGTAGCAGAGGCTATTTCCCCAAAATAAAATAACCAGAAGAGCCTATTCTTAATGTTGTCTTCTTGGTTATTATTTTGGGGGGCCACGCAGACCCGTCAGATTTTTAAGGGGGCCTCGGTGTTACTGAGTTTGGGAATGGCTGATATAGTGCATTGGCTGAGCGCTCAGATCCACCATAAGGTCATCCAATGGCCGAGTCAAACTTGTTAATTCCCCTTTTAGCCCAAACTTGAATCATATACGAAGTGATCATTTTCAAAAGGTGATATTTGTGAATAATAAATAATTTGTAAATATGCATGCGGACTTTGTTTAACATCGTACACACTTTGGCATTAAAACAGCTGAATCTTCCGTAGTGCACCTTCAAAAAGTTTGAGTTTTATTATTGTAATAGAATCCCATTATAGATCATATTTACATTCATTAAATTAAAATACAAAATCAAAACTACGTTTACATAACTTACATTGTTTGAAGTTATGTCCTGCAGCCGGAACCCTGAAGTGTGATGTCTTCATGTCACATCAACATGAGAACAAAGCGGCGAGAATGAAACACCAACTTCCGGTTACGGAGCAGAAATAAAACCATCTTTCAGCTCGTATGATTCACTCTTTCATTTCTTTCATGTTTGGAGCCGATACAAAGATTTCAAAGAAGTTCTCTGTTCAGGAATGGCCATTGTCCATAGGCAGATTCAAGTTTCCTGTCCATAAAAGACAAACACACGACTATTATTTGTTTTTATATTGTAACAACTTCCGGTTTCCATTCAGGCAACGACAGCTTGACATGAGACTGAACCCGCGTGAGGGAGGAGGCGCCTCTTGGCACGAGGGTTCCTTAGTGGGGTCATCCACAGGTCAGGGCAGGGGTGGGCCTGTTTTGGCTACAACAAAGAATTATTCTGAAGTATTCACTGTTCACGCTGCTGTAGGCTCTGCAGAAGAGGGAGACCAAAATAAGAGGAGTAGAACATAAAAACTGAATTGCTGCTGTAAATTGAACCCCAAAAAGTGTAAATCCATCATAGAGCTGTTAGACCAATCTGGATCGGTTTTCCCTTTACTTCCCATCTTTTCTAGAGCAATACCCTGGAAACAGCACTCATCACTCAGCGACAACACTTTTCCCACAGTTTGGACCATGGATATAGGTTTGGTCGCATCAGAGGAAAACATTTTCAATGTTAAAGTCGCAATATGTAAGATTTTCATGTCAAGTCATCATTAAATGGCCCTAATCTGTCAAAAGGCATTAACAAACCGTGCTCTTTTCGAATACTTCTGTAACTGATAACAATATATATCTCGCTGAACTGCTGTTTTCATTTTGATGTCCCGCCCTTCACCGTTTCACCAATCAGAGAGGCCGTGATCTCACTGCCGAGCTAATCTTACTGGTATAGTAAAGGTAAAGGTACTGCTCCTTTAAAAGACCAAAATAATTTTTCAGACACATTGACAATAGCTCCGTGGAACCAGCAGGTGGCTTTGTAAAAGATCGTAAAATGTTATTGACGAAACCAAAGACAAGAATACATACACTAGAATGATATGACCTTTATTGGTGACATTTCATTCATTAAAAGGCCTCATTGGATTTGATGATATATGAACAATGAACGATGATGGCATATTCAAGGCAACACATGTGTTTTGTTAAATCAGCGTCTATGCTCAGATAAACATGCACATACAATAAAGTATAAAGTCACCCATGCATCATACGATGACTCGCAGATGAACAAGAAAGAGATATCAGTCTAAGAATGATCATAATGCAGAAGCAGTTTGGTCATCCTACAATATGCTTTAAGTAAATGTCACAGATACACATTCTCTCTCTAATGTTCAGATGACTTATTGTTATGTTATTCAGTAAAGCATTAGAATTAACAGGAACAAACTGATGCAGAGGATTTCACAGTCTACAAAATTACAAACAAAAAAACACAAAATAAACATGGGATCGGAAACGATAAATCTTAAACAGATGAGAATTAGCTCACCGATTACAAAGAGTGGAGGTCAATAAAGTTTGTTTTAATGAAGACTACAATGTCTCGTCTTCAAAATAAAAAACATTAAAACAGCTAGAGTAAATGAAAATAAAAGTTAAACCCGTCTTCCCTGAATTCAAAGTTAAAGTGCCCAAAATATTCTTTGGATAAAACTTTACTATTATATGCATTTCAGGTTTCTTTAAAACCTAACATGGCTTTGAGATACAAAATAAATGTCTCCATGCTACCTCAGTATAGTGTCAGATAAGAACCCAGTGTAGTATAATAAAAGGTTAAAGTAACCCATTTAAATAAACTATACATCCCTCCATTGGGACTCAAATATTTTTGCTCCAGGCAACATCACAAAATATCTTTGGTTATAGAGTACAACATTAAAATTGAAATAACTCAATATAAAGATTAAACAAAAAATCCAATGTGGTTTTGACACAGATATAATTAATAGTACCCCTCTTCTCCACTAGATGGTGGCATTATCCAGCAGAAGGCGCTGCCCAGTGTCAGTACCAACACTCACACAAACGGATGATTTTTACCACACAGAATACAATAGAGAGAAATTCCAAATCAAACGTTTGTAGTTCCCCATACGTGCACTTGCTTGTGTGTCAGCATCCCCTTTATAGTTATGCACTTTGATCCAAAACGTAACCGAATGGACCAAGTCAGAACATGGTGGTTGTAGCTTGAGGAGAATCTCTGCATTGCCCTCAAAGCTCACACCATTACCTCCTGTTTATACTACTCAGACCATTCTCAAATCAGCTTTAATAAAACTTTCTTAATCCCTTCTACAACCTCATTAACTTCTTCCAAAAACCAGTTCAATCTTCACTTCCAGCTCCTCGCAGCAGTTTAGCCAAATATGCTTCAAACTGCACCATAAAACCATCTTCACAAAGAACATTACACTTTCCATTTTAGCACTTTCAGCTTGACTTTCTTCAATAATTCTGTAGTTTCTAGATCCTTTCTCCCGGTAGTCACTGCTCAGCACAAACTATATTATCTTGGCAAACATAAAAAGGCACTTCCTAAATACATTTGGGGACACTTTGCTGACACTAAAGATGTTAGGAGTAAAGTTACAGCTCATGAACAGGCTCATAATTGATTAAAGTATGATTATTGATTATCAAACTATTCCCTCTGTGTCATGCACCACATTGTTAGTAAATAAGACTTGTCATGAAAAATAAAACTCAAAAACATAAAATGCCACCCATATAAATAAAGAAAATAATATGTACAGACTTGAAAAAAAAAAAAGACCCAAGAAACGGCTTTGAGTGTCACGTGCGTCAGAAAAATAAGATGGTAATAGAACTGAACCGACAGGATGTATATGGCACATGGTTTGGAGACAGTTCAAGTCTTCGTTTGTCCTTCACTTTGATTCATTTCTTGAAAAAGTAAAAAAGAAACAATGTCAATGTGACATGTTGCATTTGCTTGTGAAGCTTCTTTTGAATTGTCCTGTGTTTGAGAGTCTATTAAAGCGTCCGGACGTGCAGCAGCGCCTCCTCTAGTCTCTGTCTGTAAATGTTGTAGCGTCGCTTCACAGCTTCCCTCTGTTCATCCTCCTCTTTATCCAGAATCCGAAGAAAGTTGCGAAGTTCAGGAATAGAAAAGGCATCCCACTGTAATGAAAGAACATGCATAAACTGTAAAAGGAGTTTAGGGAGCTTGCTGCCAAATAGACACTTAAGAAATGGGCACATGGTCAAATTTTGGAGGCAGAGAGCAGAGTTGCCTGATTGTCTCCCACAACTGCTAATATTGTTTATTGGGCCTTGCTGCTCAGTGCTGCCAGTAGGAAAAACCCGCCCCCCTCCTCTCTGATTGGTTATGACACAGAGGTTGGTTGCAAAATTAGCCAAGTAGTCACTAGCATCTCAAACTTTATTTGATGGCAAGAGTATAAGACAAAGACAAAGACTTAATATTGTTCACCAAAGTGTATTGCTAGAAATCAATCATTGTATTGTGGCATCATTTTCTTTATTATAGCCAGCATTGTGAAAAGCAACTATTAGGATTAATACAGTGTGCAGTGGATGCTGCAGTACTGAGTAAGCATGTAATCATAATTGCATTGAAACACAAAGTTTGAAGCGTTACCATGACTTCTCCCGTTTGCTGCTCCTTGAGTACAAAGCCAAGAGTGTCGAGGTCTGGTCCTGCTACCAAACGCAGAAACAGGGGCTTCTCCGTGTCACCCAGCTTACATACATACACTGCAAAACACACATTTACAAGAGTCCAGTGGTCACGACATTGTTTGAAGTATTTATATGAAATATTCCACACCATATGGGCAGGGCTCAACATCTGACACAAGTATGCAGTCACTTGATACTTTCTGCAAAACTAATCAAATAGAGAGAACATATCCTTTTCGGCATGTTGTCTTGTAGTAATCTGATGCTCCAACCAAATATAAAAACTAATATCTGGACATTCAATTTCATCAATATCAGACAGAGCACTCAATCAAACAGACTGAGGGTCATAGAGGGTTCATCCAGAGCTATACATTTCAACACCCAGTTATAAAGCCAAGAGACTACTGTCTGTCTGTTTCGTATAAAACTAGTAACATCTGTTGTCTAGACTGTATTTTTTTCAGCGAGTTATGCCGTAGTCTTTCAATAATGCAAAAAAGTACATGCAAATCTGTAAATTGTATACTTAACTTGACAAACTAAGACGTTAGAAAGTTACATAAATATTTGAATAGGTTTTGGATTTGTAAAGACTGTCAGGACTATGAAACTATTCCAAACTTGGAGATGCTAAGTAGAGTCAAATAGCATTTGATACTCTACAAGTCTGCAGCAGCTGTTTACAAAGCGCCAGTGCAAGTTTATTTATACGTGCAGTATGAGGGTGTGTGTTGCTTATGAATGGCTGGTGGCAGGGAGAGCCCTGAGACAGCCAGTAATTAGCAGGATAAACGTCCAAAAATACACTGTGCACGCGGGTCACCACTGGCAGGTTAGCATCACAGCGTTTGACCCGGATCCTGGTATGAGTGAAATGAGCCCGTCTCTCTCCTGTTCACAGCGTGTAACTAACAGACAGTGCTGCGTTTACCTTGCTCCTCTCTGCGGTAGCGCTTGTACAGTGCGTATTTGGCTGGGTTGTCTGCCACTGTGAACTTGTTTAGCAGAGCCACGATGACCTACGGGGAAAAACAAAAAGTTTATGGAGCATGGAATACAGTACATAATTCCTAATCACTAAATAAATGACTTTTTCACACTATTTTTTGTTGTTGATCCTAACCAACACAGGAGGGTCTAAGGACAGTGGTGATGATCCAGGACATTTAAGGACATTTCAGGAAATATGTTAACATAAATAAATGTCCTGAAATTATTAACATTTATTAACATTGGCCATTCGCACATTATGGACCAATGGCTCTATGTGTGTCTTAACATTGCATTTTATGTGATTGATTTTCTGTTCTGCTTTGGACAAAACGACAACTTTGTAAAGTCCTTCAAGACGACTACTGTTGTGATTCAAGGCTATGCGAAAATAAATTGAAGAATCACTTCCACACTTTTTCTTCTGAATGTGTGAAACATCCAGTGAAAAGGGCACCAAAGTGCCTTTCTCTGGGTGGTTGTAGACAGATTTAGTTTGTGTCGAACTGATGTGAAGTTCAACAGTGCAATATTGTTGATGTTATTGTAATTATAAAATTTAAACTGTCCAAGGACAAAACCTTGCACATGACAAATGTACTCTTTGGATAAGACTAATCTGTATTCTGCATTGTCCCTTAAGGATTAAATTGAACTCAAACTTTGAAGAACACAAAAATATATGTAACTTACTAACTTTAGAATGACTTTAAAAAATATAAGAGTGATTTATATTTGATGCAAAACTTTAAAAGAAACAGCAACGTTAACTTTCCTCCATCTGGGTTGCCAGGTTTGACGACTAAACAGTTTGATGACAAAGAAAATGAATCTAAAAACCCGGTAGAGCTCAGGGCAGAATTTTACTGGCAATTTACAAAGCATGGACAAAGATTATTTCTGTCGTGTGGGGTTGTGTGAGCGCTCACCTCTTTGACAGTGTTACTGGAGCTGACGTGCAGAGTCTTAGAAGCTCCGCGGGGAAGATAAAACGCTTCTCCCTCTGGACCCCTGTGTCCCCCTCGTACTGTCACAGGCCTTCGCAGCTCCATCTGGACTTTAATAAAACCTGTGTACACATCGGAGCGGCCCTGGGACAGAGCAGGCAGGAGGAACGTCAACAACACACCGTTTAAAAGAAAAGATGATGTTACCAACAACCAGCGGTACTAGTACTACACAAGAAAACAGAATTTTTTTTTAGTACTCCCTTAGAATTGAGTGTGCCCGATTAAGACTGTTACAACCACCGTACACCGCACAGACACGATTTACATGGTTTTCAATGGGAGCAAAACTGAGTTGTCCCACCTCTTCTCATTCGCTGCCTACTGGCCAGTTTAATGAAACCCAAAAATTGCATAATTATACCTCTGATCCTTTTGTTTGAAAGATTACAGCACAGGTCTTCATCTTATTTTTTTCCAGTTGAATTGATATGTAGATAAAAGATCATTTAGAGTATTGTATTTTTTTTGTATAGAAAACTGATCTATTTCCCTCCACAGAACATGAGCAACAGTGCCGTAAGTGATCTCCCAATAAGCCCATTGCAGAACAGATGGTCAGTCAGGAGGACCAGTAAGTACGGGGCTCTGAGAGGGTCATAAACCATCTACAGATTAGACCTGCAGTGACGTGAAAAACTTTGAACTGGTCCTGCTTCAAAGTTAAATGTATGTTATCCTTGGGTCTGGTTAGCTTGTGCTACCCTCGGATCAGAATGACCTGCCACAGATAATTAAAAGTAGAAGAAAAAACCCTAATTTAGAGTCTAAAAGCGTATTATTATTTAGGGTATTTTTTAATCACTGTGGCCCGAGGAACGATTTAAAGAGTTTGAATGTTTCAACCCTATATGTTTTTTCTTGAAGAATGAATCACTTTTCAGGAAAATATAGAACTTCTGTGCAAACTGCTGCTCGTGTAAAAGAAAATATACATTGTGCCTTGAGTGAAATGTGCGTTATCTTGTTTCAACCGAATAATGAATTAACCGTAAAAAATAAGCAAACATAAGAAGATTATAATATTGTTTTAGATAAGACCATTTCTAAGCTAATGCAACTTCATGAGAGTTCCCTTTTACAAAACACTTACAAATCATGTGTATGTGTTTTGGAATGTTTTGAAAGTCATTCTTTTTTTATAATCTGTCATTTTATGAAATGGTATGTAACTGTTTTATAATCTGTAATGTATGTAACTTTTGTCCAGGACTACCTTGAAAAAGAGGTTCTTTATCTCAATGGGACTTTCCTGGTAAAATAAAGGTGAAATAGAAAAAGATATCATTCCGCAGTTTATTGGATAAAGCTGAATAAATTTCAGCTTCCTACAAGTAATTGTAGGTATCAGTTAATATTGAGGATTGACAAATTCTGATGGACCAGGTATTGGTATAGAGACCAATTCCTTTCTCAATACTTTTAATTTATCATTATACCGCCCTTCTTCTTGGGGGACTGAGGTTTCATAGATCCTACGCTCTGCTTGAGAACAGCAGAAATAACAAGACCCGGGTCCTGTGGAACGCAAATGGGAGGAACAGAAACCACAGTGGAAACACTTCTCTGGTTTACTTTCCTTAATTTCCAGTAACAACTGCAGCTCGTCTTAAATAAAAAAATAGATCTTAAAAAAAAGTACTATTTTGAGGTTGTGTTACTCACTAGTGTCATTTTCAGATGATCTTTGGTCAGAGAGTTGTACAGTTCGATCCTCTGTCCAATTTCCTCTCGACTAATCTCTGTCCGCAGCTCTCTGTCCTTCTCCACATCCTGATAGAAGAAAACAATATAAAATGTATTTAGACAAGTGATACAAAAGACAGCACAGCCTCTGTCTGAAAGGCCACGTGCACCAAGAGTTCCCCGAGCCAAATTAAGAATAGCAGATATTCACAAGATCATAGTGAGGAATACTTGAGTCTATTCCAACAGTGTGAGAGTAGGAATTTCTTTGAGGAATGCTCATGCTGTACATTGTAAACTACTCTGACTCAGATTTTTGCAGAAGAATCACAAATGGAAATCAACAATAACTCATGAAGTGTAAGTGTCTGTAGGAATATTAAGGACGAGGACATGAAAACGCATAGTTGGATCATGGATCATCATCATTGTGTACTATAACTAAGTGAGCAAGTCAATGAACAGTGAGCAATACAGTAAGTGACCAGTGAATCCAGAGGCAATCTTCTACATAATCAGCTGTAAAGAGGTGGTTCACAAGCAGGCAACCTCCAGATACAGCTAAATGATGAGGTTTGGATTTTTATTAATCACATCTCCGCATCTGGTGGATACAGTGTGTGGTAAAAGACGTGTGCGCTCGGCTCTTGTCTCTACTGTGGGCTTACATGGGCATAGTCCCACTGTATCCAGCAAGACCCCCACATACACACAGCACAATCCAGGAACACTTTGAGGCAGCGCAGCCTTATATGGAGACCAAGTGCAGCTACAATGAAGACAAGTGCCAGTGCAGCCTCTGGTGATAAACAGACTTCTTTAAGTAAATAACTCAACATTTAGAGTGACAACTATTGTGAGGCAAAAAGACTGATGATTTCATGATTATTGACATTCCAGACAACAAACATTATTTTTGTTCACATGTAGTTCTCTTAAGAGTAGTCTTTCATCATGATCGCCTTTAAATAATGACCAGTCATGTGGAGTATAGGAGTAGTACCTATTCCCTCCCAGGTGATGGCAATAATGTGCATTCCATAAAAGTCCACCCCCTTCTTCCCCTCTGACCCGAGCACACTTCCTCCATGTTAAGGTCCATATGTTGGGCCTTATCCCCTCCTGTCCCCAGGTAGTGTGTTTGTCCAGTCGGTTCATGAATATGTTACTCTAAAAAAAAAAAAAAGGGAGATCTGTGGTACGTTTAAAACAACGCCAACTTAGAAATGTATAAATGTTGATAATTGAACCATTCGTCATAAATGTACGTGGAGTCTTTGCTGGCTTTGACTGGATTTTATTTTAACAAAACCACTCAATGCCACAATAAGATCGGATAAGATAAACCTTTATTAGTCTTAAAGTGGAGAATAATATTCAATATAGTAAAAACACAACACTCCTTTCATAACCTATAGAAAGCACTTCCATATTTTTAAAGAAATAATAAAGATTTTGATTCTGCTTTTTTATTAAAGTCCACCTTTCAACCACAACAACAACAACTGGCACAATGGCCAAATCCTATTAGGAAGATTTAAGTACAGTAATAGGATTTAAGGTAAAAATGTTAGGGCAGTAGCTGTATATTATTGTAGTAACCTAAAGATTTGTTTTTACTTTCCACAAAAAACACGCCACTTTTCACCAAAACACCAAATAATTTGAAGGAGAAACATTTTAAATTCACAGGCAACACAAATTAAATTAATAGAACTTCTATGATGCTCATCTTTGTGTTGCCTTTTTGCAATGTGGCACCCAAATCCAAAATCTTTTTGTATTTCTATTTTTATTAGTGAGTGATTGGGGATGGGCGGGTTTGGACCAGTAATTAAGTCACATAATAGTTGGAAGGAAGTCTACAAGATTAAGAGATATTCATTAGCAGATTGCATCACATTCCCGCACGCCGAGATTACAGCTATCTTTACAAAAGGAAAGTAAAACCATACGTTTGGTAAACAATTAAACTTAAACAGGTCAACAGGTTTGGGATTTCAAAGGCTAGTGTTTACAGTATGCCAGTGTGATGATGGCTGCATTTGAACTGGTCCTGAGTGACAACACAATGAGCTCATGTTCCTGTTTGAGAACTTGTGTGTCCTGACACGAAAGATCAACACCAGGGACTGAACCAGGGGAATACAACAACAGAGATAGACCTTTGTAAAGATTTTCAAATTCAGTGGGATTGAATTTTTAATGGTCCAGGAAACAAGAAGTTCCCCTTTTCTGTGGGAAATGTTGTAATGCAGTCTTAGTCTCACTCCCATGATAAAGAAACATTGAGCAACCGCACAAAGCTTTGGTATGACTCCCTTATCCTACTATGAAC
This sequence comes from Knipowitschia caucasica, assembly GCA_964034765.1. Classification (NCBI taxonomy): domain Eukaryota; kingdom Metazoa; phylum Chordata; class Actinopteri; order Gobiiformes; family Gobiidae; genus Knipowitschia; species Knipowitschia caucasica. The sequence continues at coordinate 17,594,324 of OZ035823.1, forward strand.
ACTCCATTTTTGGTGCAACTTATGAGCAACAATAAAAACACCACCTCGGGCGGAGCGATCTGGGATAATAACTGGTATAATAGATCCAATTATTTGTTTTGTCATAAATAACAACACTTTAAAAAACAAATAATGTGTAACTAAAGCTTTACATTTCTATAAAGAGCTTTTACTGCCATAACCTCTGGAGAAAGTTTTGTTTTTAAGTTGTTAGAGACATAAACCCAGGGATATCCAATAGTTATCATTGAATAAGATTCAAATTCCTCAGAGTATAGGATTAGATAAAAAACAAATGTATTGAAAATGTTGAATCAAGAGAAAGAACATCACAATTCAGTTAATATTGAAAGTTAAAAGTGATAACTGAAAGGAGCAACCAGAGCAAAGTTGTCTGGTCAGTGAAAGTGTGTGTGGCATTATTCAGCCCTTTAAAAAGCGCACCATGTCTTTGTTCAGGGCCTTCTCGTTCATGAAGAACCAGAATCTACCCAACATGACAACAGTGAAGACAAAACAGCTGAGGTTTTTTTTTTATTGGAGTGCGTTTTGCCAGGAGGACCAGACTAAACATAAAAACCACAAAAAAAATGAGTCTGAAGGCGTACAAACAATGTATTTGACTGGCTATTGTTGGCTTAAAAAGGTACACTCACTTCTGCATTTTACTTTTTTTTTTCTTCAGACAATTAATAAATGAACTCCCAGGCCAGTCAAATTAACGGCTTTCAGTAAGTAATTACTTGATGTATCTTTTTGATATTCATAACTGTATCTCTGTTTCTGTAATTATCTTTAAGAAATGATAGTATTTTTGAAACGTGAATAAATACATGTGAAGAGAAAATGGTTACTAGGGCAACGCAATGGTTACCGTCAGCAGTTAGCATTTAGTCATTAGCCTTTCAATAAACTGCTTTAGCACTTGGGAAAAGTGAGTAAAGGTTTTAATATTAAAAAAAAACCTTGTACATTACTTTCAATAAGTCTGGAGATGGAATTTTTACTCTGGGGGTTCTAGTAGTTTCATAATTGTTAGAGTCCTAGAGTTAATTAATCAAACTCTTGGAAATGTGAAAGATTCCAACTTTTTATTGTACATAATATATCCTGAACAGACTATATTCTTTTGCCTCTAACATGTTTGCACACTTCTGTCTTTTGCACAAATCTGAGTGATTCTATCTGTCAAATGTGACATGTACATTTCTCCTGTGTGAGATCAATAAAGTCAATCTTATCTTAAAGTACAGATTTATCCCACTCATCTTCAGTCAAATCCAACATTCACTTCACAGTACATCCTGCCACCTGTCCTAACACAGATTGGATATTCATACAAATGGGCAGGGAGAGAAAGTGGTTCAACACTGGCATTGTAGTTAATGCCCTACCATATTGTCTGTACTGTAGTGTCACTTGTTAAACAGGATCAGATCTCTCTCTTGTTGACCACGAACGGTTAACTTCAAGCACCTAGTCAGCTTTAACAAGTTGAAAAATGTCATAATGAGTCTTTTGTTCACACTGGACCCTTCATTAGTTGCACATTTGCCTCTTGACTCCCTCACTCTGGTACTTCCCGTTATGGTTGATGAGGGAAGAGGAGATGGGACACACCTTTCCTTTTAGCATTCCTTCAATAATGGGTGCACCGTGGAGGTCCAGCATTCCGTTTGCTCGTTCACACTACAAATGATGGAGCCGTTACATTTTCAAAACAACTTTATACAACTTTACCAGTGAGAAATGGAACTTACTAAAACATAGAGCGCAAGTAAACAAGCTATATAGTTAAATGAGTGGATATCTGGCACCATCTATCTATGTTGTAAGGAGCGTTTATGTAACCGCCTCACATATCTCAGACAACCAAAGCTTTCAGATACAGGGTGTGCATGGCCTGATAGAGTGCAATCAAGTCATAAAAAATAAAAAATAAAAATAATAATAAATGTGCTTTTACTTGGGCATGGATGCTTAATGAAAATGCTTAATCCCATATTCACTGACCTTTTGGGATTCAAACTAATTGATTAATCACAAGAATAATCAACCAACTAATCAATTATCAAAATAGTAGTTATGTACAGTGCTATACAACAAAGATCGTTTGTCGGTAATTTCTCTAGGTATAGATATTAGTTTGGCTGAGTTTAACAAGACTAGAAAATCTCACGACTCAGTATATTAAACCTAGAACCCCACAACAATTATTATGCAAACATGAGCTTAATAGACTGACCCATTGTTTTCAAAACAGAACCAGGAAAAGAAAGCGAAAAGTGCAAGAGCAACCATGTGTGGATAGAGCAAGAGTAAAGTTGTTAAAATCTCAAGGACGCAACATGTTGTGATAAGTTAAGTGGTAATAGTAGTGAGTCACTGTGGCTATTGAGAAACTTTTACGGCTGGGACACTGGAAAACTTCAGCAACAACACCAGAAGTGTGTCCCTTCACAATAACAAAATCTGGATTTGATTCATAATTGTGCCTGTATGTCTCCAAAAACACAGACAATTGTGAAAGATTTATGCGCAAAACATATCCATCCATCCATCCATTTTCTACCCTTTAATCCATTTCTGGGTCAGGGGGGTGGCAATCAGAGATGCCACCCAAGTCTCATAGCACCAGCCCCTCACTGACCCTCTGCAGGTGGTGAGTCCACAGGAGGACGGCTGCTCTCTGAGTGTGAGCATAGCCATGATCTTTCAGTGGGGGCTTTGGGCAAAGTGGGGTTAAGTGTCTTGCCCAAGGACACAACGAGAGCAGTCATCAGTGGGAGTCGGTGGAGAAGGTGTCAAGGTGGGAATTGAACCCACGACCTTCAGGCCTGAAGGCCAGTGCTCTACCAACTGAGCTACTGTCGCCCGCGCAACATGGACATGTTGCAAAACATATTTATGCAGTAATTTTGGCTAAAGCACTGAATGCCTTGAGATGTACATTTCATTTGCTGTTTGTACTTAAAGAACTTCTCACCCCTGCTCCTCGCGGCTTACGTCACTGACATTTCCTGTTCAAATCTTCCTCCAAATGGGCGTAGCCTGGAGGACTAAAGGGGACAGGCGGGGGGTAAATGTTTGGCGGGTCTAGACTGTGATTGACACTTGACAATAAAAGCAATAGTGACTAAAACTACAATATTCGACAACAACGCTATTAAACAATACACAATTATCAATACTACAAACAGCTATGCTAATAAAAATCTACCTAAATGCTATAACTAATCGCAAACCTGACAATCAATGAAAGTACTCTCTGCCATTTCTTCCTTCCTTCGCTAGGGGGGCGTTCACTGCAGACGTCAGGTATCACTGCTGCGCAAATGTTGGCGCCAGATTCAAAATTCAAATGTGGTAAATACAGGCCGCCGACAGATAGCGCTTCACTGACGGTTTTAGGCAGAAAGTTGATCTTTCAACTAATTTGCACTAAAGTAAAGTACTAGTGGACCCTCATTTATACAGTTTATCAGCAAAAAAAAGGATTTGAGGGCGAGTTGTCCTTTGAAAACATCCAATTTTGGTTGATCAATTTAGACGCCTAATCTGTTTTTTATCTGTAAACCATAATCATCAAAAGTTAAAAGAAAAAAGGCTTGAATAATACAGCAGTTTCCCTATCTGAAATGACTGACATTGGGTTAGGGTTAACTTTTGAGAAGTACTAGTTTATCCAATACTGTTTTTTTTCCCCAAATACAATGTGAAAATTGCTACTCAAATCCTTAGCGCAACAGGACCAAAATTATTAAAGCCACAATAGAAACATGTACACTTGATTATAGGATTTGAACTATACTGCAAAAAAGCCATGTTTTATTATATTTACAATTGTGACTCACAGAAAATGACTGTGCTTTAAAGTTTTGGAGAGGAGTGTGTTTTGGCCAGTTTGAATCACTGTGTGCAGAAGGATGTGACGATGGAGGGGCTTTTCACTGTAGCAGGTCTGATGTGAGTGACAGCACAGAGCCCCATTCACACCGATTGTTTGGCCATTATCAGTCTGTGGACACACCCGCCATTCTTTGTGTGCGTTATTGTAATAATGACAAACCGGCCATATATCACGTGTAATTTAATCCCTACTACAGTTCCCCAAGCAACAATATGGTAATTACAGGTCTAAGATACATTTTACAGTTGGTACTTCCAATTGCAGCTCTGAAAAGGTAACTTCCTGCTATGACTTCACAATTGTCAGGCAGGTAGTCTTTTTAAACATAATGACAGTGATTTGAAGTCAGCTCTGAAGCAAAGCAGGGCAGGGCCTGGTTAGTAGTGTGATGGGCAACCTCTGGGAACAGGTGTGAAAACAAAAACCAAATTTGCTCTAAAAACAATTTGTATTACTTTGTTAAAATCATGTGCAGTTTTTTTTCTGTCAAAACGACTTCTGTCTGTGTAGTAGATAATGCCGCTTTTCCACAGTATCAGTACGGTACGGTACAGTACAGTGCGCTTCAGCGCAGTTATTTTTGCGTGCTTTTCCATTCTGCCTCAGCCGTGGTTCCCTCCCCATAGTACCGGTACCATGACATGACGTCGGCCCACTGCCTTACACTGATTGGTCAACGAGTGTCGTCACTGGAAGCGACATCTGACCCTTTGGGAAAAACAACTCAACCGCCATCTTTAAAACCGGCTGCTCTGCTCGGCTCTGCTCGGCTCTGCTTCGGCTACATTACGTACTCCTCACTCCAGAGAAATGGAATTGCACAGAAAGCCCCAAAAGTCCTGGTCCTGGTCGGTGGAAGAGGTCCACACGTTCCTCTCTTCAGGCCAAAGAAAGAATTCAAAGGCAGCTCGAGGCTCAACAACACAGTTTTCAAGAGATCACCAGCTCTGGATTTGTGACTAGTCTGTGGTAATGCTGGAAATAACTGGTTAGCTACGAATCCTGTTGGCCCAAAGCTCTCACTGAAATGTATTTACTGTGTAAATGTTTGATTGTCTGTTGTACACAGTGAGCTAGCTACATTTAGCTTCATTTAGCTATCGATAGCAGCTAAGCTAACGTCTTTCCTGTGCTACTGCGCTTTATCTCGTATTATCTGCAGTATTCACATGTTGTCATTCTGTTAGGTGCTTGTATTTAAGTTGTCGTGTGTATATTTGTATGAGAATCCCTTTCCATAAGTGTTTAGATTACCGATTAACGAACAATGAGTGACCGGAGTAACTCCTTATCTGCATCTGGTCTCACACATAGGTACTTTGGACTTACTTTGCTTACTTTTATACGTAATTTGAAACTGATGGTTTTGCACTTTACGTTTGTTTTGGATAAATCTGTGATTGTATCCCAAGACAGTGTTTCATTCATTTATAAAGGATTGTGGCAAGTCTAAATGTGTATCCGGTGAGCGTGTTTTGATTGTTATCCTTCTGCGTTCTGTTTGCATTAACCTTTGATAAATCCACGTATTAGTCTACAACAAGCTAACTTTGTAAGCACTCTGAAGCAACTGTATTGTAGCTGAAGTTTGGATATCGGTTGTTTGTCTGGTCTCGGAGTCTGCTGTACAGGGACACCGGGTCCGGCCTAGCCTAGCCTAGCCTAGCCGCTAACTCGCTACCCCTATGGTTGCTTCTGTCTATTCCTTGGTCCTTTACTGCTCGAGTTGCCATATGATAAGTTTAAACCCTGGATCCTCCTCTGAGGGTAGTGATAGATGTGTTAAGTGTAGTACTGTTGTAGCTTTGGAATCCAGGGTTAGTGAGTGAGCGGAGTCTCGAGCTAGCGCTAGCATTACCTATAGCCAGGCCGTATCCTCGGACAAGCACAGGCTGCTGTTGCTACAGGTCTCATTCAGATTGTACAGAGCACAGTCAGCACCATTGACTTCACAGTGTCCGAGTCATTCTTTTAAGACATACGCATTTTCAACAACCACTCATGCTGTGCTGAATTTTCTATTAAACACTTCTGTTAGTCTGATATTATAATAAATCCATGCACTGCACCAATACTAGTTACGCGTCACGTGTAAATGACATGGTCTGACAACGCTGAGGACATACTAGCGGGTACTATTTTAGATGGAAAAGCACGCAAACTAGGCCGTGCCGCGCCGTGTAGAGTTGGCACGAAGCGTATCGTTACTGTGGAAAAGCGGCATTAAATCCCATGACCCACCAGTTGAGAAGCACTGACCACCTTTAAGTCTTAGGGGTGTGATTGGTGGTGGCCTTTTCAAAAAACTCCATGGCCCAAAAATGAGTTTCAAGTGAACAGCTGGTCCTCCTACTACACGTGTGGGATCAGTCCTGTCATTTATCATCACTTTCCTCTCACTTTCTCTCAGGAACATTGAGTGAAACAAGCAGAAAACCACCTCAAAGTGCACCGCTGTGGTCACTGATAATGGCCTCCGAAGATCACACAACCATAACTGGTCCCAGATGATGCAGCGGAGGCACCAGAGTCAGGAGGTTTTTAGGCAGAGCCCACAGACACATGCTTCATTACTACTGCTACAAACAGCCCACAATATAAGGCCTGTACTCACTTTTCTACTGCAACAAGGACAGAGCAATTTCCTGCTGAGAAAAGCATATTAAACTAAACACATTGTGAAAGGAAAATTACAACCTGAGTGCAAATGAGCCGGTGTGAAACCGTGGCGATGTAGAGGATTCTTTTCTTTGCGTGAATTAAATGTAATGTTAGGGAATAGCCGGTGTCCAATTTATCAGTCTTGATAAAAGCAAAAGATACATTTGCAGGAGGTGATTTGGAAAGGACCACAAATATGTTATTTCAGGTTCAAATTTATAATAACACCTGCTTTTAGAAATATTGACAAACAACAAATATCAATGTCTTTCCATTACAAGTTGACTTTTGTGATTTTACACCAATATTATTTAGTTTCACTTGACAGACACATCATTGGTCGCACACTCATGCAGCTACATGCAGGTGCACGTCTGACCTCTGCAACAGAGAAGGAGATGGATGACCACCTGTTCAGACAGATACTGTATGAGATATTGCAACTGTCTCTGTCAACACTTCGGTAATAAACCACCCCATGTTCAATCTTCATGCAAATCAATCAATCCTTTAGTTTGATGCAAAAAACATAATAGTTCCCTCACTTGTTTTGATCAAATGGGGACAATATGAATATTATGGAAAGTTAAATTGGTTATCCGTCTTCACTGCACCACATCACACCCTCCATGACGCAGGTAGAGCTGCTGTTCAAAAGACACATTATCTCATTATACAACACAGCCCACAGCTATGGGCTGAACGCTCTGTTGATGTTTGAAGAGACAGGCTGCAGACAAAAAGCACAAGTCTTCCTGTGCGTCTTTCAACTGACAATATAGTTCAACATCTCATTAAAGCTGTAAAGTGAACTGAAGATGGTCAGCAGGGCTCCATTTAAACGCGTCACGATGAAACACACAGGCTGTAAACGATTGAGCTGTGATATCGGCTAGAAAATATTTACTGTTTTAAGACAAACAGCAGACCGAAACTCAACCAAAAACGAGAAGGTGCTAAATAACCTTGTAGGGGCTTATACTGTAGTACATTTAAATTAAGTCGACTAAACAAGCCTCTTCTGTTTAATCTTTATCTGGACATGTGGCCAATCTTTGGCTAGCTCTCCACTCTGCAGAATCAGACAGTCTGTGAAGTGGTTTAAACCTCTCCAGATGTCAGAGTAGCTGGTGGGCTACATTAGACTCTGAACTCATTAAACAAAACCTCAAGTGTGAGGATTAATCCAAGTGAAGCAACTTTGCAGTAAAATAACTACAAAGCATCCCTAATATGGTTTAGGATTTCTATATTGAAGACAGCACCAGCTAAGTTGTCCAGAACAGGATGGAGGTGTGGAAAAAGACAGGATGTGACATCCAGGATGAAAAGGGAAAGACAATGTGATGAAATGTGTCGAGGGTAGGCTCATGTGTGGAACAGGAAATTCAAGATAAGGAAAAACACAAGCTCAGAATGTTTAAACCAATCCACGCTTCACGTCAACAACTGTAAGGAAGAAGCTAGTAGCTTTAAAGACAGAGAGTACAGTACAGTCAGTGCTCACAAGTCAGAACAAGGTTTTAAAAGGTATACGTTTCACAAGGGCTTTTACAGTGTTGTGATAATTTATTAGAAACTCACTTGCAGCAAGTGCCCAGAGGTTGGTTGCTAACAGCAAAGCAACAGTTTACAGGGAGATGAAAAAAGAAAGAACAAGATGTGGATCAACGCTCTGCCAGTCACCATATCTATCTGTTGCCCTTCAGCGGGAAAAAAAAAATCTTATCTATCTTTTTAGAAAGTTAAGTCAACAATGACCTCACCCCACAGACAGCAGTGTGGCATTCTCTCAGTAAAGACTTCACCTCTTATTGTGTGTTGAAACGAGGGGGAAAATATCACACACAACCACTACTGGTTTATGTTCCAATAACATAACATTAGTTGTATAGTAGTATAGTACTCGTTACTCATGGATTCAAGAACATAATGTGGCAGGGAATTTTTTTTTAACAAATCAACAGATCCAACCAAAGCAAAGTCCATCAAAAAGAAAATTGATTCAAATGTTCAACCAATGACATCATGACAGCTGTACTTGAAGTTGACCGAGTGGTATGGTCGCTTCATCTGGGTTACTTGGGGAAACAAATAAACTTAAACTTAATTCAGTGACTAGAAGAGACATGGTGGTTTTTACATCCACAAATAAAAGATTTTTTAGCACCAAGTGAACCAGAATTGGTCCAGTTAAAGTGAACCAGACACATAAGAGTGTGAACGCACCTTAAAGAGGCCTGAAGTTGGTATTTTTGAACTATCCGCAAACCATTAAAACAAGCCGGTCAATAACTTACTGAAAAGCTAAGAGGGACTTTAGGACTGTAAAGCATGTGAGGAAGAGCCTTTGCGTTGCTGACCAGCTGTCCTGTGAGTGTCTTGTGTGTTCGTTCTGCTGAGTGGGTTAAACCTCCAGACATTACAGTGTGACATTTGCCGACAGAAACCCCATTCAACCCACACTGGTCGACAGTACAGCCTACAGTATGTGTGCTTTTTATTGACTCCCAGTGAATCTCAGCTTCATTTTCATTCTTGTGTATGTGTTCAGCCTTATTAAAACTCTACTTCTAGCTGAATGCCTTAATGAAAACTCTCAGTAAACATGTAAACATTCAGGCATTCAAATGGCAAAGACTATAGTGAAGTTTTTTATCTCAAAGTAAGACTATAGACGTTTCATGGTTTAAACTAAGTCAATGAAGAAACACAGCTTCGATGGACTAGATAGAAACATATTCAGTGGAATGTCATACTCAAAGATGCTCTATGTTCAAAAAGATGGTTATAGCGTGGGATTCTAGTCATTACTTCAAACAGAACATTTTAAATTGCCCCAATTTCTGTCTAACAAAAATACATTGTCCCTTCGACCTTTGCCTTGTCACCAAACCAGTAATTTCATTCTCTCTGCCTTCACAGCTCTCCAAAAAGTCAAGTCGTCTCTCAGTAGTTGTAATTACTGCTGGCATGCGGGAAACCACCAAACTACAGCCCAGGCTCCCAGGGTCAGCAGGATCCGGACCGGTCACAACCTCCCTGCAGCGCTGTATGGCCACTATTGTGCACCCACTCCTCCAACACAACAAGAGGGACTCGGGTGGACGTGTTAAGTGTCATGCAACAGTGTAGAATGTGCAACCAAGCCAAGTCGCAACAACAGAGCACAAAGTCTCACGTTCAATGAGCCTAAATATATTTTCAGGTGCAATTTTGTCATTTGTCAGTTAGAAAATGTAAATAGGTCCTTTCAATTACATTTGTAGCTTTGCATTTGTAAAATTGAATGTATTTATAACAATAATAAACTGAGCAGTCCAGCGGACCAGCAAGATTGTTATTCTGTCAGTGAAATCAAACAGTTTTAATAGTTTATCACAACATATATCTGTAGCAATATGTCGAGCTTCAAATGTTGATGTGAAAAGAATGAATTACAGTACAGAGGTTTTGGACAGTGAACAGTGACCCAATTTTCTGAATTAGTAACTGAAATGAAATGAAAACTATTTTTGGCAGCCAGCTTATAGGAGAAAAAAAAAACCTTAAATCAGGCTGGTATGTGCAAAAGTAATTAGGTTAAGCAATTTGCAGTTTGTCAAGCTACTTCCAGAGAATTCTCAAAAGTAACCTGAACACTGTTGTGTAAAATTAATGGATATGGGGTGGTAAACAAACCGGCAATAAAACCAGGCAGGGCAATCATGTACACAATCTTGATTCTTGACTAGATAAGATGTATGATTTATAAATACACAACCAATATGACAGGGCACAATAAAAAAAACGTGGCGTCTTGAGTGTGTGAATAGCAAGGCCATGAGACTAGAATGTGATATGCATGTGTGCAACAATACACTTTTTTCATACTGGACAAAAATCATTCGACCACGCTCTTCAACCATGGAGCGTGCGATTGGATTGAGAACTCGATTTAAAAAAATAAAATAAAAAAACAGATTACATACGAGAAAAGGCAATAATCATGTCTGTACCTTGCTTTCCGTGACTTTTCCGGAAGGTTTCCTGAAGAACGACGTCCTGGCCGTGAAAAAGTACTCTTCGGAGTCATCCTCCAAGCTACTGTAGCCACTGCTCATCGTGCTATTCCACGTCATTTGCGAAGAAAACTTGTTGCCTCGAACTCGACAGCATCAGAAATCTCAAGCCAGGCCAGTTGTTACACGAAAAACATACATAAAAAGAATATTTCTCACGCCTTCCGCAGGTTGAACGCGGCGTTGGATGATTTCCTCATTCAAACCTTCTCATAAAGTTGCGTCCCAAATCCCTCTCCAACCACCTCCTCTGAACTGGCATTCAGAGAGAGACTAAACAAACTAAAGACACGCAAACTTTCCAATCAAATATCACTCGAATTCACGCTACAAACGATCGATAATCGAAAGGGGAAGTAGAGCGGCCGAAGTGCAGTGCGCGTCCCCAGAGCGCGTAACTGTATGTGGTCATATGTGAGTGACCTACAGTGTGGTCCCGCCCCCTGCAACAAAACAGCCAATCACAGACCAGATTTTTTTTTTACCGACTCCTCTGATCCCAGAGAACATAGCCAATCGGATTATGTCGGGGCTTTCTGGACTATACGTATCAATTCTGCCACAAATTATCTCAGCTGGATGTCGACCCCTTTTTTAACAATCCTCTAATTTGTTCCTTTGTCTGTTTGCATAATTTATTTTTTTGTAATTTAAGATAGCACCCAGTATCAGTGTCACCCTAAAAACCACAGCAAAGCCCACAAAAGCATGAAAGCCAGAGTCAGGTTACCCCCATTGCTTTGAAAGGGTCAAGAGTCAGGTTCAGCCTATGGACCAGGGACAGGTGGAGCAATGGCAGTCCGAAGTAATCCATTTAACTTTACGTGTAGACTAAACAATTAACAATTAACAACAGATTATATTACAACAATGTTATGCATATTGTGTTCACATTGAAGCTGGGATACATCCCTTTTTTGTTTCATGAATAATACATTTTGGATTTTTTTCCCAACAGAGTCTTGTGTGAATGAATCAGACCTCGACATGATATCTTTTGCAAATATTTAAGTCGTGAGGTCCTCTCTTTTTCACTTTTCTGCCTGAAAAAGTTGATCTAAAGATGTGACAGAGCCAAAAAGGTGTCAAACAAGTTACATGGTTTGTGTTACATAGTTACATTGTTGAAAGTTAGGTACCCCAGCTTTAATTTCAACCAGTAACCAGTATTCACATCCACAATATGCAGAAAAGTGGCAGAGGAAGCTGGGCCCCACATGTTCTGTGTGTGGTGCCATTGAAAAGCCTCTTTCTTGAACTTTTATATGGTACTTTTAAATGCGGTAGTTTAGTTGTGCTGTATTTACGAGTTAGTCTGTTTATATAAATGTCTGTCCGATTATATGAATCTTACTGAGATCACTCACAGCCCAAGCTGATATTTCAAAACAGATGTTCAAATTGAAGAGCGGCCACAGAGAGAACTAAAAATAAAAAAGCTGGTTAATAAGAGAGTCAAACCAAACCATCAACACTGCAGCACACAGTTGATAAACAGCCAGGCATCCCGAGTTGACATAATAATAAGAGATTGTAGCCTTTTGTTGCCCATAAGCCTTTTTCCATTTGTCTAAAAAATCTCTTAAGTTACAGCTTTATGGACAAAACTCATGGGACAGCTCCACCTTTGTGCGAATGCCTGGATCACGGTCAGTGGTCTTAACCTGTCGGTCACTTTGGCCTAAAGCCAGTCTAGTTACACATTGCTTACATTCCAGTGAGGGCAGCACAAAGTTAATATGCAACAAGCTTCTGAAATGGTTGATCTTTACACACAAGTGCATACAACATTGTACCATAACTTTCATACATCTAGAAAGACAATACATTATGAAAAACATGCCGGCGATGCTAATCATCCAAACACAAACTTAGGATATTTGATTTTGGATTTTGAAACAGAAAGCAAAAGTAAACGTTGTAGAGGGTTGAGTCTTAAAAGCGAACACATGGGTAAAATCCTGGAAATGTGACGTACTCATAAAGCAACAAAAAGACAGAGACTGATTCTTCCCCCTCCGGGCCTCTATGACCTCACTCAGTAAAGATGAAGAAACAGAGAAGGTGACAAGGAGAGAGCGGAGGAAAAAAGGCTGAAACAAGAGCTGCAAAGACGATACAAGTGTGTGAGCGTGTATATATGTGTGTGTGAGCGTATATATATGTGTGTGTATGTGTGTGTATGTGAGTGTGTGAGAGGTGTGTGCTGATCACTAATCCAGCTCTGTTTTAAGTCCTATACGTCTGTAATCTAGGAAGGTGATTCACATGGGCTGGACCTCTCTATGCTTTGCTGATATTAAACATAGAATTTTTACTTTTACTCATGCAAAGATAAGAGTGAAAAACGTTGGACACATTGGGTAAGAAATGTTAGCTGTGATATGAGGGAAATTGGCCAATGATATTAGGCATAGGTAGATATTGCCATCCTGATGACCTTAGGCAAAACACTTGACCAGTATGAGTCAAACAAACTGGTTGCCTTGCTTCTGTCAGTGTGGCCAAGGGCAGCTGTGGCAAAACTCATAGTCTATCACCTCCGTGTATGGAGTGAATGAATAATGACATGTGAAGGGTCTTTTGAGTTTCCAAAAAGCGATGCATCAAAGTATGTGAAAAGACAAAGCGGGGTTGGTGCATGCCTAAACGCACACTAAACTCATTCACACTTGTTGGTCTGATTCACTTTAACTGGTCCAATTCTGGTTCACTTGGGACTCTTGTAGCTGTAAAATCAACAATCAAGTGAACTACTATGTGTCTACCATTACACAAGTTTACCTCTTTTGAAAAAGATCTGTTAAAAGAACCAGACCAACCAGTTTAACTTATGGCCCATGGGAAATATTATACAGTGAAAAAAGAGAAGCAACCAATAACCAATAAAGTGCTCGACCCACTTTCAAGGTGCAGTACTCAAACTTTTTACAACTGTGAAAATAAACTATTTCCACGAGATGTCTTACTTTTCACTGTGATGTGAACCAAGACAGACATGAAGGAGGTGTTGAATGTCTTACTAAACTACGTCCATGTAACTGACGCCCAAAGTGCAACAGTCAGAGCCGATATCTCCCTGTGGGCACTTTTCAGAGTTCCTGCGGTACAGACTATACTTTTTACAATGATTATTTTGTGTGCGTGTCCTGGTAGTGTGTGTTCCCGCCTCCAGCCTCAGCAGTTCAGCCTGACAGACAAAACACTTGAAGGTCTCGTGATCAAAGGCCAAGGCTCCGTTCTGGTGCATCACATAATCACAGAGCGTGAGGAGCATGAACGTGAGGGGTGCAGCTGGGCCACATGAGCCACTCTGTAATGATGTGTGACTGACAAGGACTGATGACCACTGAGGAGTTACACTCAAAGCCGTCCTATTAGAATAATACAGTTCCACCAGCCTACTTTTGAGATTTTTGGATTTAAAGTTCATAGTCCCCATTGATAAAAAAAAATAGTAATGATAATAATACATCAAAGTCATACAGCACTTTTTTGGACACTCAATGTATAGATAGAGTCTTTTGCTCTGTAAATTGTATATAGGGTCCATCAGCACGCCAGGAACAAGAAGACATCAAACTCAATCATGTTACTGTACAACTGTGCTAATGATTTAGGAGTGGGGAGACCTCCACTCCACTCGAGCAATCTCAGCAGACAATAGGTCTGTGACATGCTAATGTGTTAGGATCGTTAGCCTCAGCAGGGTCGTTAGACCTGCTCCCTTCCTCTTCAAACAGACCTTAATTTGTTAATGAGCTAGCATCAGGATTAGGGTGTGGCTAACCACACCCATAGGTTATAAATCTCCAACGCGCGGTCTGAGATTTCATTCCCTTGAAAAAGTCCTTTAGATGAAGGACAAAACATCGGGAAAACCTGCTAAGAAGTACAGACGATGGGTGAGAAACCTTCCTTTGTTACTGTACAACCTGATCATGCTATGGGGATGTTAGGATGGCAAGTAATATGGCAATATTAAACCCTGAGCTACCCAGCCTCTGTGGGTCAATGAACTAGTCGTTTGTCTTGAGTGCATTATGAGAGTCACTTTAAATAAACAAATCAATTATAAAAATGGAAGTAAAGGCTCTATAACCAGTAGGCAGAGGTGACTGCACAGTGATAATTGTACAATGTACGACAACACATTTCAGGAAGCTATGTTCCAAATAAATAATTTATTTATCATTCCTATTAAAATGAAACAAATAAAAAAAAATACATTTTATGTTTGAACTGTGTATAATTAGGTCGGTCAATGGTCTAATAATACACAATGAGATATTGTAACGTCTAAAATAATTATTATAATGAAATATGTGCTACACTGATGTTTGCAATGATATCTAAGAGTACATTCACAATCTTAGGGTGTACATGGGCCCCATACTATAGAAAATGACACCCACACATGAACACATGTAAGACTTACTCTGCTAACTTAACCTCTTCGCTCAAACTTATTCTTGTCAACTCAATGAATGGGAGTTTTCTTACAAAGCAACATGTGTGTCTTGGTTCAACTCAGTCTGTGACTGTAATGTTTTCTACGACATGCCTGGACACAATTATGAATAGTGTAGATTGTACAGTGAGCTCATATCCAGGTCAGCCCCTATCTGCAGCATGATCATGGGCTGGGATAACGACAGGATCCAAGATAAATGCTAACACAATAACCACCAGCCTCCCGCCCTGATAAGCATCTTGATTTTTCTTTGAACTCAATATCGGCGAACATAAACGACTACGCTTAAAAATACTCTTGTCTCTTTTACCATAACATTACAAGCCCGAAACAATAGATTTTTGAATGATGTTTCATGATCTGTGGGCCAATGGGCAATCGTGATGCCAGAATTGTTCAATTTATCAATTTCAATACGATAATTACAATATTTCTTTTAAGTGAAATGTGATTCATAGGCACAGATGAACTTGCAAACATTTGTGAATAAACTATGCACTGTAGTCCAGTTGGGACATGCCACAGTCTACATTGGGGATAATGACAACACGCTGGAGGGTCTAAGCTGCTGGCTGATGCCCTGTGGAGACACACACACAAACACGAATGATGCGGGAGCAGCTTTTGTCTTTGCTCCGACCAGTTAATCCCAGACAATCCACCAAGATTACACTGTAACTCACTGCTGCAGCTCATCCGGCTCTGGGCTGGACTGCAACAATAAATACAGTACAAGCCACAACACGAAGAGATGCAGTCATTTCTAATTCTTCAAGCTCATCAGTTATCAGTTTACAGTTTCTTTATTTCAACAGCGCTGTTTTCAAACTCACTGATTCTCATTGTGTCTGCTGCGTAGACTCTTGCTTCCCTTTATTGCAAAAGTGAATGCATAAAGTTTAGGTAAAGAGACATTGTGTACAGTATGCTGTCGCCAATTTGTTTCAACGCTTGACTGGCCTGATGGATGATATAAAATATGTTTGAAACGCCAGGTACTTTTGATTTAGTAAATAAACAGGGGCTTGGTTCTGATGCTAATACATTTATATTTACAATATACCTTGATAAATATTGATGGGATATATACTTAGTTTGAAAATCAGGGAGGAAAGCATGGAAACCAAATTATCCATGATTGCAAAATAACTACAAAGCATTTAGTACATGGGGAATAAAGCAGTATATTCAAGAATATGAAATAAAAAATAGGAGGGAAGGTGTGTGTTCAGCTGTGTTGTCTGTGCATGGCTGCCTTTCTGCTGATTTTCCCTTTATTATACTGAAGGAGTGTTTCTGCTCAACACATTTCCTGCACAGAAAGCTTAATATGCAGACGGTAAACCAAATGCCCTGATTACAAGATCTAGGTGATTTATAGCATACCATTTACAACTTATGACACGATTAAGGTAACAAAGTTAGGAAACTCTTCATTCAGATGTAAAAGCCAAATACGAGAGCTAAGTTTTTGGAGGGTAATTGTCGCGTTATACACAAAACTCTTTACAGTGGGTTTGTAATGGTGGAAAAAGTGTCCCCACCCTATCAGTAAAAACCTGTAGAGAAAAGACATAAACATTCTTCTTCCTTTGAAAAAGCAATGTCAAAGCTTTTAATAAATCATTTCCTTGCCAATTTCAATAAGCAATTCTAGACTCACCGCAGCCTAAATAATGAAACAACAAATGCTCTGATTGTAAAGATAAAAATGATGTGTGCATTTCAACGGTCACAAAACATTTTAAAACGTCAAAATCAGTGACTTGCTCAGCTCTCGAAGGATTAGTTAGAAAAGAGGTCTGTCAATGACTTACAGAGATGAGGCTTTTAAAGCTGGACTCACTTCCTGTTCACTGGGAAAGACAAACACAAGCTTCCAGCACAATGCACAGGGAGGAAAAACCAACAGAGTCTGTATTGGGAAGAATGTTCATGAGTTTTCGCTGGCTTTTTAATAATCCTAATGAACACCAGGTCACACAGGGGGCCTTCAATCAGGGGTTTGACTGGTGCTATAGGGGCAAAACTATTACAGAGGAAACAATGGGATTCATGAGTCAGAGTGATCTATCTGTTTACATGATTTGCATTATTAAGAAAAGGCTGTTGGAATTCTGAAAAATAATAAACGTCACATGAAAAACAGCATTCCTCCTCCACAAGCATTCTCTGACCTGTTTATGTAAAGGGCAAGTTTCATGAGGGCCAGATTTTTCAGAGGGCCATAACTTGATTTTGGTCAAAATTACTAAAATATTTACTACAAGCCAGCACCAACAGGAATCCATCCATAGCAATAAACTCTGTAATAAAGTGTTTTTTCACTGTTTACTGCAGCTGTAACAATTGTAAGAAACTGCAGTTGTATTCAAGTAAGAAAATCATTTTAATGTGTTTGTATCATTAATACTCTTTAATAAAACACAATTTAAAGTATAATAGCAGTGAATGCAAATATCCTAGAAACATATATCTTTGTTTGTAAGTCTATATTTCAGGTCACATTTCAACAGTAACTGAAGCTGGAGCGCTCCCTGAGGTCCACGCTGCACTGAGACAGGTGAAACTAAATCAAATGGTGTTGACATGTTTGTTCATTACTCACATGACCCTCTGTCACAGGACACAACATGCACAGAATATCAAACACTCATTTACTAATAAAAGCGTTTAACAAGTTGTACTGTAATATACAGTACTTACAGTATACAGCGCTTTTGGTAACACCCAAGGATGCTTCACAATACATTATTCGTTCACTCCATACCCAGGAGTGCCAAACTACTACTGTAGCCGCACCTGCTCTGGGGCAGACTGACAGAAGAGAGGTAATTAATCCGAGCCACGGGCCCCTCTGACTACCACCAATCATTCATGCACACACACCTGACTGATACTCGGCAATGTGGGTCAAGTGTTTTGTCCCAATGATCGTTCTTAGGACTTCATTTATAATCTATTCACATGAGTACAATATTCTATACAAACACAACAGCTCTTTACCCGGTGAGAATTGAAGCTTTTTGCTTATTAAAAAGATTAATTACAAGATATGATCAAATGGCAATATTCATTATGACTCTTATTTGTATGAAGTAATAATGTGCATTTTTACAAGTTACTCTTTATTATATAGAATGTAGTATGCTGAGACTCCACAAAGTCTACCTGAGGGTTGGGAACCAAAATTTGAGTTCCCAAAGATTCTGGTTCTCAAAGGTTTTTTAGTCAAGAGATCCAAAATGTATTTGATTGGGAATAGCTTCACTGCACCTCTAAAGCATTGTTATTCAGTACTGATCTTAAAATGAGAAAGAGCAAGAACCAAGTACTAATAAAAATAAGACTGTTTTGCCCTCTAGTGGTGAAATGTCATCATGTTTTTCTCCCCTTCTCAAAACTGAATAGAAAATATGGGCCATTAATGTTCATTCACTTGACAAGATAAATGATAGGGCTTTGTTTTGATTCATTTATAAACAATGTTCCGTATAAAAATTCTGACTGTACTCACATGCAGCGGTGTGTTGTTGTTGACGTGGTCTGGGGTGTGGGGGGACGCCACAGGATGACAGTCCAAAGACACTCGGTCTCGACAGGCAGCATGACACACATATTTACAACCTGCAGCAGACATCACGAGAGCATCAGAGCAGATCATGGACTGTGGTTGTAACGTGTATGCAAATTATCACTTGATATCAGAGAGCTGGGAACAAAAGCACCAAAGGGCATCAATAGTGCAAGTTAATGTTGCATAAAACCAATCGTTTATATACAAATATAAGTAACATAATGTCAAATCATATAGCCTACATCATCTTTTTACTGTCGGATCCAATTGGGGATGGGATCATGTATTGTGATAGAGAGGTATTAAGAGGCAACAATAGCAACAGTATGAATATGGGTTTTCTGATGATATTACTGTGGAAAAAGCAATACTTCTAAATGACTGAAAAGAACTAAATATTGTTCTATAAAGCACAGAAAATGTCTATACCAATGATGGAAACATTTGATCTTTCGCCCAGAATAACTATACATTTTCTTTGCACAGTTGAAAGAGAGAAGTTAAAAGGTTGTTACATGTTGTGCAGCATGATAAAATTTGCAACGCATCAATATAATGTCAAACTGCAGAATTTCATCTCTAGAAACCCATACATATACACATACATTCATACATATGCCACTTTGATAAAACAAAGAAAAATGTTCAGATATTGAGCTTTTTGCAATTACATTATTCCACTCTCTTTACATTAACAAACACATCTTGCTTTAAAAAAATAATAATAAAAAGAGAACTTGCTGTTGCTGAGCCTACTTTTTCAAAATACTGTTTATTCCTACCTGCAGTCCTCTTCCTCATCACCTGCTGTTCGAGTTTGTCCGACAGCTTGCACATGGCGACTCCCATCTATAATAATACAATTCTACCTCACAGATCCATTGTTATTGTTCTTGGCGTGTTATCCTCGTCAGATGCTAATTTGCTGAGCTCCCTGCCTGCCTGTATCTGAGCTTTCGTTATTGTGCTGAGTGTGTGATTTGACAGTCAAATAGAGGCCAGCGTGATGGCAGATAGAAGGCCGCACATGTTGATCGCTGACTCAGCCTCTCTCTCTCTCTCTCTCCGATGTGACTCTCATCCTGATCTGACTTGTAGGGATTGAATCGTGTTGTTTTTACTCGGGTCCTCTGTCTGCTCCTGAGTCCACAGAAATCCCTCATGTAAAAACAGACCAGGGTTAGGGCTTCCAGTGTCCTAAACATAACTCCAGCTGGGCTACACTGCAAACAAATATATCTAAAATTGTGCTATAGTGACTTATTGCAAATCCAAACAAAAACCCCTGATATATTCTCATTCCAAGCGAGAAATATCACGAGTGGCTGTCCGCATTCAACTTCATTTACTGTAATGTAATCATGTGTAGTCAATAAAGGGCCTAGTGGTCTTCATTGATCCAAACAGCTTGACCGTAGCACAAAGACCAGATAGATTCAGTAATTATTTGAATTAAAATGTGCAGGACATGAACCTTTTTTTTCAACAAACCCAATTTTAAGTTTGCATCTTGGTTCTACACAACATATAGATTGTTGTTTGTAAGCTACAATTAGTATCATTCAAAGGCACACTCATTCTACATTTAGAACTGCAAATTTTGTGAATTTGAGAGACTTCGATTGAGGGACATACAGAATGTCCAAACTTCTGTTGTGTTTTTTTCCTGGGCTTGTTGCTGAATTTGCCCACATAACTATATTTTTCTGCAGTAGAATATACAGTACTTCACAAATGCTTCAAAGTCAGAGATTTTTTACTTAATTTGTTCCTCTTATTACAGATTATCTATTTATCTTTTTTATTCAGTATAATTAGTATAGAGCTATATTCATTTATTTTATCCTATTCTGTGTTCATTTACCTTGTGCTATGTGCTCAATCCTATACTGTAACTGGTGATGCAACACTGAATTTTCCCGAATAAAGGATCTCCTAATATTAATAATAAATGGACAGTTACAAAATACTCTACCTCGTTATCATCAGTTTTAAACCTCTTGTGTTAGACAGCTCTGTTATAACACTGAAATCAGATGTGTTAACCGTAAAACGTTGGCTGAATGCTACTTTATGTTCACCGGTTTGTGGCACGGCCTTCAAATGAAAACGTTTGGATACGCTCTAACCCAAACCGAACTCTTCTCTGAGGCTGGAAAAGGTCACAGGTTACCGTCTAGACTTAAGTATTTTATCTCATCTGTGAAAGACTTTTAGCACGGAGCATCTAATGGAGCCTGCATGCACAGAGGAGGACAATGAGGCTGCAGCTCTTTTAGCGTTCATCGGCTAAAACACACTGGACAGCTGATCTCACTCAGCTCGGCACAAATGTCACAGTGTGGCCAGTCTGACACTTACTCTTCAGTTTTCATGTTTTGTTCACTCAGGTCAAAGGTAGGCCTGGCATTGTTACAGACATGCCATTGTCCTGGAGCCAAAGAAGAGCATTGTAGGCATTGAAATACATCACAATAAGTCAATGTAGCCAATTTTTACCTTACGATTAATATGCATTTGTTTTATACCAGTTTATCTGCATCATTGTTCATATCGGTGTCTTCAAACTTGAAATGCATTCCTTGTACTTGTGGTTAATGTTTTATACAGGGTGCTTTGTAAGGTTACAAATCACATACATTACACTGATCTCATTTAAGGTATACACAAAGACTACACAGTTGTATGGAAGGTCCAACATTCAACACTTTTGGAAGCACTTTCAGATCTTCTTTCACTCACCAGAATTACTCCACAGCACATTGATCTCCATTCTCCTGGATCCACGCATCAGTCTTGGAAACCAAATGAAAAATCCAGACATCTTTCTTAAAGACCGTCCAAAACTTTTTGTAAATCCCATCTTCACTTAACTCCAAAACTCCAAAAGGTACTTAATGTAAGTGTGAGAGGCACACAGTTGTCATCTTGAGAGTGGATGAAGCCCCAGGTCTAAAGTAGTTGTCCTCATGAGCTGTGGCCCTCATTGTGAGTGTGGCCGAGCCACAGGGCATTCTGTGTCTTTTGGAGACAAACTGTTAGAGCCCCTGAACAAACAGAGGGCAGCTGACGCACTGCACTGGCACTATGTCCAGACTGCTATGTTACCCACAATACATCAGTCTTTATCCTTGCTGATTGTTTTAGTCAAGACATGCCAAAAACATTCTGAAATATAGCATTAATAGTGGATTTTAAAGTACTGCTGCTGTTATTATTTCACACTGCTTCTTGCCACCAGTTGCCACCACTGCTTCTTGCTCGAGTCCTGACTAGAACCAGGAAGTACGACCACATTAGTCCAGTTCTCAGGTCTCTGCACTGGCTTCCTGTGGCTCAGAGAATAAACTTTAAAACAGCTCTGCTTGTGTACAAGTCTCTCCATGGCCTCGCACCAAAATACATTAGTGACATGTTAGTCCCATATGAACCGGCCCGGACTCTGTGGAGCACAGGGACTGGACTCCTGTTAGTGCCCAGAGTCAGAACTAAACATGGGGAGGCTGCTTTTCAGATTTATGCTGCTAAAATCTGGAACAATCTTCCTGAAGATGTGAGACAGGCCTCCTCTCTGACAATGTTTAAAACCAGGTTAAAAACAGTTCTGTTTAGCTGTGCATACAACTGAGGGATTTTATATTTTTATCTTTCTTTTTAATGTTCTGTGATTATTTATGATTTTAGGCAAGGCAAGGCAAGGCAAGTTTATTTGTATAGCCAATTCATACACAAGGCAAAGTGCTGAACAAAACAAGAAAGCATTAAAATCATAAATAATCACAGTGGTTTTAAACATTGTCAGAGAGGAGGCCTGTCTCACATCTTCAGGGAGATTATTCCAGATTTGAATGCTTTCTTATTTTGTTCAGCACTTTGAATTGCCTTGTGTATGAATTGTGCTATATAAATAAACTTGCCTTGCCTTGATATCATTGGTTCCAATACCACAGGTTCAGTGATTTTGTTATCATTGATGTTTCATCGCTGTAATATCAGTTAGAATAGAATAGAAACATGTCGAAGTTGGCCAAAGTCAAAGTTGGACAAGTGTGTGTTGGCCAACACGTACACTGCAGGTCAGTTTGGTGTGTGCAGGTCTTGTTTATGAGTGACTGCTGTCCCTCACTGCTTAACACAGTACTCTTTGTGTTTAATAAGTCAACCAGTGAGGAGCTGATCCTCTCAAGGATAAAAGCAAAGTCAGAAGCTTGTTGTTGAGGAGTGGCTGTTCCCTGTAACAGGAGCTCAGAGTAAAAGCACTGCCCCAAACCCAAACACACTGAAGCCAGTGGTTCAGAGTCAGTTCATGGTGGTAAACCTGAACGGTTCATTCAATGTATATTTTTGTAATATATAATTTATAGTCATATATCATTTTTAGGCTGTAGCTATAAGTGACCCAACAGGTATGCCTCATCTGTAAATGACTCCTGTAATTGTTCGTCACAGGAGGAGAGATCAGAAGGAGGGCCACTTGCTCTGCAGCAATTCACTGTTTCCTTGTCAACCTGGACCTGCTGGTCCACATACCAACAACATTCCTGTTGTATTTCAGAGCCGTGCCTTAGGTGAAAAATATAACCTGTAACTGCTGCTTGTGCTGAGGTTATCCACAGGACAGTGAGCAAATGGTTTATTTTCTCACCACGTATGAGTCCTAAAACTATTAATAAAACGTTTAAACTACCCTCATGTTTGATCGAGTTTAGAACAAACTATAGTTCAGTACAGGCGCAATGCGGGGGCCAGAAGAGGACCGTCACCAAAGACAGAACAACAGCACAGGGGTCTTCTCACCTGCGCAGGTGAGTCCTTGTTGGAGGATGTACTGGCAGCACACGTCACACCAGCACCCCTCGCCCGAAAACAGGGGCCCAAACACGTGCCCTTCTCCAGACTCCTCTATGACACGGGGGTCTCTCTCGCCGCTGAAGATGGTCCTCACGTCTGGTCTGACGCCCCTTTTCCTGTTTCTCGGTGGTCCTCCCGAGAGCTCCCCGTCGTGGCTCTCGGGGGCCTCTCTCTGTGGGTCTGACAAGTCAGGAGCTGGGTGACCCCTCTGCTGCCACACCGCCTCCAGACTCTTTGGCTGAGGAGACAGGTGCCTGCGCAGGACCCTCGCTGCCCCGCGCATCCTCTTGTCCGGTACTGGCCACGTCAGCTCCGGAGTCTTTGTGACGGTCTCACGGCTGGTGATGTTGACCGCCTTCACACCCATCAGGGTGTCGTCCGACAGCGACGCACGGGGCACGACTTTCCGACCTTGGTGCACCACGTTAAACATGCTGCACGCGCTGTGAGCTACACCCGGAGAGAATCCTGCTGAGAGAACCCTCTCCTCTGAGCCGGCATTCAGAGGGTAGTGTTATATGCTACTGCTAAAACTGGTTAGGTCTCATTTTCTCACCTGCGCCACAGAACAAAGATATTCGAGATATTCGACTTGACCTCACACTGTGAATGTACAAGGAAGAAAATATGATCTACAACAATGGTGCTTAGCCACGTCCTTCTTTAGTTCAACTCTGCTGTACCACTTAAACTTTCATTCTTTGTGTTGAAATAAAATGTATTGCTCTTTGCTCTGCAGCCAAAAGATGTTAACAAGTAACTTGAGTAAAAAAAGTGGTTCTTTTGAAAGACAAGACAGAACGGTTTTAAATCCTTATTGCTCTTTGTAATAATTATGTCATTATTACCAATCCAGCACAGATCACAGCAGTGCTTTTGTTCGTTTTTGTTTTTTATTTTCATGTTTTAGGGAAACATTTTACAGAACAAATAAATACACAAACAAAATCTTAGAAAACATTTTTTTACTCCCTCCAGTGCAAAAAAAGCTCAATCTTTTATGATCTTTGGCTATTAACAATAATTATTGCACCGAGTTTTATTTCATTGTAAACACTGATAAGAAATAAGACATTCAAAATGTCACAATGCACAATGCCCAGGGCCAGAGGTCACAATTGCAGAACACACTTTGGCTTCCTGAGTCAGATATAAGGTAGGTTCAATCATCCTCAATGGACTTCATCATCCTCTTCTTCACTGTCAAAAGCCTTCTCCTGAAATTAATAATAGAAATGACATCAGTATTAGAGTTATTTTGTAGTAGACCAGACATGTGGACGTCCACATACATAACCGCCATGCTGCTCAGCCCAGGACGAAAAGTGCATGTTCAAGAAGGTGGCTCCATGGCTCATGAGCCGGGTCATGGGCAGTGTGTCCAAAACAGAGAGGCGTGTGGTGGCCTGTTGGGGACAAAAAGCACTTAACACAAATGGTCACAAAACTCATGTTCAAAAATACTCTTTGTATTTTTCCCTACTTCACAAGCAACAGCAATTTGGGACTTTGCAGACTCTTCAGGATCGACTTTTTCAGAGTTCTTACTGAGGCCCATCCTGACGAGGAGGGATAATATCACTCTTTCAAAAAAGGTATAGTTTCCCAGAAGGGCTGCAATGTTCGTGTCTTTAAGTTCCTGTGAAAATAAAGTCAATAAATGAATAACTAATATGCATTTGGTGAATGCTAATTAAGGTTTTTAGGAGCATCTTACCCTCTCATACAATCTGTCTCCAGCATCTCGCAGCAGCAAGCCAATCACTTTCTCCACCTCGTCTAATCATGGCCATTAAAACAAACGGTTTGGTTAGAGAAATGCTTATGATTTGAAAATTAAAAAAGGTGTTATTTTGTTTGCGAAATAATTACTATACCAAATTATGTAATGATGTTTTATAAGTTGGTAAAAATCATTTAGGATTTCTTCTTTTGTACACTTGTCCTATTAGTATACAGACTAAAAATAATCTACTGTTGAGATCTTTTTTGTATGTGGGTAAATTACTCCATGTACACTACTAGTTAGGGATAATTAATACGTTTTTGCACCATAGTAATGTTTTGCAGTGGTAGATTCACCACTGTGGTTGTTCTGTCTTTCAGTAAAATGCGTCAGGAAATCACTAATTGTGTGTTTCTATCCAAGGGTCATTGTTGCGTGAACTTTACATTTTCTATAAAATTCACCAGAAAACCAAACCTCCCTAGCTTTTTGTGTGTCTACAGTGCGTCTACAGTGTGTCTACAGTGTGTCTACAGTGTGTCTACAGTCCCACCATCAGACAAGCCACATTAAAGCACAATAAAAGCTACACTGGTAACACTCACCATCTTCAGAATCTGTTTCTATATCTGTTTCTGGAAGAACAAATGAGATTTCAGCCGAGATTTCTGCCAGTCGAGATGCCACATCCTCCACATCCTCTTCATGATGCACATCTGCAAAAGTAAATCAGTATGCCACACAAATAATTATTGTACAATGTTAGAGTTAATATTTACCATTTCTAAATGGAGCACTGTCAGCTCCCTGTCGACTGGGGAGCTCATCCTTGGTCTGTGGTGTAAAACAGGTCAGTGCTTTAGACAGTCGTTTCCAAAATTTGATTTTCTTCTTCTTCTTTTTCTCAGCAGTAATATCTTCAGACTTGATTGAACCACCAATAATTTTAAAACCATTTTGAGTGTTGTTATTGTCCTGATCCAAAGGTTTGGTTAAGTCTTTTGGTCTGCGCCTCTGTGCGTAGGCCATGAGGATCCGAAACTCCACCATGCCTTCAGTGTGGGTGGACTGGTCAGTGTGGTCAGTCCCATGATGGCTGTTAAGAGGGTCGTGGATTTCCACGCGTCCAGTCGCCATGTTCCACTGTTGGAAGCTGAGGATAAGAGTAATTATAATAAATCCATCATATAATACTCAGACAGGCCAATGTTTAAGTCCAGGCTGAAAACTGTCTTATTTATCTATCTATCTTGTATTATCATACAACTCATTTTGGAGCAATTTAACTTTTATATTTTTTGCTTCATACGTTTCATACGTACTTGCACTGTTTCTAATATTTTATTGACTGTTTTAATTGCTTGTAATTTTGGTTACATCGTATGAATTGGCTCATGACATTTTCTTCCCCTTTATTAATCAATTTCTGGGTCAGGGAGAGTGGCAGTCAGAGCTGCCCATGCTCAAAGCACCAGTCCCTCACTGATCCTCCAGCAGGTGATGGGTCCACAGGATGATTGATAATATAAATCGCTCACTCCACACTAAACTGTACCATTGTTCAATCTAACTTCAAGCGACAATAAAATAAATGAATGAACTAAAAATGTTTGGACGTAACAATTGTGTCCACTTTTGTTTGTTACGTCCAAAACGGCTGTCTTGGAGCGCTGTTAATAATACGGGCGTGGACGAATATGTGTTTGAGTAGAGCGCCCTCCACTGGACAAACAGGCTCGGAACAAAACAAGAGTGGGTCTGTGAACATTCAGAGGTAACGGCCGCGGACATTTCGGGACTTTTTCGTGTCATTAACCAAAATGTAACACATTGATACAGTTTAGTGTGGAGGGAGCCAAATAAAAAAGTAAGTACCCTTGGGGGTATGCAGGCACTAACCTGGGAGAAGATTGTCAAAGTTTAACATTGAACCACAAAAATAACATGTGTAATCGGTTAGAAAGGTTAAGAAATCCTTTATTCATACCACACTGGGAAACTTTTGGTATTGCATCCTAATACAGTGGGAATAAGAGCACACAAAACAATTGCTACCAGACTTCCTGGTTCTACGTCATGGTGCTACGTCCCTTAGGACTTCGCTAGTGGGATATCACTCGTGACCCCCAGGTCAAACGCCAGAGAGATCAAAATAATTTGCTCCAATCACCAGCCACCTTCCTCTATAAATGCCCCTGCACAAGGCCGCACCCCCTCTTTCACTCTGGCGCCGTTTGAGATCTACCACAGTACTTTCTTCATTCTGAGATGTCTTCCTTGTTCGTCCGAGTTCCCTTCGCCCTCCGGCGTCGGACGTCGTCACTGGATCCAGATGGTGGAGGACTTCACCTCTGTGGGTGCCACCACTCGAGGGAGGAGGAGGATAAAACCCACGTTGTGCCCGCGGATGGACCCGTTCGTCCATTACGCGACACGTGAGTGGCCTAAGCCCCTAGCAGCCAAGAGGCCTGCTCTGGGGTACGACATATACTGCAGCGGGCAGGACTGGTCCTGGACCGGTGATCGAGGATTCAGTCCGCATGGCCCTGCAGCCCTCCGCATCCGTGTGGCCCGACATCAGACCTCTCCTTCTCCCCGAGTGGGACAGGATGTCTTGCCGAGGCTGGATAGATATTATGCCAATGCGGCACAGGTCGTCACATTGGCTAACAACATGACTTTCATCACGGGGGCCCTGGATAGGGCGCTCTCCTCTGGCCAGGCGCTCAGTGGAGACCTCCTGTCACAGGCGAGGACCACCTCGGCGGCGTTCCTGCGCATGTGCCAGACGCTAGCCGTGGATGGTGGCCAGGACACCGAGGATTCAGTCCGCATGGCCCTGCAGCCCTCCGCATTCGTGTGGCCCGGCACCAGACCTCTCCTTCCCTCCGAGCGAGACAGGATGTCTTGGCGATGCCGGATAGATGTTATGCCATTGCAGCACAGGTCCTCGCATTGACTAACTACATGGCATTCATCACGGGGGCCCTGGATATGTTGCTCTCTTCTGGACAGGCGCTCAGTGGAGACCTCCTGTCACAGGCGAGGACCACCTCGGCCGCGACTCTGCGCATGTGCCAGACGCTAGCTGTGGATGGTGGCCGCTCCATGGCAGCAGCCCAAGTCGGGCCAGGCACCTTTGGCTTGGGCTGGCTAATATCAGGGAGGCGGAGAGGAGGCAGCTGCTGGACCTGCCCACCTCTCAGATGTCCCTCTTCGGCCCGGACATGCAGGCCTGGGTGGCGAGACTGGAGTCTGCAGCTAAAGACTCGGCTAGGCTAGCCCCCACCGAGGCGCGAGGCCCACCAGCCATTACGGAGCCGGGACAGAGGCAGAGAGCGTTGGCCCGGGAGGCATCCTGACCCGTATCCGCGCTCTGTTATCCATCGTCCCCCCTTGACGAGGCCCCCGGGTCCAGACAGACCCATGGGTGGCTCGCGGGAGCAACGCACCCACCACCGACCTCCCTATGGTAGAGGAGGCCGGGGTGGAAAAATGTTTCCTTCAATAAAGGCCGACCGGCATTTCCATTACTTTTCTGAGTCTCATTTGGGGGTATGTAACATGTCAAATATTGTGAATTCTGATTGTGTTACTTCCCGGGCACATAACGTTGCTTCGCTAGGCCTGCAGCCCCAGAGAGGGGCGTGCAGTGCACTACGAGCTCCGGTTTCTCTGATCCATACTATGCCCTCCCAGAGAGAGGTCAGGCGGAGGGATCTGGTGAGTGATATGTGTGTGCTTCGGCCGAACGCGTGTTAGCATTTCTGAGCTACAGGGCTAACACGGGGTTTCCCACTCCAGGGGCTCGCCCCCCCCCTCCATGAGGCAAGAGCCAGGGGGGGGCACAGCAGCCGAGTCACGTGTGGTGAGCAGAGCTACAAGGCTGACACGGGGTTTCCCACTCCAGGGGCTCGCCCCCCCCTCCATGAGGCAAGAGCCAGGGGGGGGCACAGCAGCCGAGTCACGTGTGGTGAGCAGTCCCGTACTTATGACGTCGGGCCTGCAGGACACGTGACCGCCTCCGGCGCTCACGGTGTGACGCAGGGGGCCCCCCGGCCCTTTCGTCCACCCCCCCCTCCCTGCTAGGAACACCAGGAGGGGGCGGGGCCGTGACGTCTCGTGTTCCATCTCCCGTTCCGCCCCTCACAGATTTATACAACATCTGGAGGGAGCAGGGCCTACTGACAGATATTTGGCTGGAGAAAACTCTGCGCAGAGGTTACGCGCTGCAATTTTTCCGAAAGCCACCACCATTCCGAGGCGTACGGGCAGTACGCTCTCAGGTACGGGGATCGACAGAGGCACTACAAGCGGAGGTCTCCTCTCTGCTGAGTCGAGGCGCAGCAGTGGAGGTAGACCCGCAGGACGCCACCAGGGGGCTGTACTCCCCTTACTTCTTAGTGCCAAAGAAATCAGGCGGGGTGCGTCCCATTCTGGATCTGCGCGTGTTAAACGAGTGCAGTTCCAAACGGCAGTTTCGGATGCTGTCCACAAGGCAGCTCCTCGAGTGTGTCAGGGAAGGAGACTGGATGTGCTCCATAGACCTGACAGATGCGTACTTCCACGTGCCCATAGTGCCAGAACACAGGAGGTTTCTGCGCTTCGCAGTGGGAGAGAGGAATTACGAGTACTGTCGTTTTCCCCTTGGGCTACGCACTCGCGCCGTGGAGCAGGGGTAAGAATTAATCTACATAGACGTCGGGTTAATTCTGGCCTCATCCAGGGAAGTGGCCGTGAGTCATACGCACTGGGTCCTGTCCCACATACAGCGCCTGGGCTTTGTGGTTAACAGGGAGAAAATTAACAGTTACCTTTGTAACTTAAGTTCTACGAATAGGTGCACGTGATATCCCACTAGCGAAGTCCGCTAGGGGACGTAGCACCATGACGTAGAGGCAGGCTGCAACCGGCTCAGCGCATGATCTATCTCGGTCTGCAGCTAGACTCTGTGACATTCCGTGCTGCATGGTCAGTGGACAGACGGATGAACACTACCCGTCTGCCCGGGGAGGTTCTGGCGGGCCCCAGAGTCCCCGCTCGGCGCCTCAGGTCCCTGCTGGGAATGATGGCGGCGGCTCATGCTGTGGTGCGGCTAGGCCTTCTCCACACGAGGAATTTTCAGAGGTGGTTCTCACGCCTCAGGCTTCACCCCTCCCGGGACGGGGGGAGGCTGATCTGGGTTCCCCAAGTGGCAGCATCGAACATCAGGTTGGCTCACTCCGGGTCTTCTACGGGACGGAGTGACTCTGGCCGGCGCCGTGTCTCACGTGGAGATGTTCACGGACGCGTCGCTCGAAGGATGGGGCGGGGTCCTCGGCCAGAGTTCTGTAGGAGGCTGCTGGTCGGACTGAGCCCGTCACATCAACCTGCTGGAGATGGAGGCAGTGCACAGGGTACTGCTGCACTTTGCTCCTCAGCTGCAGGGGAGGCACGTGATGGTGCGCTCAGACAACACCACAGTGGTCTCCTATCTGAACAGGCAGGGGGGCACCAGGTCCCCCGCTCTCCATCGCATGGCGAAGGTGACGCTGCTGTGGGCGGCGCTTCACCTCCTGTCTCTCAGGGCGCGCCACGTCCCGGGGGTCCGGAACGTGGGGGCCGACAGGATGTCCAGGGGGGGGGCCCACTCCAGGACGAGTGGGGCCTGGCACCAGGGGTGGCTGCGGAGAGCTGGCGGAGGTTCGGCCGTCCAGTGGTCGACCTTTTTTCGCCAGTGCAGGAAACGCACAGTGCCCGTCCTGGTTCGCCTCAAGGGCCGCGGACCAGCCGCCTTTAGACGTGGACGCTCTGGCTCATTACCCCTGGCCAGGGGGCCTGCTGTACGCGTTCCCCACCAGTGCGTCTCCTGCCGGTCCTGCTGCGGAGGATCGAACAGGAGAGGAGGTCGGGGATCCTGGTGGCGCCGGACAGTCCGCATGCCCGGTGGTTCCCCTTCCTGAGGGGCATGGCGGTGATGGAGCCCTGGGCCCTCCCGGACGAGACGGGGGCTCTAGTCCAGGGGGGGAGGAGCCCTGTTTTCACGCCCGATAATCGGCCGCAGGCTCTGGGTTGGAGGCTGAGAGGCGGAACCTCGTAGACCTGGGTCTTCCCCCTGCGGTGGTGGAGACCACTCAGGGGGCGAGGGCGCCGTCCACTGTGAGGGCCTACGCCACGAGGTGGAGGCTCTCTAGCGACTGGTGCGGTTTTCGTTCCTGGGATCCCAGGCGTTGCCCGCTGGAGGGGGTCCTGGGATTCCTACAGGAGCTCTTTGACAAGGGGAGGGCTGTCGCCACCTTGGCGGTGTTCGCGGCAGCCATTACTTCGGGTCACGACGGATTCGGGGGGTTCACAGCCCGCTCTCATCCGTTGGTTAAACGTTTTCTGCGGGGGGCACGCAGGAGGAGGCCCCCGCTCCAGAGAACGCCCCGGTTTGGGACCTCAGGGTGGTCCTTAGGGGGCTGTCGGGTCCGCCTTTTGAACCGGCGGCGGAGGCGAGTCCCGAGTGTGTCGCTTTAAGACGGCCCTCTTGTTGGCGTTGGCGTTGGCGTCTGCTAAGGGGGCGGGCGACTTGTGTGCGCTTGTGCGACGGCATGGTGGTATTGTGGCCTAATCCGGCTTTTCTCCCCAAGGTCATCACGTCGGCCTTTAAGTCGAGAGTCATCAGGATTAGGGCTTTCTATCTGCCACCGCATGCCTCCCCCGAGGAGGAGCGGCGGCACCTTCTGTGTCCTGTCAGAATGCTGAGGCATTACCTGGCCATGACGTCGTCATTCAGGTTGGGTGGCCAGCTGTTTGTGTGTCTGGGCCCCAAGAACAGGGGCGCCCCGCTGTCGGCTCAGCGGCTGGCGCACTGGGTTGCCACGGCTGTGCGGCGGGCGTATCAGACGCAGGGTCTGGCCCTCCCGGTGGGCTTCAGGTCGCATTCCACGCGTGGGATGGCAGCCTCTACGGCCCTTCTCAGGGGGGTGTCGGTCGAGGACGTATGCCGTGCGGCTTCGTGGGCTTCGTCCTCCTCTTTCGTCCGGTCTTATCTTTTGGATGTGTCGGACCGGTCGGTGGCCCATTCCGTGCTGAGTGCAGCGGACTGAGTTAGACCGTTAGGTCCCTCCTCTGAGGGGGCCTTCGGTTTACTTTTCCGCCCTGGTTCAGGAGCTCTTGGGAGAGGCATCCTACAGGTGCGGTACTTATATGTGTGTTTTGGTCGGTCTGGTAGTCCACGTCAGGAGCCCTTGGGAGAGGCGTCCTGTGACTACGGATGACCTATATCTGTGTTACGTGGGGGTATCCTTGGTAGGAGTGGCCCTGTAACACGCATTGTTTCTTCTGTCCTGAGTCCTCTCACTTTTGTGAGGGTCTTGCTCGGGCGGAGCTCCAATCACCCTTCGCTGGCCTGCTGGGAGTACATTTTCCTACGGCCTCCGCGTTGTGTCCCACTAGCGAAGTCCTAAGGGACGTAGCACCATGACGTAGAATTAATAGTTACTTAATGTAACTTAAGTTCTACGAATAGGTGCGTAGTCCCTTAGCTACGAGCCCATCAGGCCAGCCCGGCTTGGCAGAGTTCAAGAGGGGGTGCGGCCTTGTGCAGGGGCATTTATAGAGGAAGGTGGCTGGTGATTGGAGCAAATTATTTTGATCTCTCTGGCGTTTGACCTGGGGGTCACGAGTGATATCCCACTAGCGAAGTCCTAAGGGACTACGCACCTATTCGTAGAACTTAAGTTACATTAAGTAACTATTAATTCCTCCAGCTTCTCTGTGATTCATAGAGTCACAGGGTCTTCAGGAGTGGCCCTGCACTCCAAAAGATTGAGCCTTCTCAGCAGGTAGAGCTCCGGCTCTTTTTGAAGAGGGAGTATTATTATGAGGGACCTATAATACGTCTGTATAATGAGTCCCAGGTACTTTAAAAAGAGTCCACTCTCAATATATCTCTTCCTGGATGTTGACTGGGGCTGGAGTGGCAGAGTGACGTCTGTGGGAATCCACCACCATCTCAAAGTAATGAGACCCCGAGCTCTACACTAGGTTTACCATCTGGGTAAACTACATGGTTTCTCGTGCATGTATTTTTGGCCTCTGCAACATCTTAAATCAGCCTTTTCAGACATAAAGTATAAACGTGAGCAAATCAGCTCTCAGCTGAAAATGTCAAATAGTGACTCAAAGGGCTATTTCTTAAGTTGAGGTCTGATTTGTTCACGCCATTTTACTATGACTGCACCTTTCTGGTCTGACAATTGTTAAGCTTTAAGAGAGATTTTAGGACTTTGCGGAAGTTATATTGACAAATGACAACTAAAGAAAACAGATTAGTTTAATCATTACAGCATAAGGGTTGTGAAATAACAAAAAAAAAACAGAAATAAGTTGTAATTTCGCTCTCGTAATACTCTTGATTTTAGTATATATATTGTAAAGAACGTTTGCGTAAAGGACATGTGAGTGACTATGGCACCTGCGGTTAAAAGGAAAAGGAAGGCTTCAGCAAAACAAGACTTCTGACCTCGGTCTTCGCACCACAGAAACTACGGATACATTATATTATCTCTTTAAAATAGACGATTATTATCCAATGTAAAAGAAGTCCAGCAGCTTGAGATGAATAGTTTGAGCTCTCTGACTGATAAAGAAACATTGATGATGACACAGCGTTCTCAGCGTTGGTCTGTGGTTAACTTCAGAAACTACACCATTCAACAGGTGCTTGGTAAGTAAGGCCTGTTGTTGTGTTCAAACAAGTGGAATACCTGAGTGAAAGGTAAACTTACGGTCAGAATGGTCGTGGGCAGACTTCAGGAGTGTGCTTCGTGATTCCCTGATCACTTCTGCTTCAAACTCAGCAGTGAAACTATCAGAGAAGTCACGCCCCCTGCGCACGTGACCGCGACGTAACATCAGATATATCATCTATGGAACCGAGGCAGGGTTTTTTGTGTATTTTTTCTTTCTTTATAATTCTAGGAAATTACTAATTGTATAAATATTTGTAGACAAAGTGTTCAAGGTGCGCCTCCTGTAGACCTCGCTCCCATCTCTGAGAAGTGAGAAAAATGCCCCAAAATAACAATCATAAAGTGACTCTGGTTTGAGAAAGGCGCTCTATAAATAAAGATTACTTACTTGCTTACTACAGTGTTTCAATAATAGTCATAAAAATAATAATAATGACGATTATAAGTTTTAAGAACTTTTTTCCTCATCGTAACCGTGAGATCTCAAAGCAACAAAAGTGGATAAATACATATGATAACTTTTGTCTCAAGAGAATGAGATTTGTCAGTTTTAATTAATCTTAGTTTCAGTATTTTTCTAAGATATATTTCAAATAGAAAAGGAAAAAAACTACTAATTCAAAGCTTTCCAATTTCCAAGTTATATTTAACTTAACAGCTGACTGTCAAATCTCTCAAGTGTGCGTTACATACATGATACATCCCCCTAGAATCCAAACATTACACACAAAGAGGTTAACTGTTTTACAATAATAACTTTACTTTAAAGGTGCATCATATAAAGACCTCGAATGGATCACAAATTGTAAATATCTGAACTTCCTTTTTCTTTGAACTATGACATGTAATTAGACATATTGGTCTCTCAACTGCAGGTATAGTAAAGCTTTCATAAACATATTTCTTTTTCAATTGATTTTAAATGGCAGCCTTTCACACATTGATTACATGCGCTGCAATGACTCCCCACACCCATAGAACAATAAGCTACAAAAGAAATACACAAGAGCCGCGACTACAGTATCACATGTTCATTTACCAGTTAAGAAAATATAACAGTTCAAGTAATTTTGTCATCCTCAACAGAAATATAAAACAAGAATGGCCAAAATAAAAGAAAACTCTCAAAACTAAGACACATATCAATAATAAACCATTGAACTTGGTTTTTGATTAATAGTTAAAACAGCAATAATGTCATACTTCTGACGGAGGTAACACAATGTCATGCAAAATCAACGATACCACAAACCGAGTTATGTTGGAGCGATGAGCAGAGAGTCCACATAAGGCCAAGCGTACATACAGATGTTTATGATCTTCACACATTTGGTGCATCTCAAACACAAAGGAAGATAGTGAATAGATAGGAAACACAGATGTAAAAAGGCCTGTAATTGCACACGTGTCCAAAAAGGCCTTTTTTTCAGAAGGGGAATAAATGTGTATCACAAACTGACAATCAAACAATGGCATCTCTCTCAGTGCACATAGACTCTAACATGGTTTTCTATGTAAAATTGTTCTGAAATAAATGTTTGGATGTTCATTAAAATACACCATGCACACAAAACAAATCATATGCCTTCATTTAAGTAAAATTGCACATTCAATACACATTAGTGCTAAACGGTCAACATTTAACATAAGTGAAACATTAATATAATGTAAACAAAGAAAAGAGGCCTAGTCCATTCATATTGCATCGCGTATGGCTCAGTTTCTTTTCTCACTTTGAAATAAATGCTTCCCACACACAGAAATAGTTAAACTATACTTAATCAAACTCAACTTGATGTGAGGACCTCACTTTTCAAGATATGGTTGGTCATTTGGTTACACACGCACGCAAAAAAATGTAAAACCAACTTTCCCCAAATAATGAGTTTAAAATATATTTCACTTTGGATGCGCTGAAATGTACACATATGGCTTTGACTATATGTGTTCAGACCAGAGTAATGAGCCAGTGCATCACATTATAAAATAAACAAAGTCTACGGGAATATTGAAGGTTTCAGTGCTAGCTCTACTCTTATACTTAGCCTTCCATATGTCATTTATATTGTTTACATGATACGAAAGCTAACAACATCATAGATCCATGGTTAAATCTAAAATATGTGCGTTCATAAAAAGAGAAAGACTGAATGCATTGTGACAGACACAAGTAACCGAAACAAGAACACATTAGATCATCATATTCTGAAAGCCTTTTGTAAAATACACTTAATTTTAGGCAATAGTTAATGCTGAAGGATGGTATTTCACGGAAGAATTCCACACATTACAAAAAAATAAATAAAAGTGATATGGTATGACACTACATTAGTGCAATGTCTTTGGCACTTA
This sequence comes from Knipowitschia caucasica, assembly GCA_964034765.1. Classification (NCBI taxonomy): domain Eukaryota; kingdom Metazoa; phylum Chordata; class Actinopteri; order Gobiiformes; family Gobiidae; genus Knipowitschia; species Knipowitschia caucasica. The sequence goes on from OZ035823.1 coordinate 17,630,653, forward strand.
CAGTATATGGGGTAGAAAATATACTTTTTTTTTTACTTTCAAAACTTTCAACACTTTTTAAATGTTTGTATAGTTCAGCCAAGATTTCTTTTTACTGTAAAACAAATAGTTCAGACAGATTCCAAGATTAGATCCTTTTTGATGCAAATTTGTCTCCAGAATGATATGGAAATAGTGGGACGGCGGGGTGAAAGTGCACTTGCATCCCGAACTGTGAACAGTCCTACAATCAACCACTTGTTAATACCAATAAATAGAATGTGAATAAATAATTACAAATAAATAGTGGACCAATAAACTCTTTTGCAGTGCTGCCTTTGTGGTTTGCTTGTTAGCTTTGCCGCAGAGACGGAGGTTGTTCGGAGCACAGTGGATGTGTCCAGACTAGTCCTTCACACAGTCCTTCACACAGTCCTCACACTGCTGTCTCCAGGTCTTCAGAGGGAGTGACCTTCTGCCCGCTCAGGTAGGTGGCCAGCTCTGTGTCGCCTTCTACTTGGTCCGCTGGTGTTTTTCCCTGTAGCACAACATATCAACATTAGTTTTTGATATTAGTCGCAAGAGCATAACCCCAGCAGTCTTCTTGTATATTCAGAGATACACATCTATATGTCCTCACTATGCAGTAAATACATGTTCTCTAATGCCTATAGGTGGCATAGGATCAAAAGCATCGGTCATTCTTTATGTGGGGCGCAGAGCCAAGATCCTAAAAAGTTTAACAATTATATCACACTAAAATTTTATATGCTGCAGAACAGAACAGAATATAAAGCAACGATTTTTTTACCTGGAAGTTGGTTTTCTGAAGTGACGCTCCGGCTTCTACCAGTAATCGACACACGGCATGCTTCTTCCCTAAGGCTGCTTTGTGCAAGGCGGTGTCCCCTCTGCCCCAACAGAACAGACACAAGTCAAGACTCCAACTATTAAAAAGTTGGGATTACACTAATCTTACCTCTCTCTGTCTGTTAAATCTAAAAGCACTTTGGATCCTGAAGAAACAATACAAATCATTCTTAGAGAGAATGTGACAAAAGAGATTTGGATATTTTGTTATTGCAGAAATATTCTCACCTTGTTGCACGATGAAAGTGACAAGTTCAGAGTGTCCATTGTGCGAAGCAACGTGCAACACTGAGCAACCTCCGGAGTTTCTGGCCAACAAGCTCACGCCGTTACGCACACACTCCATCAGCTGAAAGCGATCACATAAGATTAAGAGAGCCTTTATTCTTCCCATAAGTGGGGAAATTCCAATGTTGCATCACCAGTCACAGAACAGTAAGAATGCATAGCCTACCGCACAAGATAAATGTATAAACCTCTATCTTTAGCATAATGAGTACAATAAACTCTGACTTAAGCATACTAAAGAAGCAAGCATAAAGTACCGTGTATTCTAGTGCAGCAAATATATAGTTGTATGTAAACATCTGTACATGATATCAGCACGAGTGTATGGGACAAAGTGACTAAGTAGAGAAACAGGGGACACATGTGGTTCTATATTGGACATTCTGATATTAGTTGAAGATACATAAAACTACTTTCAATGATCTTCATTTGACACAATGCTCTGTTGTTGCTAATGTCCACATGCTTCTGTGTGTGGAATATTAGGAGAATAACATGTCAAACTTCAAGGAATGGAACTGTGCCTCTTGGCAGAGGTTTGTGCACTGCAAATACTTTTTTAGTTCAGTATTATTTTTCACAAGTTAAATTCTACTTCTGCAAGTCAGGAGTGTAAATACACATAGTCAGAATGTGGTTGAAGTGTAAACAGAAAAAACTTTGTGACTTGAGTGGGTATCCTTCCACATGCATCTGACTTGTGGGAGGAGACTATTCGACCATTAGAAAATTAAGAATTCTGGCTCATTACTCTTGACAGTCAGATGCATAGGCTACCTCGCCCTCACACACTTTTGTACCAAAACAGCAAAGACAGGGCATAATTCAAGAACTATATGAACATTTGTGGACATTGGTTCACCCGTTATTTTATGCACCAATAACTCTTATATGTTTTATTAATTATTTCTATTTTTCCATTTCCATTGAATTGATTTCTGTAACAATTCTGTGAAGCAACTTGAGATAATTTTGATTTGAAAACATGCTCACAAAAATAACTTAAAAGTGTTAGGGCTGGTTTCCACTGTCATTTAAAAGAAATGATTGGTGCTGTTACCATAGAAAGATCCCCAGAACTGGCAGCTGTGAACAATGCTGAAAATAGAATAAAACAAATTATTCAAACCAGCAACCAAAGTGATATAAAACATAACATTAAAAGTAAAATGTATTCTGCCTGTATAATGATCAGACTGATTATAGTGGAGCATTGCACAATAACAGCTACTTCATGTTGTTCAAAGGTTAAACACAATTCATAGTGAGAAAAAAATGAAACTGAAACGAAAAATAGTGAATTCAAGTTGAGGCATGTTCTGTGGAGAATCTCATAATTAAAACAGGTGACTGTGAAAGGAAAGCAGCAAATTTGTATCGTCTTACCTTGTTCCTCTGGAGACAAAGGAGACCTGAAAATATAATTTGATTAAAGGGAAATTCTTTGTATTACTATTACAAACAAATATGTCATAATTACTGTGGTTTAATAATGCAAATGTTTATGCGTACCCAACTGTGGGCTCCACCACAAGATCCGGCATTCCCGCTGACGAGCCCTGGTTCAAGACGGGGCCCTCGTGGTCCAGGATAAACACTTCGTCCTGACAAATCTCTGTCACAAAGTGAAGATGCTCCTGAAATCCAGACGAGGAAAAGACAAACTTAGTGGGAGATAATAAAATATGATTAATGACAATGATTTATCAATTCACCTGAGCTTTGTCAATGCGATAGAAGCGATCTGCTGATGTGGCTACCGAGAAAGGATACATGTCATGATTTAGTTTATTTTTGTTTAAGGATTAACCCATGCATGTAAGAGTAAATGAATGAAAATGTGACAAAGAGTAATTTTATCTCTAGATAGAAGTTACTTCAAAGATTGGTGCTTCACTCACAGTCCAGGAAGCTCCAGTGAGGAGAAAGTCTACTTGTCGAACTGGTTCTGGGAAGTCCTCGACTCTCATCCTGTAAATCATGCAAAGGAATAGGTTGCTTGAGATAAATCTACTGCAGCGACAATAAAAGAAAGAGAAAGTTAAGAAAAAATGAGGAAACAAAACATGGCTACAAAACGAGCTTGATGATAAAAATTACTATGTTTTAATTTCTCACAAAGTGAGTGATGTTATTACTGCTACTACTATTATAATAATAATAATAATAATAATTCATTCAAACATTTTAGCCACGGCTGCCACTAAGCAGTGTGGGTGAAGTGGGACACTGTTGTTGTACGTTACAGCCTCAGCTGTCTCCCATCTTAGTAGTAAACAGGCCACACTTTCTCAGCTTTGGTGTTCTGACGATAGAAGATAATTCTTTACTTTGTTTAGATTCAAAGTGAAGAGCTATTGTTATCTATATATTGTGAAGTCCATATATTGTGAAGTCTTTATTTAGCAGTTCATACAGCCCAGTAGGGTTAAAAAATAAATTTTGGGGGAAAAAAGGGAATAATGTTCTGTAAATGTCATCTCGACAGCAGCTCATATCAAACTGCAGCAGTTATACCTGATAGTGCACTCTGTTGCCAGTAGGTGGCGCCTGGTGCAAGTCCTAAAGCACAGCAAACAGGTTTCAAGGTTAACAGGCAGACGCAGCAGATCACAAACTTGCACAGATGTTAACCTGGTTAATAGACATTTCCCAAATGAGATACGTGCCTATAAAAAGCTCTCTAGCAGTGCAAAGCCTAATCCACTCATGAACAGCCAAGAGTTATAAAAAGAAACGATGGAATAAAAAGGGTTAGAGAAAAGTGTGGAGAGGGGAGGAAAATATAGTTGACATGAGAAGACACTTGCCTCTTGCAATCTGTCGATGTAAAGGCGGCATGTCTCCAGGTCACAGTCCCCTCTCACCACCACAATGCCAACTGGGATTGCTGATGAGAATCACACACGTCCATTAATAACCATGTAGAATGGGCTTGCATGTGCTCAAAATAACAGCCTTACAGATGTCCCGCAGCCGCTCTTTGTCGTACTGAAGTCTGTCGTACTCCATCAGACTGATGCGGTTCACTCTCAGGCGCAGACGATCAGGGACGATATGCTGACTACAAACGTGCACACACATACACACAGTTAAGCACAGTTCAGACAAACACAAACCATATTAACATGCATACAACACATACAGACCGAGGCACTGGTAAAATTGCTACTCTTAGTGAGACTGATGAGAGAGGGATTATTATTTGTATTTAAAATCGGACTGAATAACGTCTATAACATATTGTAAATGTAAAAGAGTAAAAAGAACGATGGTCAACTGCAACAAACCTTAAATCTGTTAAGCTTCAATTTCTCTCTGAAAAATATGTATACATATATATATATATATATGTAAATACTGGAAGGTTCTCAAGCTTTTCAAGTGGAGTGTCCACAACTTACTTTCCATGGATACAATATTGCTTCTATTTTTATTTTTTTGTTATTGTGATTTAACTTAAAATGTGAAACCAGTATATGATAAAGACTTACATGCAAAGTGACACATGCCAAAGCCTGAGATTTGGGAATTTACAAGCTGTGAGTCAATTATCATTATGACAAATAAAGGCTTAGTATATCTCACTTTGCGTGTAAGTAAGTCTAGCTATATTAGTTTCACATTGTAAGTTGAATTATAGAAGTAAATTGACTTTTTCCAGTTTCACCTGAATGCCAACATTATGTCATTCAAGTAGTGGCACCACTGCGCCAGATTACAGATCAGATCTGTGGAGAAGCAAACTCACACAGTACAAATGCATAGCAATAAAAAGCACCTGCTATATATGCAAGATAATTTATGCCATACAGTGGAACACTCCAGGGAAAGATAAAACAAATAGAGAAAAGCAAACAAAGGACTTTTAAGTTTAACTCTTCTCTCTCAACAAAAGTAGTATGGGTTCCTGAGAGTGATTGATGATGAGGACAACGCTGTCACACACATCCAAAAGTAACTCAAGGACGACGAGTGCAGACAAACAGAGGTACTTACACAGAGAAGGAGTCGGGGGGAGCAGAGAGGCGGCGCAGATCAGCTGCACACACCTTCTGAATACTACAGCCGCACAAACATTTACACCACAAGAGAAAGAGACACGCCAGAAACAGAAGAGGAGGGACACAAAGGATACAGAGAGGAGAGGCGACCAAGGAGAAAAATGAACCAAAGAAACACATGGACAACAAAAAACAGGAAAAGGAAATAAAAAGCAAAAAGATCAGGGTAAAAATTCAAACAATAAAGAATCAAAAGAGAAAGAGAAAGAGAGGAAAATAGAAGAGGGGACAGGAGGAGAAAAGCCCAGAGGTAAGTTGACACATACTGATAGCACAGTAGCAAAGATGTACAAGCAAAAGCACTCGCTACTAGAGCCACAGCAAGTATTAATTCTCTGTTTAGTTTTTCTCACATGCAGACAAATGTTTTGTGGCTGCTGGACATTACACAAAAGGTATACACAAATTAGTATATACACTAATTTATTAATTTATTTATTAGTATACACCTGTTAGTAGCACATATGAGTCTCGATCTGCTGTGTTTGATTCATGTCTATGAGTCCTTACTTAAATGTCACCACAAACCTCCAGATATGTATTACATTTCATGTTGCAACCAGAGATACTCTTTTGTTTTCCTTCGTTTCATTGCATGGATCCATTATCTTGCATTGATTGTGGTTGGAAGACAGATGCAGAACAGTGAGAGGGCTAAATGTCATCTCCCACTAAACAGATTGTATGAGTCATGAGTGTGGCCTGGGCTCACCCGCTCCTGGTCTAATTTCTCAGTCCCTGTGAGTGCGTGTAATGGGACTCACTCGTTCAGCAGTGGCACAGAGGTGCGCCTCTTGCTCTTCTGGACCATGTTTGCCTGATTACGAAGCGAGATCCGCAGAGTGGATGGTGCGAGTCGACACGGCTCACCGTCCACCTGTGCAAGTAAAAATAGTCATATAGCAGTATTGAAAAACACTAATAGTACAAACAATTTCATAATGGTATGGCCTTTTATGAGTGAAACAATTATGTTGTGAAAATAATTTGTAGCTCGCATTTGCAGAGATATTAGCTCTTGTGTTATATGTTATATGTATATGCATATAAGTGTTACAACACAAACCTGAACAGGAACTGTTTTGTAGGTAGTCAAGACGACTTCTCTACACTGATGGAGTCTCTCTCCATGTCCACCGACCTGTAGCGCAGCCTGGTGAGACAGACACAGTATTCTTTAACATATACAAAAATAAGAAATTAGTGTATTTAAACCTGTATTTATTAATTAATGTGTTTACCAGAGAAGCCATGGTGAAGCCGATGACTTCAATGCAGCCATCATCATGTCGCTGAGGTTCAAAGTCCCGATGATCTCCCGTGTTTCCCCAAGGCATCGTCCCAGCACAGTACCTGAAACCAGACAGACAACAAACTCTGAACATCTATACACAACTTTACACATTGTTTAACATTAAGCAGAAAACTGGACTTTAGCCTCTTACCTTGGAATGTTTAGAAACACAATGCACTGAAATTTCAGCTCTTGAATCTTTGGAGTCAAATCTGTGCCGTCACACTGAAAAGAACAGGAATTGTGAAAGTGAAAAGTGTGTCAGCAAAAAGATATAATTACAATCAACAGTGTAAGGACAGTAAAGAGGCAGATAGTGTTGTCCATAATTAAAGGAAACAGGGCCTTCAGCAAGGACTCTGGCGATTCAGTTGCTCTGAAAAGCCGGGCCATCTCTCTGCTCGGACCTGTCAACATGAAAAACGATACGAACACAGAAAGAGCGTGTTAACACTCACCACAACTCTGACGTGCTTGGACAAGTCCCTGGAGCTTCTTTGGAGGAAATCTGAAAACGCAGCCTGTAAAACAAACATAGGATTTTAAAAACACTCATACATAAATATTGAAAGAACATGCCAAACGATAAGAAACCAGCACTTTAAATCGCAACTTGAAAGGAAAATACACGTTCAAAAGTACAGTTCATGAAGAGGTTATGACGTGTAAACAATTATATGTCAGCAATAACAAAACAAGTGCATGCCTGTTCATCAGTGTGGTATAAAAGATATGATGAAAATACTCACTCCTGCGTAGAACATCTTGTTACGGAAGCGACTGTTAAATTTTTCTGGATTGGCCTCTGCGATTAAAACATAATGCATGTAGTGTATAAAAAAATGTTGAACTCAAAATACTTTAATCTGGTGGTAAAATGTTGAAATATTCACCTCTGGACTCATGAAACTCAAGGGTGACGTGGGCGTCAAACCCCAAACTGAAGTAGTTGTTAAAAACATTGAGCGGCAGCTGTCCAAAAAGAAGAGAAATTAGGTATGGATAAATTATTTACACACGATTACATACACTAGAGGTGTTAATGGATTATTCTGATGCCAACTAACCTTTTGAGCCCCCTCTTCAGGCTGTGCAGAGCTTTTCTCCACAAGAAGGTTCCACCTGTCGAGCTGCACGACAGAGCCATCCTCAACGTGACAGAGGACTTTGGAAACTGGCTCATCTGTGTAGCCCTGCATAATTAACACAATGTGTAACCCATTAGACACGAGGCCTGATCAGAGCTAGAATCTGACTTCTAATCATATTCTCTGAGATGTTTCATGAAACTGTAGCAGAGGATCGTAACACCCTCTTCCACTTTTATTGAGGTGTTACTATTGTAATACTCCCCTGTGTTACTGCTAGTTATCAGTGTAGGTGTTTCTATCATTTCCAAACAACTTTTATCTGATTAAATGCATGTATATGTTGTGTTCCACTACAGCACAAGGTTGTTAAAACAAGGCACTGAAGGTACAACACTGACGACAATCAGGTGATAGTAGCACTCATCTGCAGGGCCTCCTCGGAGACAGAGACATTCACACCAGCGCTCACAGCCCAGTAGAAAATGCAGTGCTAAGTCAGGCGGCGTACAAAAATGAGAAGAAGAATTACAACTGCAAATCCAAAGAAAGGGACGGTAATTACACTGATAGCACGATGCTAATGCATCAGATTGAGGATGACCACATATTTTGTTTCTCAGTCGTGTTGCTGTTTAAAGCACACGTCTACACTGCATCACAAGTATGTGACACATCCACATCTCTAACACACCAGAAAGTAGGCAATATTTATAAGTTGAATTCCTTTCCATGTTCTGTATCCATCTTGCCTAGCTGTTTATATTACATACAGTGAACAGCGTCACTCTTCCACAGATCAGTTTAGTGACCAATCTCCATAGAGTCTATACACTCTAAAAACAATGATTGGTTAAATCGAATAAATCTAGTTGATAGTTATGTGTACGATCCATCCTTTGGTTAAATCCACTACGACTGATTGTATTTGGAAGAATACATTTGTCAGAATGACGGCCACCAACAATCTCACAGTGTATTGCCTATTAAGATGTATCTATCTCCTGAACCTCTGTCACACCTCCTCTGTTCCCAACGCCTATCACAGTACTAACCAGGCCCTGCCCTGCTTAGCTTCTTGGTCTGACAGCATCTCCAGGCATTTCCAGGCAGACAACCATGTTACGTTGTCTGGATGTATTGAGCTTCATAAATGTAACAACAATTGTACATCCATTTTAGCTTGAAAGTCATTGCCCTTGGATAATAACTCAAAGTCACATAATGTGGTAGAGAAAAGCCTCCTGAAAAAATAATGGAGGTGGATGAAAAGACTTTTATGCTGTGGTTATATAATGAGAGTTTGCCAATGAATGCATTTTTGGCACACGACTATTTCATTGTACTGGCAACAAAGCACTGAAAGCCTTAATCCAGGAGACATTTATTATATATCATTTATCTCAGTCCAAATGTTGCAAAACCACAAATTTACTTTACCTGTTCATGTTAAATGCACATATACATAACTTAACTTCACAATATGCAGAGCAAATATCTGATGACTGCTCCGTCCCAAAATATAGCGTATGAGGAACACAGGAAGAGGGCCTATGGGCTTCCTGGAATGTGAATGTGGAGCCTCATCAACATCCACAGACACCGAAACACGAAGGCTTTCCCCCAAATACTCATTCATAAAAGAGGAAAATGACACTTAAAACAATCTGTTCTCTGCTGTTGTCTACTTACAATACTTCCAACTGCAGATAGGATTATTTCCTTATGTGTAAGTGACACATCCTTTTTGAGAATTGTGACAAAAAGTGAACTTACTCCACCCCAGTTGAGAGTCCTGGCGAGGTCATTTCCTGTTCCCAGAGGAAGAACTGCGACAGGAGGTTGAGGGTTCATCTGCAGCTCATCTAGAGCAGACAGGATCCACCCCACCTATGGATATTTTTACATTTCAGTCATGATTAATGCTTGCGACAATGACAGATGCACATTTACTTACAGTTCCATCACCTCCACAGGCAAGAATCCTCAGATTTGGCACTTTTCTGTACAACTCTAACCTGGGAATAAAAAACACAGAATATGATTCAACTTGTAACCTGCAAAGATGTTGATCCGTCCTAGAGAAAAAAAAATACTTACGCCTCCCGTAGTCCTCCTTGTGACAGATCAAAAACTTGTCGGGGATTTAAAATCCACATAAACATCTGTAAAACCTTGGCACCCTGAAAAAGTGACATCATATATGTGTCAACACAGGTAACAGTATTTTACGGCAGCAGAAGAAAACATACACCAACCTGATTTCCACCGCTTTTGGGATTAACAAAAACTAAAATGGGTTTCATAAGAGGAGAAGGAAGAGGCTTCAATATAAATGGCCGCCATTTGGACTCCTATTAAATGAAAATACGATTATTTTAGTCCTTGCCACAATCATTTGAATGATTGCACACCAATAAGGAGTCAGGCTCAGCAATTGCACAGTTTTTACCATGCAAGGACCAGTGTATTTTAAACGTCTTACATCCAGTCCCTTCTTGCTCGCCCTTCGTTTGAAAGATGTGCGTTTTTTCCTTCTGGCGGAGTTCTTAAAGGAGTTCTAGGAAACACAAACCAACACAGACATTTTGAGTGTCACCATGTCCCTTGTGACGCTAATTAAAAGTGTGATGGGGCATGTGATGTGACTCCGGGAGCTGAGTGCGTGTCCATTTCCTTATGTGTCTGGAGTTCTTACAGCAAAACAATGTGTCAGACTGTTTTAAACATGAGCTTAAGTGCGTGGAAAGTGTACTTCTTATGTTTTAAGATGTTGCACAGACTTTCCTGTCACTGAAAGCCAGCATTCTCATATGGTAATCAGAAGAAATGACTAAGAGTATATTCAGCAGGAGGGTCCGCTGTTTGCTTGTATCCTTCTAAATCTTCCACATACATCTACAGTACATTGGAGACATTGACTGAGGGCACATTCACACCTACAGTAAATCTAGGTTAAAAACAGTAGTGTTAACTGTGCATACAACTGAGGGAGTTTATCTTTACTCTTTTCAACGTACTGTGATCATTTATGATTTTAATGCATTGTGTGGTTGTTTCTATCTTGTATTGTTCAGCACTTTGAGTTGCCTTGCGTATGAATTGTGCTATACAAAAACTTGCCTTGCCTTACAGTATTGATTTCAGTATTCAAGAAGAAGTGAGTTTACTGCTACAGGATCAGGGTGCTTTTGTTTGGTGCTTTCACATTCACTAACATTCACTAACAAAGACAATTTAGCCTGAAAGTGTTATAGATACTGTCTGTGCAGAAAATAGCTGAACAAATTCAGTTTTTTGAACATTTTAAATTAAATAATGTTTATAAATAAATAGTATAAAAACATTTTCCATCGTACCGAGGGACATTTCAAGCAAAGAAATAACCTCTCCATGGCAACAAGAGGTTAGCAAGAGCACCAGAAAAGTTGCACAGTAATCCTTTCTGCATGGGCATTACCTAAACTATTAAGAGTATAGAGGTGTGTATGTAGGCCTACCTGTGGTTTTCGGACCTTGATAATCCACGATGGGGGAACTATGACTCCAGCGTGGGCCCCCAGCGAACAGGACTCCTCTATCTGATGCAACATGAAACACGTCACCTTGTTGTGGAACTGCGAATGATGCGTTCATGAATATTAGACACAAAAAAAACCAGAGTGAACAAAATGCTGCTTAAAACGATACTCACGGCTTGTTTACACCACGAGCAGCTGATGGCAATAATTTCTTTACTATGAAAGATTTTCTGTTGGAAACTCTGCAAAGAGAGACTTTGTTTGTTATATTTGTTATAGCCTAGTATTTATAGTTGTCGTCTTGAAGGACTTTACAAAGCTGTCGATTTACCAACACAGATCAGAGAATCAAACCGTTCCAACACGGGAAAAATAATAATAATAACAAACACATAGGAGCCATTGGTCCATGGGAAACAAGATGACTAATGTCCATGAATGTTAATAAATGTCATTCAATTTCCCGGATCATCAATGGGCCTCATTCACAAATAACTTTGTAAGAAACTTCTTAAATTTCTTCTTAAAGCTGCACTAACTGACTTTATTTTTGTATTCATTACGAAAATGCTATCCATGTCCGTGTAGGGCATTGGGATATACGTCCTTTTGACGAAAAAGTCAGATTTGTGCTGGCGTGACATTATATTTTAGATCGAGTTTTGATGAAGGAAGAGAATGTGTTTCGGGTCGCGGATTGTGACCAATCACCGCGGACCACTGGCCCACACTTTTGTGAGAAATCTACAGGTCTCCGTTAGCATAGACGGCTGAGTTAGCACAACAAGCCGAGGAGCTAACCTGAAGCTTCGTCTCTTCGTCACCGGTTACTGCTTACACAGCAAGACAGCCATCCAAAAGAAAGTCTCGTTCCTCCGCGCTTCCCGGTTCTATCGTTCTATGGTCACGCCATCCACGTGCAAATCCATATCCATGTATTATCCATATTGGGAGACGCTAGCTCCGTCCCAACAGTGGGTGTGTGTGGGGGGAGATAGCTTCGTGGGTGCGGGGAGGGGAGCAGAAAGAGAGAGGCCAGCGGGTTTGCTGCTTCAAAATCCCAAAGTCAGTTAGTGCAGCTTTAAGTCGTTCTTAAGTAGATTTCTAAGAAGACCCTACGTGGGATTCATCAACGCGCTCGTAAGCCGCTGAATTGTTCGCAGCTGTTCTCTCAGATTGATGAATGCCAACTCCTCGTAAGTACAGCGCGCGTGCCTGGTGCTTCATTAGCATAGGTACTTTGCATAGGTAACTGCCCATTAATGCCCATATAAGGGACTGCAGGGCCGTGTGCAGACGCCAGAGGAAACAGCAACAGGCCTAAAGCAAAGAGTTACACGGAGGAAAAGAGTCACACTTTTTTCTTCTTTTGCCAGACTGAGAATAAAGTTATAAAATGTTGACTTAAAAGTCGAAATATTATGAGAATAAAGTCAAACTAGCAAAATTATGAGATTAATCTAAAAATATGATGAGATTAATCTCAAAATGTTATGAGCTTAATTTAAAAATATATTATGTATTAATTTAAAAATAAATCTCAAAATGTTTGAGATTAATCTCAAAATATTTTGGACCCTATGGGAGGAGATCCAGCGCGGACCAGCGCTGAGACCAATGTAGACCCGAGGAGAGACTGGAGTGACCAGCACACAGAAGCCAGCGCGGACAGGAGAGACCGCATAGACTGTAGTGACCTGACTGGAGAGACCGGTGCGCAGAGACCAGCGCGGACCAAAGAAAGACCACATAGACGCAGCGCAGACCCGTATGGATCCAGGAGCATGCAGCACGGACCCGTATGGAGAGACCAGTGCAGACCCGTCTAGAGCCATGGGAGAGACCAGTGCAGACCCGTCCATGGGAGAGACCAGTGCAGACCCGTATAGATCCATGGGAGAGACCAGTGCAGACCCGTATAGATCCATGGGAGAGACCAGTGCAGACCCGTATAGATCCATGGGAGAGACCAGTGCAGACCCGTATAGATCCATGGGAGAGACCAGTGCAGACCCGTATAGATCCATGAGAGAGACCAGTGCAGACCCGTATAGATCCATAGGAGAGACCAGTGCAGACCCGTATAGATCCATGGGAGAGACCAGTGCAGACCCGTATAGATCCATGGGAGAGACCAGTGCAGACCCGTATAGATCCATGGGAGAGACCAGTGCAGAGACTCAGCGCGGACCCCGCAACCTCCTGCAGCAGCAGTGTATACGCCATTGTTCTGTGGCCCGTGGATAAAGAAATACCCCATATAAATAGGATGGGGTCACTAATACACGGCAAGATTTCCAATGTATTTGATAAAGCGTTGGCACATTTCATTTCAAAATGAATTAAAAAATAGGCTAAATTACCATTAACAATTAAATAAATAAATACATACATAAATAAATACATACATAAATATGACGGACATATCACTGCAATGTTGTGTTTTATTGAACTTCATAACACCAGCGTGCAAACATGTCGGCACTGAATGTGCCTACAGGTGCTCCTGAGCACTCGTAGGATTTGTACTTACCCAAGAGAAATTCTGGTTATGAGAAAATTTCATGAATGCCACAATCTTCGTAAAATCTTCGTAAGTAGGATTTACGCACAAATGTGTTCTTAAGTACGGTTCGTGAATGAGGCCCAATGTTCTTAGAGCCTCCAAGTTTTAAATTCATTTTCTAATAATAATTTCATGATGTTTTAACAGTCATAAATGGAATGGCAGCTTAACAAAAACATATGCAATTTTTCAATCCCAATGAGTTTAAATCAATAAATCAATCAGTCAAGCTTGTTCCATTGGTGCATCTTCCTTTTAGACATTTAAATCCAGATAGATTTTTCACTAAAATGTCTTTCTACATTTTGCATGTGTAGTTACCTTTCCACACTGTTTACATTTGCCCTCTTGTCTCCTCCTGTGAACCCAGTGATGCCGCAGCCCGTTCTGCTGTCAGATTACAGAGCACAGAATAAGAACTATGTACGACGATGTGACACTGAAGAAAACGCAGCGGGAGGCGGAGCTTACATCTCGGAGACACCGTGAACTTCCTTCCCTGAATGTCGGCTTACAGCGAAAGTTGATCTAAGGAAAGAAAGCGGATTACTGTAATTATTTGGAAAATGATAAAGCTGTAATATACATTTGGTAAATTGTTTAAAATATTGGGAGGACAACTGAAGGGAGGCTGGGGAACATCACTCTTTCCATATATATTATATTGTATTATTATATTTCATCTTTAATTCAAACACACAAAGGGTCCATATAAAACAAAAACAACAAGAAAAGAGACAAACAACACAGAAACTAATAAATAATATTTGGTTTATTGTTCAGAAAGTCTTGTGAGAGTTTTGTTGTGAACAGAATCAGCACATGTTTTATCTTTTCTAAACTTGTAAGAAAGAGCCCCAGTGCATCTCTGATGTAAATTAGGGTGAATCAGTAAAGAAAAGAATAAACGTTCACTGAAACCAGATTTGTGTAAAAAAAAACAGATTAAATATCAAAAGCGTTGCATTTATTGTATATTTTTGCTCAGTGTGGTAAAATGCTTTTTGCGTTATTCTAGAAGCAATTACAGATGGACCTGATGTTCATGCCAGATATCTTGATATTGATACCCATCCATCCATCCATTTTCTTCCCTTTAATCCATTTCTGGGTCGGGGGGGTGGCAGTCAGAGCTGTACCCAGTACACTTAGCACCAGCCCCTCACTGATCCTCCTGCAGGTGGTGAGTCCACAGGAGCTGGGATCTTTCAGTTGGGGCTTCATATTGATACCATGCAATATAACTGCAGATTCAGTGGAAACCAAGCATTTTTCAGAAAAATTTTCCGTGAACAACGTTATTGGTTGGCTTCAGCTGTTGATCCCTAAGTCTGAAATAATCTTTGTTGCCGTAACGTGCATTTATTAAAAATTGTTTATTGTGACTGTCAGAGCAGCACATGTAGAGCACAGGGGAATCTGTACCTCTACCATATGTAGTTTTGTTTGCTGCTTTTCAATACTATCAATGTTCATATCTCAATATTGACACAATGTCAATATAATATCAATACGATAAGACAATCTTGGCCCTAGCATCAATTATGAGTTTCCCTTCTATCTATGGTTTATTATCTGGTCTGATCCCATTGTTACATTAATAAAGACTGTCCTACATTGTCCTCAGATTTTGGCTGTTAAACGGTTAAGATCATTTACAAATATCAGCTTATACTAATTTTAAAAACTCATTGGGAAAGTCCCTCATGGGCCATTGTACATAATCCACCCATGGCTCCCTCGAACATTTATTTTAGGAAATCATATCACACAAGTATCTCTTAAACAGAACAGCCTTTCTTCTTGAGCCTCGTTAAAAGAATAGAATCACAAACTTTGTGAGGAAATCTATGTTCCACAAATAGCTCAATACAAGCCACGCATTATGTTTCCCTAAATAACAATGTGGCAGTTTCACAATGGGAGGAATTAGGAATTAACTGCATGTTTCGTACCTTTTCGAGCTGCTCTATACAGCCGCAGTGGACGACAATCTTACAGGCAGCACATTTCCTTCTGGGAGCCGACTTCTTAAAGGAAAAACAGACAGACAGCGCAGAGGGAGGTGAGCTACACGCCACAGCACAATAAACAAGAGCACTAATGCTCATACTTCCTCCAGACAAAACAGCCTTTTACAGAGACACCTTGACATTTAAGTCATGACTCATTATTATAAAATTAATGTTATTTGTCCTTTACTAAATCCAACATGGCCGCTTCTCTGTGCAGATGGACTGAACTGTGACCTCTGTAAATGGCAACACCACAAATCATGAAACAGATCTTAATAAACGCATAAGCATTTGTCAGGAAGAATGTAGTGTAATTCTTGTCCTAATAATGAAATAAGAAAATGAAATAGAAGGCCTTTAATCAAGTGACCTAAAACTTGAATTGATTTTGGCCAAGACCATAACGTGGCAGTAAGTCAGTTAAAAAAACATGCCAAAAACCATTCAAGAATAAATTATGTAAATTCACTGCATACAAGAGACTGTCTGCAAACTGAATTGTAAAGTGAGCTTCATCAGCAGCATTCACGTATGATCATAAAAACAAAAATATACATAAGAAACAGCACATATTGCAATGCCACTATAATAAAGCTATTGGGAAAAAGACTAGCAGTGTAGTAAATAGGTTTTGGGGTTCTTAAAAAGCAAAAATTATCATCAAAAAGAGAAGCGTAGGGAAGGGCGATCTGCACATTGATTGAAACATAGTGGAAAACAAAGTGCCTTGTGTTAATATCGATGTCATAAATGTCAAAATAATTCATCAGTGTTCCACAGCAGCTCCCCACTTAAGTCATCAATCATCCATTATAGAGCAAATGTTAGAGCGAGGAGGTGAGAACCTGCGCTGTTAACAAGAAATAACTTAATGGTGCAGTGAAGACATTCATTACGCCCCTTTTATTACCTCTGCCTAGGGGGTAAAGTGATCACCAGCGTTTGTCTGTGAGCCACATAACTCAAACAGTTGTGGGAAGATTTTGATGATATTTCAGGAAACAAAACAAATTATTACAATTTGGAAGTGATCAGAATCACTGTGTGTATGAAGGATTTTGATAATTGAATGGAACTGGGCCTCTAGGCAGAAGTCTGCGCTCTACAAGAGCTTCAAGAGCTTTCAGGACATTTCCCAATAGTAGAACCAATATAAAATGTCTTATCTTATCTGAAAAAATAGGATCATAGGGTGCTTTATTGTAGTTTGATTAACTTTTAAATGTTCAAACAGTTCATTAGGTCTTCTTCTATATTTAAGATACTAACTTCTTTACACTTTTTGAACATTCTAAGCCTTTGTTACCTTTTTCAGTAAAAACTAAAAAGATTATGAAACGGAGCCCAAAGAATTTTTCCCTTATGAATAAATATAATGAAAGTTCATTTAGTCTTAAGTGTCTTTGCAGATGAACATACATAGAGGGTGAAGTGTTTGGAGAACCCTGCATTAAAGACATGATTGTATTATGAACCCCTTTCTTTGGTTGCAGTAAGGACATTGAGTTGAACTTGAATTTATAACATGACGTAATTAGGGGAAATGGTTACAATATAAAACCCACAAAATCTGTAAATGATTGATCATTTGTTCCTATACAATCAAAATCACCCAGCAATGGAAAAACAATCTTCAGTATTTCAACCTAACACTTTTCAACAAAAAAAACACATAACATGTGGCCAACATTGAGAGCAACCCTGGACAAACTGCGGGCCCGAACCCATTCCCAGTACTAATTGGTCAAAAATATTAGTCAGTAAATCAGTCTACAATTCTCAACCTTCTTAAATTTTGGTCAAATTTTGGTTCCATCCAAGAAAAAGAATGTCATCACCCATTATCAATACAAAAATAATTTTCTCAAAATACCCTCATAATGGTTCAAACATAATAAATAGCTCCAGGCTCCTTCGCTCCTGCACAGATGGACTCTGGAGTGATAGAGCACGTCTTCAACCTGAGTGGACTACGACCTACTGTCTGAGTGGATCCTGGAGAACCTCACAGACAGACCCCAGTTTGTGAGAACCGGGAACTATATGTGTCTGAGGACTAATGTCAGAATGTGCAATATAAAACCACGTGTAGAACTGTCACTTTACTTTACTTACTTGCAGGGCTGGACTGGCCATCGGGCGTACCGGGCAATGCCCGAAGGGCCGATGCCCATATTTGGGCCGGTCTGTCTGCCTCATACAAAGCACATGTTTGTGAAAAGTGTAAATCCGTTGAGAACTGTTCGAGGGGAGCGCGCGTGTCCGCGGGGCACCTGCTGCATGCACTTGAACGGGATTCCACCACCTCAGCGGCCGCAGTGTTCCCGCATCCAGCGGCTCTGAGCTGGACGCAGGAACCGCTCACCGGGAACCGCTCACAACACAACACGGTGAGCGCGTAGCCGCAACGTGACCATGTACCCAAGACCATAAACGCGCACAGGACCATGCGTGTCTTTTCGTAATTTGTGCACCCAATAAATACACCGCTGCAGAAAACAGTCTGCAGCGGTGAAAACAGTCTCCTCTAAATTAAAGCTCGGGTACCTACATTTTCCATTACATTAAAAGTTCATGTTTGAGCCCAAAAGTAAAATGTTGTGAACAGATTAAACAGATTTAGAGCCAGCAAATGGCTGACAATATGCATTTCAGAAATGTTTACCAATTCTCATCCCTGTAACAAACAATATTGTCTGTGCCCACCTCCCTCACTCTGAAACATGTTTATTACTCTGTTTAATGTAGACTATTGTACTTTATTTTATTGTTGAAACTGGAGAGATCCTGATCCTCTACAGTATTTGCTTCAACATACTGTATAAACCAGGGGTCGGCAACCTTTAGTGCCCCTGAAGTGGCTCCTGGAGCCTTTTCAAAAATGTCTGAAAATGGAGTGTGAGGGCTATATTTTATTTCTAGTTTGAATGTGGTTTCTGAAGGAGGAAAAACATTCTTAACGTTTTTCAATGCTGCAAAAACTTGTATGGGTAATATTCAATTTTAACTGTGTGTGCGCATGGATCCCAAAGATAAAGAGAGTCGATAAGACTGGACTAAGAATGAGAATGAACATTTACTTTCAGTCAATGAGGAAGGACTGCTTTATGTTTGCGATGTAATGAAAAGTTTTGTTGCAACAGGAGGAATAATGAAGCTTTAAACACGTTCACTGAAAGATTCATTCATCATAAAGTCAGAGCACCTATTTTCAGACTTCAAAAACCTTCGCAAAGACGGTGAAAGAAAAGGCCATTAAGGACATTCAGCTCCAGCAAACTTCAGCCTGTGATGGATATGAACAGACAGTGATGCAGGTGAACTCGGAGCCAAAAAGCAGATTTATTTACTGTATTTGTACAATTGCATGAAGGTTAAACTTAAAGCAGAGTTGTCACGTGGTGAATCATTCTCTCCAGGACACGCTGCAATGAAAATACACATTTGATAATCATGAATGGTTTTTATGTGATTAGCCTTTACTTTGTCATTTAGATATTAATCTAATATAGCTAATATAGCTAATGTAGCTAATACAGCTTCAGCCCCTGTTACCTTCATATAAGTCTTATACAACGCTGTTTTTTTTGTTTTTTTTGTCAAATAGGGCTCCTTGAACCTTTTGAGTTGCCTGGGCCGCTAAAAAGGAAAAAATGCCCGGGCCGTTTTTTTGTCCCAGTCCAGCCCTGCTTACTTGTCTGTGCAATAATAACTTTAATAATGTCAAAATGTGCAATATAGAACCACATGCGTCACTGTTGCTGTCCTTTGTCCCAGACTCTCGTGGTGCTAACATGTACAGATGTATACACACAACTACATACTTCTTGCACTTCAATACGCAGTACTTTATACAGGTAGAGATTCTATACTTCTTTAACATGCTAAAGTTGGCGTTTTTGTACTCATTATGCTAGAAATAGAGATTTTATACTGCTTCTTTCTATGCTAGAGTTAGAGATTTTTCTTTCTCTTTTATGATTTTAATGCTCTTTTAATTTTAATCTTATTTTGTTCAGCACTTTGCCTTGTGTATGAATTGTGCTATACAAATAAACTTGCCTTGCCTTGCCTATTTCATTTAGTATAGAGTTTTTGTTTATTTGTCTTATGCTGTGCTCCTCATTCCTACTGTTCTTTAACTGGTGATGCAACACTGAAATGTCCCCACTGTGGGACCAATAAAGGATCTCTAAATAGTAAATACTGTAATCATGTGCAATACTGCATTTCAGAATGTCCACTGAATGTCACTTTATCTACTTATTATCCTGCCCGATATGTATATAATTTTGCACTATAAAATATTTAGATAGATAGACATATATCAATATATAGACAATAAAGCATTTACAGCTAAGAACCATAGCAGATACTTATGGTGTATGCATTGTATATTTTGTGAGCTACCTGTGTGCTCTTACTACTGTGCCATAAGTGCGCTGCGACATGGAAATTTCCCCAATAATTATCTTATCTATCCCAATGTGGCCTCCTGGAGAAAGTAATTGCCCATCCCTGATCTAGAGTGTGACCTGAACTTGTCTCAGTCTCAATTTTCTCAGATTGAAATTGAGAGACATCATTCATGTGACAGTAATGTTACAAGTCAGAACTGAGCCTGGAGCAGACAACATTGCCCTCTCTTCATGCACAATGTTTGACTTAAATATGGACCATCTATCTAATAAGTACACTAAGAAATGCTTCTACATCTTTAAGACTGTGCAATTGCATATTTGTCTGTGGTACAAAAATGTGCTCTGGAGTATACTCACTGCGGTCTTGAGCAGACACGTGTCCTCTCCGAGATAACACAGCTCTCCAGAACAGCTGGTCTCCATCCACAGGTGATCGCCGTTCACAGCATTCTCCTACGAACAGACACTGATCATGATATCACACTTTACCAGGTCTGACCCGCATTCTTTTCATTCAAATGAAAATGAACCATATGCACTCACAATAATAGCGGTCAAGAGCATGTGTTAAGCACATAATTGTCGTTATGGAGGAGGAGGTAATTTCACAATATATCTGAGGTGCTAATCAAAACTCCTCATAACATACTGTCTCTCTTAAAAGAAGCTGTGTAACATTCATGGATCACACACTAATAACTAATTATTACTTGCACATGATTACCATTCTATTTATCTATTTTTGATACTTTATCACAAACAGCATGCCAACAACATGATGTATTACCATTTGTGACCACAATAGGGATATTATAAAATCGATGATTTACTGACTTTTCAGCTTCTAAATATTAATAGAACTCAGGGAAAAGCACATCTATAATGCATATTCATTGGGGATAAGGAGGAATGATGTTATGAGTGTATTAGTGCAGCATGCTGAGAGGTGAAGGCCAGGAGTGACGTGGTGGAAGTGGCCATGCAGTGACATCTGATTATCATCATGTTATTTTCATTATCTATGCATGTGAGCAGCAGCATCCTCCAAACTGAGCAAATATATCTAAACTAGCACAATGTAAGGCAATGGTTTCTTTCCTTTGTCCTACCTGCATGTTAAGCACACACACACACACACACACACATATCTATCTCTGACTACTGAACTGCTTAAGCTAATTCACAAGTGACCAAACCAGATAAATTTCACCATAGAAACCATATTGTCAATTGTTTTTGCCGTTAAGAATAAATCAGATTTAACAATTTGTTCAGAGAAGACCAAATATTGATTGTACACAGTTAAACACAGATTGCACTTTACATCCCTTCACCCGTTCACACACACATTCATACCCAGTGCTGTACAGTACTGAGTGACTACAATAACAACTACAAGCTCTTTTTTTTTTTTTTTTTTTTTTTTCCACAATCACTTCAAATGCCAAAATGGTATGGTTTTCCTTTTCTACAGGAACATACGGCTGATGCAGTTTTCTGGCAAATCTTTCATTGACTCAGATTTCAACTAGAGCAAGTGCTAAAACACATTTACATACAGTACATTATGACTCATTGAATGAATTGCTCATTTTACTATGAGGTAACACACCGTCCAGTCCACACTGGTGCGAAGCTCCTTGTTGGGGCCGTTGGAGGCCGGAGGCAGTGAGTGCTGCGGTGGTCCCAGGTGCTGCAGTCCTGAGCGAGAGATGGCTTTCCTAACAAAACAGAAAAACAGACATTACAGAAGCGACATCACCAATTATTTGAACAATATCATAATTTTAATTATGATAAAGTTAAATTATAACAAGTACCTTACCACAAAAAAATCCTCAAATAAACAACACACTTTTGACACATCTTTGTTCAGTAATAGTGAGTTGATCCATACATGTTGTAAGAAGGTTATGGTATTCTTTATTCCCCCTGTAGAGAAATATGTCCCATGAATTCGATCCATCCTGCAATGTCACTAGGGCCTCACTTCACTTCACTTCAGGGAAGCGTCCAGGATCCCATCTCCAGATGTTGATGCTTGGCTCAGTCAGGACCACCGGAGCAGGGGCATTTCAACTGGTACATGTTTTCAGTGGTGGTGAACTTGCTGAGAAGTGAGAGGGCTCCCCACTCTGCCATCATGCCCAAGCACTCAAGCATACGAGAAATGAGTAAGAGATCCTTTATTCGTCCCACAGTGGGGACATTTCAGTGTTACATCACACGTTACAGAACAGTAGGAAGGAGGAGCAGACAGCACAAGATAAATGAATAATAACTCTATACTGAAATAAAATAAAATCAATGAAATCACTCACTCTAGCATAAAAATAAGCTGCATAAAATCTCTATCTTTAGCATAATAAGGAAATAAGTCTTAAAATCTCCAACTTTACCATAATAAAAAAAAAGACAACCTGACTTCAGCAGCATAAGGAGCAAGTATAAAATGGAGCGAGACTAGATCACAATTATAGTTAGTTTCTCAATTAGATACACTCTGATCATTCCCAAACATTAATAAAATAATGCATGGCTCTAACATTTTTTGAAAAAGGAAATGGGACCAGGTTGGCACCAGCAGCAGTTTGGGGTGAGTCAGCTCCATAACTCCATCAGCCTCACGCATGCTTTGCCTCAGATGCACTTGCACTACAGACCAACTCAAGATGAAATGGCTTAAGCCTTACTGATTACAATCATGAAAATAGACTGCACGGTAAATGACTAATATTGCGTCTGCTTTAACTTTGTAACCTGAGAAATAACGGTGATCTGTAGAAGAGTCTTGTAGAGCACCTGAACCCTGTTGAAAGTTTCAGTGGCCTTGTGTCTAAAATGATCACGAGGGACAAAGAGGAGTCCACTTACACACCCATCGTAATCTGATGACACGCGCAGTGCCATGCGTCCGCACACATCCACGACTCAAGGGATAAAAATAGAAGCGCGTGGGACGACAGCATAATTGAAGGACGTATGGTGACTGGACATAAACCCGACTGGGACAGGGGACCACAGACATCATACGATCAATGCAGTTTGATTGTGTGTACACAGTTATTTGCAGCTTAAGTTCCATTTTATCCAGACTTTCCACTGTGATATTTGAGGACACGGCACAAGTCCATTAGTGCGGAGAGGATCAGACAATCAGAGCTCAGAAGATCTCCTTTTTAGTGCTTCCTTTTCTTTTTATTGACCTTTGGAAGCTTTACATTTGTCTTATGAAGTCTGAAATGGTCTTAAATTTAACTTGCCCAAACTAGGAGCTTCATATCAATCATTGCGCAGGGAAGGTCAAAGTGAATTCATTTCTATTTTCATGTTTAAACTGGAAACAATGCAAGTCAAGTTTGTACAGATGGCGCCCCGCACAAAAAAAGTTACATAGTTGGACTTAAATTGGACCAAACTACAAAGTAAATTGTTCAAATCATTGTGAAAGCTCAGCTCCCAACTGTTGCTAAGAAGATATGCAAAATCCTATCAACCTTTTTCCTGTAGTAGCATTTAACGTTGATGGACACCTGAATACGCCTGAATATCATTATTGTGCGAGTTTACGACAGTACAGAATTAGAATTAGGCCATATCCTCAACCAGCTGTAAACCCGCTCTCCACACGTGCAACATTATTAGAGATTGAAAAGAGAAGAGCTGCGCATATGCCACGCAGACATGGGTCACCGAGCTTCATTACATTTAAGTGACTTCTAATCCATTAAAAGCACACAGAACCGCACGCTTTAATGCTCTTCTCTCAAATTTGTCCAAAACAAAATGTTCATGATGCATCACAGTCAAAGATGACATAATCAGTTTTAGATTTTATTTTCAAGTATGTGGTAGCAGACTGATTCCCAGCCCTTTTCACCTTGTCTTCCCCCGACACAGCGTCAACTGGTCACAATACTGACATTTCAAACATGATTTCTAATGAATAAACTCAATTCTCAATAGAACATTGAACTTTATCCTCTATTTGATGTATTTTTTCTTGAAAAAACATATAGAACGTAAAATCATGCCATCAGCCACTAAGGTAAACAATGGTTGTCATGAACCAAAAGACCTCCAAAAGGTTCAACTTTTGTTTTATCTGACCTCTAATAACGCAAATCGTTATGTCTGTGTGCTTTGGTCTTGTAGTCTATCTTTTTGATGGTGGTTTTGGCCATAATGGCCATTGTTTTGTTTGGAAGACTGGTGCACTGGTGGCAGAACCAACATGTCAAGACACAAGCGAGTAAATTGAAGCTTGGACATGGGTGTTCCAAACAGACAATGACCCAAACACACTTCCAAACTTGTACAAGAATGGCTCAAAGAAAACAAGATCATGGTGTAGGAGTGGCCATCACAGTCCTGATCTCAATCTCATGGAAGGTTTGGGTAGAGCTGAAAAAGCGGGTACAGGTAAGCAGACCCACTAACCTAAGACAGGCCAGGCCCAACAACCTGACCTGCCTCAGGTTAGTCGGCCTGCTTCCCTGTGGGTCTGTTATTGTAATTAAGTTACAGCCTTCAGTGACAGCAGTTCTGTCAGGTGGAGTGGTACAAACAAGGCTACCCAAATGATTTGGCCCAAGTTAAATAGTTTTAAGGCAATTATACCAACTATTAACCTTGGCCCTATAACACCGCACACACTTCCTGTAGGGCGTTAATATCAAGAATTCTAAAAAACCTTTTTGAATTTTTTTAAACTTTAGGTTGAAACTCTATAATGTCCTATGCCCTTTGTCCTACTGAAAAAATATTAATACAATTTAATATTAATTAATATTAAACTTAGATATTTAATTATTTCTACCAAACCCAATGGCACAATGTTGAGAGAGTTACCTCTTCTCTATTATTTATATTACATTATCTAAAGTCAGGAGTTTAATGACATAGTTTCCACTACATATGCCATTGTGGACAGCTCTCTTCTCTGATGACACTGTGGGGATTATAGAAAGTGCTTGAAGATGTGTTCCTGATATAACAGCACCAGGCACAGGCCATAAGCACATCAGAAGGTCAGCAAAGGGACACAACAGACCAGTGATGGTGAGATTACAGTATATTATATCAAGATAATGAATCATGTAATTAAAGCTCATTAAGCAAAACATTTACTGTTCCCAAAATGCATTGGTTCAGAGCAGTTACCGGTAACGACACAGACAGTGAGGAGTGACACAGATCATGAGAACAGACGTGAGTGCTGCTGCAGGTCATACAAGCCTTCAAAGTCTTCATAAGCCAAATGTACAACATGTAACTCACCACAAGAAATATATATGAGACTGTGAGGAGAGGAAAGGGGCTGGTAAAAGCAGATTGTTGTCAGTTTAGCGAACGAGAGAGTTTGGAGGTGAGGAGAGGCTCCCTCTGCTTTAATATTTGAAATAAAGGCTTTGAACAAGAGATGATGTGATCATGGTTCCCAAACTTTTCAGACAGTGACACCAAAAAAAAAACCACACACCTGACTTGCGAACCCCACTCAATAACAAAGCAATAGTTATTGAAAACATCAAAACAAATTGAGTCAGGTGCGTTATCTGACCTAAGTTCTCTTTAAAATATCTAACTTTTACATGTTGTTTTCCCCAAAAGGAAGAGTCTGAAACGTCTGATGTAAAGATACATGCATGTGAAAACTATTTTTTGGACGCTCAAAGACGCTTTACATTCACCCCAAACACAGTGGAAATAAACAACGACTGTAGCCACAACTGCCCTGGGGCACACTGACAGACACAATGTGCCTTCAGCCTCTCCGACCACCACCAAACATTCACACACACCAGACTCATTCTAGGCAATGTGGTCTTTCCTAAGGACACAACAGCTCTTTACAGCCACAGCCGCCCCACTGTGAGCCAAAAAATTATCACAATTGTTTCCCCATATTGATCTTTGTGTGATTAAAAGAATGATTGTATCTATGACAAAGTCAATATGACGTTATCCTCTGAACAGTGGACATCCCTCCTCTCTACTAATGGACACTTTACTTTATCCCTGTTCTGCCTCAGTCCCACTCCTCTCCGTAGACCACCATCCCTCCCACTCTTTTGTGTCTAACCCCCTGCCCTCTGAGCCTCCTCTTCCTCCTCTTCCTCAGGCTCGCCTCCTCTCCGCAGAGGTGGGCTGTCAGTGTTGCCATGACGATGCTCAGTGGGAGTTCATCCAACACAGTATCCGCAGAGGATCTATACTGAACAAAACTTTAAATGCAACACTAATATCAAGTCTGCAGTCACATCCAACAGGTTAAAGAACAATTATCAGGTTTGGAGCTCCCAAAGGGTACCAGCAGCGATCAGGATAGAGTCAGAAATGGAAAAGCTTTATGGTGATTGTCAGTGCAGGATTAATAATATTATGACTTTTCATTAAATATTGGGTGATGTATGTTGAAAAACTATGGGTGTTTAAAGAAATTCTTGGTTGACCCTAGACATGTTGGTGTTTTTTGCTTGTGTCATGTCTTGTCATCAATGTGAAAGTGATTCCAAACCTGTTTCAATGCTGCAAAACAAATCTACCTACTGGTAAAAATAAAGTCACATGAACCTGAACCTGAACAACATGAACCGAAACACGCTCTGACCATGCCATACGATTATTTATTTACAATGTATACAGTATGCTCTTTTCAATGCAATAGAAACATCTAAAAAACACATTATTTATTTATTCATTTTCTTCCACTTAACACACAAACACACCTCCTCCAGCTCATCAGAGGGAATCCCGAGGCATTCCCAGGCCATCTGAGAGACATTTCTGTCCTGGGTCTTCCCTGATATCGCCTCCCTGTGAGACATCCCCAGATACCTCCCAGGAGGCCCCCGAAACAAGTCCAAAATAGAACCTCAAGCCATAAGAACAGTTTCTTCCGCTCTGCCGTTGGACTCATGAAAACTTCATAACTCATCACTAGATTTCGGCACAGTAAAGTGTCACTTTACATTTCTGACACTTAAAGTACGTTCATACCTCTGGTATGATCGTATTAAATGTCCATTGTCAATGGACATTTACAATTGCATTCCTTTATATCTATGATTTACTTTGCCTCGATACATTGTGTTTGTCTAAACCAATGACTGAATGTTGAATGCAACTATAGAACTGCAGTCTATGGGAGTTTATACTTGGGCGGGATGGTGGAGCAGTGGTTAGCGCTTGTGCTTCACAGTAAGAAGGTCCTGGGTTTGGTTCCACCTCCAGGACCTTTCTGTGTGGAGTTTGCATGTTCTCCCCGTGTCTGCGTAGGTGTCCTCCGGGTGCTCCGGGTTTCCTCCGAGTTTCCCTTACCACTAAAAACAAGTACAATAGGTCTGGCATGCGTCTCCTGTTCGGCGACCCCACTCCCATCTCTGTGTGGAGTAAGAGAAATGACCACAACAATAGTAAAGTTCTCGCTCACATATGAGTAAGTCCTTTTGTGGTCAAACGTTTGTCCATGCATGCACCATGTATCTTCAAATGTATAAAAAGGTAGAGATTTTATACTTCTTCATTATGCAAAAGTCAGAGTTTTTGTACTCATTATGCTAAAGATAGAGATTGTATACTTTATTATTCTTCATGCTAGAGATGTATATTTTATTTTACTTAGTATAGAGGGATTGTTCATATATCTTGTGCTGTGTGCTCCTCATCCCTACTGTTCTGTAACTGGTGATGCAACACTGATACTTCCCCTCTGTGGGTCGAATAAAGGTGTCATGGTGTTTTGACCTGGTTTTATTTTGCTATATATTTGTTATGTAGTTTGGGTTTTCTTCCTGCCTATCCTGTTGATTGTTGTGATTCACCTATGTCCCTGTGAGTACTGTATACCCTGTGCCTTTCCTCACTTGCTGTCCATCCATTGGGCCTCATTTATGAAACTTGCGTACGGCCAAATCCGAGGGTAAATGAGGCGTACGCAAAAAAATTACACTTTTCAGCATTTATCAATCTGGACGTGAGCGTATGGTACGTACAAAATATATACGCCAGGTCTGGAGGTGGTGTAAATGTGTACACTTATGTCAACCTTCATCACAACACGCCAAAACACTCATGAAAATTCAAGATTTGGACAACAATAAACATATTCCCACTCTGGCCAAATTATAAACTGAGTTTTCATTTGAATTTGCGCATCACAAAAAAGTCTAATGGAAACACGCAAGCATTAGGACCCTCTTCTGTTTCTTCGTTTTTACATCTGACTTGTATGTGTATTATTTTTATCTGTATGTTTTTAAAATGTGAAGCGCTTTGTGATCCTGGTCAGTGAAAGGCGCTACACAAATAAACTTGACTTGCTCACTAACTCCGTAAATCTGTGGCAGACCCTGCGCAATTACTACGCATTTGTTTTGCCTCATTCACCTCTGGCAAAGCAATGTGGGTTTTCCTTATTTTTGTGCATAAATCCCCATAAATGCACCTGATCTTGCTCAAAAATTTCTCAGCCACTGCCCTTTACTCCGCAGAGCAGAGTTAGCATGTAACGCGCTTATGTGGGAACTGGCTCACGGGCAGTGTAGCTCTATTGGGAAGTGTGCAGCAGGTGCCACAGAGGTCATTCATTCATCCATTCATTCATTCATTCATCCATTCATTCATACATTTATTATTTATTTATTTATTTCTAAAGCTCAAGAGAGATAAGTGCTGCAGTGTATATTTATTTTTAAACAAACATGAATAAAGAAGTGCGTACCAAAGGCTTTTTGAGGCTTCCAAACAGTCTTCTTAGCCGACTTCCGGCTGACCTGTCGTAAAAACGAGTGATTTCTGAATTATTATAGGCGTGACTTTCATTAATGCGCTAGTTTTGAGCACGGCATTTATCAAACAGCCGCAGGTGCGTACGCTAAAATCTGTGCGGATCTCACAAATTCATACATGCCACGTCGGATCTTGCGTATCTGGAATCTACACCCAATATTTACACCTTTTTCTGCGCAAGTTTCATAAATGAGGGCATTGTCTCTACCACTTTTGTCTTGTCTAGTTTTTCAGTTCTGGATTTTTGTGCTTTGTCACTCTGGATTTTGATTTTAATAAATTACATTTGATTTCTAGTCCTGCAGTTTGGGTTCCTCCTTCATGCATCTAACAACGTGACAAAAGGATCTCTTCAAAATGTCTTGTAACTGTTTGCAATTGCTGTCATAAATCAGTCTTTTATGATTTGGCGTGACAGAAACGACCCCCCAATGGTTCCTTTTTTTTAAAAACGACTTATTCACACGTCTCTGAGAAAACTCCAATCATTGTACTACCCACTTCACCACAGCAACTATTGAGTTCACAGCCAGAAAAACACAAGGCAGCTGCAAGTGGGAGGCTCGGAGTGTTTAACATCAATGCTGGGCATCACTGTTTGTTTTATTGAAATACTTGTGGGCAACCCTGCACATTTTCCAAATCTTCAGTAGTTTTGAATAAAAATAGAGGCCAATAGTTAGAAGCCAACGGTTACTGGTATACTTATGTGCATACCAGATGTGTCTTCTTCATAAATGACACTTCAGACTAAGACTTGGTTGAAATCTGCTCCAAAACCACACTGACTTTCACAAAATGGACCACTCTCTTGCTTTCAATACTCACAAATTACACAAACAATTTGCGGATGCCTTTTGGTGATGTCACACAGAAGTACTGTATGTTAATGCTGAGGTGTGCTGCCCTCACCTGTACCCCAGAAGGCGGCGTAACCAGTGCAGCCTCTTCCCTCTGCCTCTCCTTCCACTGTGACCAGCACCACTCACAACATTAGTCATTTTTGTTCGTGCTAAAAAATGGCGTTAATCCAGGTTGAGTCGGGAGCTGAATCATGAACTTCTCGACAGCACACTCCGCACACCGCTCAGGTAATTATGTCCATCACAGTGACAAGCAGCGGAGACCTGACACCAGTCATCTGAGCTCAAGACACCCCAGCATCAACACACACACACACACGCGCACTAACATCACATTCACATCTTGATTTTCCTGAAGCCAGATCCCATGTGAGTGTCCTTATTATACTATTCAATCATTCTCTTCCCTCGAAAGTTCACTGACATTGGCTGAATACACTTGTCACTTGTCAGAGCGTTACATGGCGACCAATTATGAGAAGAAAAGAGTCTGTGTTAAAAGGTTACCTCATATTCAAACTACAAAACATGGATAAATGTCACAAAATCCAAGTAACTACTCGCTGTACAATTGGGTACAAGCACTATTTTTCATATGTGTGTATTTTTGGCCTCCGACACACCCTGTGATCAACTTCTTCAAACCGAAAAGTGAATAAGAGGACCACCCTTACTGCCAATCAGCTCTCAGTAAGTAAGTAAGTAAGTAAGTTTTTATTTATATACCGCCTTTTCACTGCAGATCTGAGTCTCAAAGCGGTTTACAATTGTTAATTTTGGGCATTTGTCTCTCACTCCACACAGAGATGGGAGTGGGGTCGCCAGTACAGGAGGCACATGCCAGAACTATTGGACATATTTTTAGTGGTAGGGGAAACCGGAGTACCCGGAGGAAACCTACGCAGACACGGGGAGAACATGCAAACTCCACTCAGAAAGGCCCTGGTCCGACCGGGATTCGAACCCAGGACCTTCTTGCTGAGAGGCGAGAGTGCTATCCACTCAGCCACCGTGCCGCAGTCTAAAGAATCAAATCGTGACTTACAGCCCAACAGGCACAAGACGACTAGGGACGTTGATTTGGTTGGATAAAGGTTCTGTCTCGTAATTCCAATTTTAAATGTATGTAATAAATAGATGCTGTTATTTGATTGTGTTTAGGTTGTGTTGGTAAGTAACAAATACCCAACACAAGTCAAATGTATTATCCCAAAGTAAAGTTGAGATACAATACCAACTTTAGGTTATTACAGCCAGTCAAGCTTTCATTTTTATCATAATAACAATGGTTATCTAACTTACACTGTAACATTCTTGCGCTATATTGACATCTTGTGCCTGATGGGAAGGTTCTTAGAGAAGATAACACCGTTTCTATAACAAACTAAACTATACGATGAAGACAGCATGTTCTGATCTGATTTGTTTGACTTTTACAATACTTTTTCTGTTGGGAAATTTAAAGTACCCCAATTTTGAAGTATAGAGCTGCAATAAAAAAATAACAGATAAGCATCGCTATAGTGGTGTTGTCACAGCCATCACCACATGATTCAATTATTAAACACACACACAGGTCATGCCGTCTTGCACACACGAGTCTATCGAGTGAATTCCAATTAAACTTGACATTGAACATCATGTTTTCCCATCCCTGTTTGCAATTTGGCAGCAATGGGGCTTATTGTGCAAACTTCCTCAATGCTCAATGACTGGCATTTAGCTGACCGTTTTGCATGGCTTTTTTTCTGGGTCACTGCCTTTTTGCTCCGTCATTTGGACCTATAAGAACTAAACGGATTTCCAGTTTAAATCACACAATGTTCAAAAGACGATTTAACAATTCCCCGCTCAATTGACCGGCGATAGAGGCAACTATTAGAGGAGAGATTTATTTTATCCTCTTATCTATTCTTCAGCTGTTCCACTTTTATGGCTCCTCTGATTTCCCTCCTCTCTAATTTCTCTAGCTCGGTTCTGTCCTTCAACCACTCAACAGAAAATGGGCCACAACACAGTGTGTGACACAGAGCATACAGTTAACAGGGTTTATCTTATTTACCACAAAGACTCCTTCAACGTCCCGTATGTCGTGTTCCCAACATTTCTCACACAGAACAAGACGAGACAATAGCAGCTGATGGTCTGATGAAAGTCAACCACAGTCTGGAAGAAACTCAAATTAGCAATGGCTTAAGCTGTCGTATTTGCTGCTTCAATTTCTTGTTTGTTGTCCAGTTTTAGTGATTTTTTAATTCCTACTGTGCTGTCAAGTGCACAACAATGACACTGAAATGTCCTCACTGTGGGATGAGTACAGGTTCTATTATCTTATCTTGATCAATGTTCGGATCCTGTAAATGGTGACACACAAACTTCTGTTGGTCTGTTTGTCAGGAACAAAGTGACTCAAAAGTTATGGAAGAATCGAAGGTTTAAGACAAAATTAGGAATTCAGGAAACATGCACCATGACCCAGTGAACTGATTCAATTTTGGAGCTCATACGAATCACCATCTGGATGTAGACTTTTTATAAAGGAATGGAACTGCGCCTCTCACCGGAGGTATGAGTGCTTTTCTAGATTCTAGGTACTTTTTACCTTTCAAGGTGGCTTCTCAAAGCACTCACACATTCATACAAACAGGCTTTAAATCAACGCTCTCTCAACTGAGGTATCGTTGCATTTCTGTCAGTCAGTAACAAATAAGAATTACTGGTATCTGTCCACATGCTCAGCAAATTAATATTTAAAGACTTGGCAAAGATGTTTCAACATAAATTTGATTCTTGGTTCTCTTTGATTCCAGACCTTGGCTCTCCACGGGTGGAGGACAAAGAAACATTTTGGAATGAATATTGTGCTTTTATTAGCTCTGTATATAGGCCTCAGGAACATTACCATAACAGCAAATTCATTACTGGAGGCCCAACAGCTGCCGAGGAGCAGGTTCAGACACAAAAGTCAAATCAATATTTTTGTATTCTTTTCTTCTATTTAACGTTATGCAAACACAGGGTGCAGGCCTGTCAGGTATCGTAACTCAGATCCAACTTTATATTTTCCCAAGCAGCAATTCCAGTGTAGAAGGTTCTTTGAGTTGGTTTAAATAAGTTAAAAAAATATGACCTTTGAACCATGAACTTGCATCCAACAAGCTCAAATAAAATAAAAAAGATTAGCGTTTTTATTAAACTGTTATTAGTGTAGCAATTTATTTCAGGTTCTGCAGTCAGATTAGGTACCTCAGACATAGAAATAGCTCAGACACCCAGGAAAAACAATTCGTAAATCAGCAAACAGATGTGAAGCCATAGACGCGGTCAAGATGAACGTAGACCAAGCCAAACATTCTGAGTTGGCTACAATCCCCAAAACTGAGGATTTTCAAGCCAGAGCCAGAGCAAAGAGTTTGTAGAATTTTATTCAAGGGGAAAAGATAAACAGCAGCAATTGGTGAATGCAAAAAAGATACCCTACTATAGAGCAAACTGTTGCGATTATCAGTTTCAACAACGTGAAATAAATGCACCAGGCCAAGTATTGTATATTTTCTGGTAAAAAAACAAGGGAAGTAAAGCTGCTGATCAACTGTTGGGTCTTCCCCTTTCACAGTTGGAATTTCACTGGAAAAACTAGGGCCTCCAGAGAGTGTAGGTTAAGTAAATCGCATATCGACCCACAGATACAAATACTCACAGTCTGACCATGAGCAGAATTTCAAAGTCTTCAAGCATCAAGTGACAAGAGCAGGTAGAAATTAGCATACACTACATGTAGCATCTCTTTGCTCATGCCTGGTCGATGCATTTTGTCTGCATGTTGTTGGGGGCAGGGTGTGAAGAAGCAGGTTGTCATGGTAACCTCACAGACTTCCTTCCCAGTTTGATCCGAGCGTACATTCCTCGGTCTGTCTTCTCCTTATTAGCCGCTAAACCCACGTGCGCTGGAGCTCTGAGAGTAATTCAGAGAGTTGTCAGGAGCACTATGCCCAAACAACCTCTGATGTGTTTTGAAACATAGGCTCTGTATAAATTATGTACAAGCAAACGATTTGAGTTTGTTTACTGCTGAAAAGTGTGGGTAAATCATTCTGCTGCAAAACTGACAAGTAAATGAGATTATAGCCAGTGCACAGGTATGACTCTCTGCTCCATAGATATTGTGTGTGTGTGTGTGGTAAGCACTTACATGTCACAGCAAAACGGTTCAATCCCCAGACGAGACTTGGCCTTTCTTTGCCAGACTCTGGTTTTCCAAGAATCCATAAAAGCTATATAGGGAATTTCGTTGAGAGAAGGTCTTGATCAAACCAAGGCTTGATCACATGGGTCTTGCTTTTATGCTTCTAACCCAAACCCAATACCCGGGCAATAAAGAAACTAACATCATAACCTCTATACATCTAATGTCATCTGAGTAAAACCATGGAGCTGGAAATGGAATGTACAACAGGACGTAAATGTAGACACACAGTGCTGGTGACACAAAAAATGGGAAGTTGCGGAGGCGCCTCCTCACTGTCTGACTTAAATAAGGACAAATGTAGGACAGAAAAACCATGAAGTGGCAATATACTGAAAAGCACTGGACAATCGTCACAGGGGTCACACCAGATTTCAAACCCTTCCTGTAATACCATGAGAACAATCATTAAAGTAGCAATATGTGATATTTGCATGTCAAGTCATCATTATATGGCCCCAATATTTCAAAAGGTATTATTAAATCATGCTCTTTTCAAATACATATTTAACTGATAACAGTAGTTCAGCCGAGATAATTGAATATCAAAATTAGTTTTACGACCCGGAAAAGTGGTTATTGTTTTCATTTAGATGTCCCGCCCTCCGCCGTTTCGCCAATCAGGAAGTGAGTGATCCAGGTAGCCAGAACTCCGCGCGGCTAATCTCACTGGTAAAATACCAAGTGGTTGCAGAACTAAAAAAGGTCTTTTTATGACTCTCAAATCAAAACAAAGACTAAAACGAGGATTTATATCGGGACGCCTTTGAAAAATTGAGACAGCGGATTAAATGTTTTGTGTGATGCAAAACCTGTTGGATTTAGTCAATTTTCTTCCACATTACATATTGTGTGTAATGGTGGCCTAATGATTAAGTCATAGAGCTTACGTTCTAATGACCTGGGTTCAAGTCCAGGCAGTGTCAACTTGTGTTTAATTACATAATATTAGATTTTATGACTGATTCCTCAAAATCAGGTACAGTAAAAGACAATAATCAAGAAGTTTTTTGCAGGTTATAGCTTATTTGTAAAAAGAATAATTTGAGACCACATGTACCCCAATTAAAATAATGTTAGTCTCTATTTGATGTGGGACAAGTACATGTATGTCTAAAAAATAGGGAATAAATAAAATTGAAGGGTGATATCCTCTGGAGCAGGGGTGCCCAAACCTTTTGCCTCCAAGGGCCAAAGTAAAAAATTACTAGTGGGCCGCGGGCCAAACACACCGATATTATGCATGAAACACAAATAAATGTAAATTTGATCAAGTTCCTTTAATTTTTGTTGAATGAATGCATTAATTATTGTCTATCAGTGCAAATCACAGCTAAATGAAGGAAAACAACACACTCTTAGTGAAGTGTAGGCTCCAGGGAAATATGCTGGTTTGAGGGGACTACAGTACGGAAAGATTCCGGTCAGAGAATCAGGGTCCAGAGGAGGGAGATTTCTGTTGCAGCTTATTTACAGGTTATAATCAAATATATATAATCATATGAGGAAACCCTGATGTTGATACGCTGAAGAAATATGTTCCAACATCCATTCTTCCCACTCCTATTTTGGACATCAATTGCTTATTCATTTTGCATAATCTATGTATAATTACATTGCTTATATTTTGTTTTTTTCATCTCATTCAT
Source organism: Knipowitschia caucasica (assembly GCA_964034765.1). Taxonomy (NCBI): domain Eukaryota; kingdom Metazoa; phylum Chordata; class Actinopteri; order Gobiiformes; family Gobiidae; genus Knipowitschia; species Knipowitschia caucasica. The sequence continues at coordinate 17,666,310 of OZ035823.1, forward strand.
TCAACCATTCATTCAAAACATTCATTCAACATTAGCACGGCTATCATGGCAATGTGAATGGAGACAGACAAACAACTGATAAAATAATTCCTTGTGTTTGCTGCTGGATTTGGTGTGTATCTGGCAACCTGAGTCAGGGAGAGTGGGAGAGGACTACACAATATTGACTGTGACTGCAGTACCACTTTTGGCCAGATTTACATACTGCTCCTTTAAGTCGATTGCCGTGTTCGATTCCTGTTTAAAATATATTGTATGCGAGTTTGTTGTGGGTTAGACAAATAGTAGTGTTGTATTGTTGATGAGTTGTCTCAGCAGTGCACTTTTATAAGTAGCCGATAATATATTTAATTACAGTCCGATTGTCTCATTGCCTTTCTCTGACAGGAGGTGGGAGGGAACAGCTGCATTGGGATCATTCTCTGCTCATTGGATTGCATCTTCAAAATGATTGTTTTGTTTTTGGGGACAAAGTAGCTGTTGAAAGAGGGTCTAAGGATCTTCAAACGGTCCTTAAAAGGCTGATGTGGCTGCAGGCTCCACCCAGTCTCATCCTAAAAACTTGATCAAATGGGTGGAGTTAGGTATGCTCCTGCTTTGTTAAAAAGTGACCGAAGGCGATCTAGTACAGCGGATTCCGGGACATTTTCTATTTGCTCATTATGAACATTGGTTGATCTGTGTCTCTGTGTCCAATGAATGTTCTATTTGTAAGTCGGTGACGCCCTTACAGACAACTGCTGTCGTGATTCTGAGCAAACTATTACTGGACTTTGATGTTTGAAGCAACAATTGTTGCTGTAGGATGTGTGTAATGAAGACTCGCATGAACCTTTGGCAACTGGAGTGGCGACACATACAGAGAGTCAGGAAGCAAGCGCCCACACAAACTGCAACGAAGAAAGGGAAACGCGGTCTTAACAAGCCTCTTGCATAATGTACGTGCAACAGTTTGACACCCATCTGACTGGAACAGACATGGACAAACAACTCAAACTTGAAAATGCACAATATTTTACTTTGTGGGCATGTAGGTGCTTCCATTGAGTATGTCTTAGTTGAAAAAACTCAACAACCATCTGGGGATAATTAAACGTTACACGTATAAGTGGGAAGATGAATTTCACTCTCTTGTCGTCTCATTAAATCCGTCCTCTATCAATGCATACATGTCTTTGTTGTGAAGGGCATTGAGCTCATTTAATAGTGGTGTGAACATGTGTGCATTTCATTTGGACAGGGGAAGTCTGACTCTTTCCCTCTGACCTTCCTCCTACTATTTATAACTGTCTCCCTCTGTATGCTATCTGCTTCACTGACCTGATGAGAAAGAATGAAGCAGTAAAATCACCAAATGAAGGCAGATACTAATGCTTCTGTTTTGATAAAATTATGCCATTGTGGCCACTGAAGGTCTTTCACTATGGAAAAAACAATACACTTCACGATTCACAAATATCCCAGTATAAAATAATAATGGGTGCATTGGTTTCAGTTTGTTACCCAAGCGCAAACTCATGCTTCAAAAAAAAAAAATTTAAAATAAGTAATAGCTAAATATTTCCACACAAATATGGCTATTATTGGGCTATGGTGACATGAATGGAGAAATGTGTTGCATTGTCAGAGTGCTCACTAACCCACATTAAACTGTGTCTGTTGGGGGTGGATGTGAAGAACAAGGGGAGGACACGACGAAGGAGAGGAGTCTGGAGGCGTCTTGGCTTTGCCCGGAGCCGTGGGCTTCTCTGCTGCTTTTCAAAATATTCTGTTCAAAAACCTTGAGAGGTCGTGTTTCATTTCTACATGTATTTTTTAACATTTTTAAATGAATGTTCCCATCCCTAGATTTAGTGCATGGAGCATAGCATTTATGTTGTTATCCAGTAGGAGTTATAATTTAAAGTAAGCGCAGATTTCTCTGTCCTTTGTCTTGCAGAGTCAGCAGCGCCTCTTCTCCTAAACCTCCCACATACCCACAATCCCACTTAGCGTCTATTAGTAGAATAACCAAACCGAGTGTTTGAAATGCTTCTCTCACAGTGGTCATCCTCATCACGAGGATGAAGAGCTTTGCCTCGTTGCAATGCCTGATGCCAAGTGTGAACGTCAATTAAAAGTAATGACAAAATTCATTTTTGATACAGAATGAACTTTTCCACAGCACAATAAAGCATTGTGTTTATGGATCTATATTAGAATAAAACTCCATCACAGTATGGATGAACTAAACCTGAGTTAAACGCTTATGCCGCAACTGGGGCCTGTGTGTAAATCTGGACGTTTTGTATTGTAATCTGGGCCGTGGCTGATTACGTCGTTCAAACCTCATTCAAAATCATACAGATACTGAAGCCAAAAACACTAAGCTACACGCTGCTCTGTGCTGGACCCCACAGGCCGCATATTTAGAATTTTGTTCAACTAAGACCACCACTGTAGATAAAGTTTTCAGGGTATTTCTCAGAACTCCTCCTGCTCACACAAAGCTTCTAGCAAATGTCTAAACAGTGACTGAAAGTGGCGCTCTCCATGATTACACTGTCCAGTTACTATATCGTACTCTACAATCAGTTAATCCTTGTCATTAACCGCTGCAGCGTAGAGGAGTGATTGGGGTCTCTCCTTGCCCACTCCCTCACCCTGTCCTCTAACATGTTACAGTGCTACGATGGTGTTTGGGAGTTTGTTGTGTTTTAGACATTGCATTTTGTGTGAGAATCTCAGCTCGGTCATGGTCAAAGAGCTCAATACAGACCCCGAGGTATTCACAAAAATATCAGGTCGCTCTGCTGACGTGGACCCAGGGAGACAATCGGAGCAAGACTGATATATGCTGTACATCAGTCGGCCTCTATATGAGATTTGGCTGAAGTCACCGCAAGTCAAGCTGTGTTGTCCCAAAGAGGATATTAGTTAAAGATAACGGGTTTTTTTCAACCCCTCCCTGATGCCTGAAGAAAGTATGTAAGCAAGCTCTGGAGATGATGTAGAGAGGACGGGATCACATAGGCTGTTTGAGTTTGGTCCATTAGTATCCGCATATAGACTATTTTTCACAAACCACAAGTTGAGTATATTTTTGTTTTTATTACATTTCTCTGACTCATTATGTACATCTCTTGTCTTAGCCACATTGGCTCCGATTATTCCAGATTTCTAATGACTGTGTTCATGCAGAATTGCATGATTCATTCATACATGATTTTAGACATTGTCTTATCTTTGACAACAAATTCTGGGTGTATGAAAATGAGGCCTGAACTCACAAAACTGACTCTGCATATATATGTGCATCCATCTTGGACTCATCTAGTCAGTCCACCCATCTCTCCTTCAATGTGGTTCTCCAGGAGGTTTATTTTTTCCCACTGGGTTTTCCTTGATGGAGGGCCAACATGGGATAATCCTGGTATGTTGATTCCTATGAGCTGAATTTTCTTGACCAATGGCTATTTGCAATGTGTGGTGATTGTTCAATTTGCTATTGGTAAAGTCCTATGACGACTGTACTGCACTGTATTTTTCCCACTGTGGGGTAAGTTAAAATACCAAAAGAATTTATATATATTTTTAATGAAAAGCGCAGTCGCTTTATTTTTATCAAATGAATCAATTTTCTTTTCACCTGGGCAATTATTAAGTGAACTATAGTCCAACACGTGTAGGAGGAAAGAGATAAAGATGCTGTCTCAGTAATTATAGCGTGAGCTGCAGCTGAGGCCTGTGAGCATGTGTGGGCGTGTTTGTGTGGAGCTACAGCACAATATATAACTGCAATCTATAGTGTTACTTATTATTATCTGCCATTGATCGCAAGAATCTCTGAAATACTTGTATGAAGCAATGGAATATTTTCTGTGTTTTGAGATGATCTTTAGCGATCCATAAGTCTTAAGCAGAATACTTATAAATTCAGAACTTGCTTGACTATTAAGCGCACATGTAAACAACCCGGCTGATAGAGGCCAAGGGGGCTCTTTATCACAATAAGAATACAAACATTGCTTACACTTGAAAAAAGTGGCTGCTTATAGAGCGATAATTACAGTGGTTATTTTTTGAATAACACTTAAAATATTCACATCATAAATGTCCAAAATATTATGACAAAATTGCAATCAGCTAACTTCTCTGTATGGAGTGAGAGGGAAAAAAACAAAAACAAAAATTGTAAAGCACTTTGTGACTCTGGTCTGTGAAAGGCGCTAAATAAATAAAGATGACTTACTTACTCAGATTACCTACTTATATTGAAGATAAAAAGTACTGTAAAGCCAACCACAACCCATTCATACTTCATACAACCTCTTAAAGACCTTATGACGGGTTTGATATATTTAGAAATACAGTTTTAATACCATTTTATATTAGAAGAGAGCTACTAAAGGTTTCAAAATCAGTTATTGTTTTTTTTGTCTGATCCCCCCAAATCGAAATAACCCCATAGCAACGCCCTTAGAAACGAAAAAACTTCACAGCCCTTGGTGACGTCAGAACGGGTCCGTTTCAACGCTGTAAGTTGTTTACAATTTGGTATTCACTCTTTTTTCTCGGATATTCAAGATGACAAGGCCGTGTACAGCGAGTCTAAGAAGACTACTAGAATGTAACAGTTCGTTGTCACTGAGATAGTCCAGTGGTTGTGTTGATGGACTGTCAATAAGCGAAGTCGTAATCTCGTACTGCGCATGCGCGGCGCTTCCGGTCAAAGGTCAATCGGGATAAAAGCGCTATCTCCCAGTAATAACAAATGTACAATGTGCATCAAAAATGCTTGTTTCACAGACATCAAAACTAACAAATCATCATAAACATATCGAAGGTGAGTATCTGTACTTCCACATACAATTCAACAACATTTTTGACAAATATATTAGTTTTAATTTCCAATTGCAGGTGGCACAAGCTAAATTAAATGTCGATTATTTTTCGGGTGGTTGGTATAATTATTTCCACAAAATTACACACTATATATAGCCTAAATTGTAATATGGAAAAGTAGAAAGGCTCATCTCTTTTATACTACATGATTTGGCCTATGTTTGCTGCTGGCAATCTACATCTTGCCCAAGGGACTATGGTTGAAAACTAGCTTAAGAGCTAAAACTGTCACATTTCAAGTGATGTTGATCAATGTGCATTGTCCCTGTTCAAATAAACTAATACAATAAAATAAAAAAAAATACATGTTTTTGCTCAGCATTTTATGGGGGAGGAGGCATTACAGTGCATATATATGAAGGTTTCTGTCTGCTTTATATTTATTTGATTTGTCATGTAATTGTTTTCAAATTGACTTTGTTTTGACATATTCAATGCACAATATCAATACAAATATTTTTGTCCAGGAGAGATCACACAAGATGAGAATTTGTGCTGTTCTGAACTGTGGGAACAGCACATACCACCTGAACAAATGGAGAGAGAGGCACTGCACTGTGCATGAATGCAACTATGGAACTGCACGTTGCACATGCGACCCTCCATTTGAGTTGTTCCCATTCCCCACCGAACAAAAAGACCCCAAAACTCGGCAACAGTGGATCAAGTCTGTCAACCGAAAAGATGAAGTCACCGGAAAGAACTGGCAACCAAAGGCTGACAGCCGTATTTGTTCTGTGCATTTTATCGATAGTAAACCAACTGTCAAACATCCAGTGCCAACCCTCAACTTGGGCTATCTCCTCCGTAAGGAGACTAAGGGACGCTCCCTTCCTAAAAGACATGAACTACCAACTCAAAAGGCAAAAACACGACAAACTGACCCACACCCTGATGCAACAGACATGACTACGGCCACAGAACAAGAAGAAGAAGAACGTGTGTCACCAGTTACCATAGTACATGATGATCATAGTTACATTTATCAATGCAACTGCCAGGATAAATGTGCTTGTTATGGGTGCATGGAAAAACAACTGACTATAAATAAACTTAAACAGCGCATATGTGAGCTTGAAAGTCAACTAGAAGCTATGGACACAGAAAAGCCTCAATCACAAAAAAAAAGTGTGAACTTCAACTTGAAAAATGTACTAAAAACAGACAAACAAGTCCGTCGTTATTTGGGCCTACCAAACAAAAACACATTGGACTGTCTTGTCAAATACTTCAAACCCATGGCACGCAAAATGAAGTACTGGCAAGGATCATCTAAAGTGGTCTCATCAAAGCGTATGTTCAAAGGCACTCCTCTAAAAAGTGGACCAAAAAAGAAACTGACTACAAAAGATGAACTTGTCATTGTGCTCCTCAAGTTGAGACTCGCACTTGGAAATGACTTACTAGCTGATCTGTTTGGGATTTCATCATCTATGTGTTCTTGCATCATAAACACATGGCTGAAATTATTGTCATCAGAACTGAAGTGTATGGTATACTGGCCATCTAAAGAGGAAGTTAGAAATTCTCTGCCCATGTCTTTCCAGTTGCAAATGCCCAAAGTTAGGTGTATCCTGGATTGCACTGAGGTATTCATACAGCGCCCACGAAACCTGGAACTACAAGCATTGACCTGGTCTGATTACAAAAAACACAATACAATAAAATTTCTTGTTGGTATTGCTCCAAATGGACTTGTGACCTTTCTATCCAAGACATGGGGCGGTCGAGCCTCCGATGTGCACATCACAAAAAACTCTGGCTTTCTGGATTTAATAGACCCTACAGATGAGATAATGGCAGACCGAGGGTTTCCAATCCAAGAGGCTCTGCTTATGCGACAAGCCAAATTAGTAATACCACCTGGAGCCAGAGGAAGTGAACAAATGACAATAGAAAATGTGCGAAAAACTAAACAAGTTGCAAATCTGAGAATTCATGTTGAGCGGGCCATTAATCGCATTAAATGGTTCAAAATACTCAGTGGAACTCTTCCAATAAAGATAGTGCCACTTGCTGATGATATAGTCAGTGTGTGTGCAGCATTATCTAATTTACACAGGCCACTGGTTACATAAACTTACAGAAGTGCATTGAAATCATTTTATTTACAGTAACATGAACTTTACAGGATGCAGGCTATGTACTCAATTTGGTGTACATGGACACGGTGAAATGTATTTAACTACATACGTTTTTAGTTTTTCTTTTTCATTGAAGGTTGAAAAAAAAAAATCCCAATAAAACAAATTAAGACATTTATTCAGTTCATTTTTTGTGGCAATCTGGTCAGTCTTTAAAGGTATGTTTCTGGTATCCATTACAGTAGCACTTAATCTGTCCAGTCAGAATCATATTCCAGAGCAGTAGCATTTTGAAGGTCTCTATGCACAAGTTCTGGTGCAACATATGTCTCGAAGAAGAATTTTGCATTCTCAAGCACATCATTCCACTTTTTTTCATCAAAGGCAATTCTCTCCAGATGGACACTATGTCGCGTGTACACAAAGAAGTCACACCATAACCTGCTGGTTGCAGCCATCTGTGACTGAACCTGAGTGAAATAATTACAAGTGTCCTTAAGTCTGAAGTCACCACTGTCAGTCTTTTGCATATAGGGTAAACTGGTAACTAGGCTTGGCTTCTTTATACTGCTTGGACACTTTATTTCAACAAGTCCTTCGCCACAACATGTGCAACTCACAAGCGCATCTGGACTAGCGCCAATATATATAGTGTCCTTCACCACAAATAACCCACAATCTTTAACCTGTACAGTTTTGTGTTTTTCCTTTTTCAAAAGGGCAGTATATGCCCTTCTGGCTTCTCCCTCCATGTCCCTGCCATGTTGCAGTGAGGGAAGGTCACCAACTGATTTATAACCCATTACTCTTACAAGCAAGGATGCAACATTCTTAGACTTCTTTGTGGTATTGGATTTAAGAGTTTGCACTTTGGTATGTACATTGTGAATTATAGATCCCGTCAATCGACCTTTCCTTAAATTCATCCAATTTTCATTTAATGCTTGTCCTTGTGTAGCCTTCTCCAGTTCTTTAATTTTACTGTCAGTATAGCATGGCAAAGCTGCAAGAAATGATGGGACATCTGAATGCTGACGGGCCAGCTGCTGTAGTGACGAGGGGACTTCAGTGTTCACTCCTTCAGATGGAGTAATTTTCTCATTAAGATCACGACGTGGGCCCTCTGTCACGGACATGTTTGATGTTTCCATGCTTGTGAAGAGTACTGCTTGGGGACATGCACCTGCCAGTGCATCTCGAAGTTTCTGCAGAGTGGCCCCTGCAGCTTTCCTGGCATGTGGAGTGAAGAGCTGCCTTACTGTGGGATTCTCCACTTTTTCATCATCTGGAACAAAGAATGCATAAGATTTAAATTAGGGTAAACTGTACATCATCAATGCTATGAATACATGTCATTATTATCATATTTTTCATAATTAATTTAGTTCTACCCATCCTGAATTATGCAAATTGGAAATACAAAGCAAACAATATATTTTACAGTTTATTTTTTCTTCATCAACTATTGATTGACTTTTGTTTTTAAGGGGAAGCTATCTTTGTAATAGACCAGTTTCATCAAGGTGGGGATAGGCTTTAAAACATATTTTCACAGGCCAATCATAACTTTAAAATTAAATACACCATCCATAGTGTTTGTTGTGCATGTATATGAAGCATGTAAAATATTTTTTCAGAAAAAAAAAAATCATAATCACTATACATGTATATGAAAGATGAAAGCCTACATGTTACTTAGCTACTAACTAAAAATTTTAAAATGTGGTGAACCAAGCAAGTTCAAAATATATGCAGACAGCCCCTTTTTGTTTGTGACATTCTTACCATAAGAAATGAATTACCTGTGTTTTTGTAATGATGTTTTTTCCATTTCATCTCTTGTATTCTCTTTGGTTGAGCTATATCTTTAGTTGACCCATATTTGTTCCAAATGCATGGCAATGAAGTGCAGGCTTGATTGGTTATGCCTCTCTTCCATGCATCATCCACTTTAAACAAAAGTGCGGCAACATGATTGCAGGTTTGTCCCAATCTACAAAACATAAACAAATTAATATCATCCCCAGTATTTCCCTCCCCTGTCAATACACGGATGCAGATATTGAAAGTTGTTGAAAACATAGGCAGGACATCAATTTACGTAATTTCAGTTTCACATAAATATTAATGAAATACAACACAAAGAATAAACATACCCTGCAAAACATGTGCAGTAGGCACCTTCTATGCGTCCTGTGTCCTGTTCAATGATCACATAAACTTGATGTGGAATTTGTCGAATCTTCTCCGATGGAACACACTCCGCCTTCAAGAAACAGTACTTTGAACTTGGCACTCTGAAGTAAAACATTTCCCTAACCCATCCAGATTTGTAGTAGCTGAAAGCTTTTCCTTCTTTATAATCCGACATAAGTCGTCTCCCCAAGTCCCTGTCGCGGACATGTTGCAATATATATTCACCAATGTCATAGTACATCGTTGGCGGCCAGCAGTAAACTCCATCGATCTCGCCAACCCATTTCACTGAAGGAATTTTCAAGGGATCTGGAAGAGTTTCGCCGTCGTGTGTCTGCAAAATTGAATTGTAGTCCTCTTTGTTTTGCTCATACACCTGTTCTGCGTCTGGCAAACTGGAGTGTTCAATTCTTGAGCGGCGAACGCTCTTGCCACCAACTCCTCTTTTTTGCCGCTCAGCGATAGCCCGCGTTTCTTCAAAAATACCTTCAAATTAGCAACTGTCCATCGTCTAAAAACATCTAGACTCATCTCTGTATCCTCCATCTGAGCCATCTCACTCAGTTTAGTACGTTTTTCTGTCATACAAATAAATAACACATCATTCAAACTACAGTTGTCTGCGTCCTCTCGTCTTCAGCGCGGTCAAAACACACTTCCGGGTCAAATTTATCCCGATTGACCTCTGAACGATCCCACAATTCATTGCGCGAACTGAGATTACGATTTCGCTTATCCAGAGACTGGGGTTCAAATCCCACCTCGGACATTTTTTCACACTCAAAACGGCAATTCATGTGTAGTGAGCAATTGTCACCTGTAGAGGGCAGTATTGTGTTGGGCATCAGTGGAGAGAAGAGAGAAAAGGCAGTCCTGTGGCATAGATCCATGGTTTTCAATGCATGGGCGTAACCCGCTATGACGTCACACACAGGTTAGAGCATAGACAACTTAAATTCATGAAAAACACGTTCTTTTTATAAAATATAGGATTTTTTTTTCCGGAATCTCTTTCAAATTGACATTGTCATGCAATTTTGATATCCACTATTTTTTTTTTAAAAACCCGTCATAAGGTCTTTAATCTCAAAACATAAGAAATAGTGAACCATGCTGATAAACTCGTTTGAGGCAAATGGAGTTTAAAATAAAGATATATAATTGTACAGCTTGTATTATCAAACTACCCACATGCTACTGTTGCATGAAATGTAATCAGGGTCAAACCTGGGGACTCAGGACGACTGTGTTCCAGAAATGTGCCTCTAATTATTGCCACTGTATTATTCACATTTCTACTGTCTGATCAATTATGTAAAATCCATATTGTTAATGGCCTGAAAGCTGGGGCAGCACTCTGCTGTGTTCTCACTTTTCAATAGCTTAGTCCACTGTTTTTCAACCAGTGTGAGATGTTGTGTGGTATGCTTTTGGAAGCAATATTACCTAATTGGTCAAAAAGATATGAGGAGAAAATAATGTGAGAAAATTAGAAAGACCTTTTTGCACTCGATTTTGGCTTAGTTAATAAAAGCTACAGATTTGTTTTTTTTTGTATCAGTTTCAGGAGGTTGTGGGCATGCGATTAAGGAACACTGGCTTAGTCGAGGATGATGGAGGTTTATTTAGATTTAAGAAACATGGAAAATAGCAATAAAGTGTGTCTAAACAAATAGTCACTGATTATCTTAAGATTTTGGATGTCTACTTCATCGATTAGGTTTTATCGTAGCATCTGTGTATGATAAACATATAATCATAATCTGTCAATACCATTTATGTATGTATTAAGTTAGAAGTACATTTGAAGTTAAACGTCATTTGTAAGTCTACATCATATATTTCTCATTTCTCATAATCGCTTATTTTTGTCTGTGTTCGGATTGCCTTTTACTCCCTTTTTGAGCTCTATTTCCAGTGCACCAAAAGCCTCTTACTGCCAGACGACTAATAAGGAGAGGCTTCTGTCAGCCAATCCCCCTTAATGCTCCGGCGCACTGCATTATGGACAAAACAACCCAATAGACGGACAGGCACGTGCGCTGACCCAGGGCGCTCTTGAAAAGGCCACAGAAGGAAACATGCACAGGGGGCCCAGATTTCAAAGAAAATAAAAAAACAGGGGCCGTATCTTTCAGTTGAACTTGAGTGATGGGCGTAAACATACACAGCAGCAGGGACTGTGGGCGAGGAGCGGAGGGGATGCCCTGCACTTTCTGTCTACATCAAAATTACACAATGTTTAGCGTGTTCCACAGTAAACACAACAAATCATAATCGGAAACACATAAATTGAGGGAGATTATCCCCAGTGAGCAACTTTTCCTTTTAACACTAGAACTCCCAGAGCAAGGCAATTTATAATATTCATGACTTTTTCTGTTTTTTCATGTGGTTTTTGTCATTGTCTTATAATTTTGAAATTAAGTAGAGAAGTAGAGAAGAGAATTTGCTAGTAACCATAGCAACACATTGTCAACCGGCTACCAGTTAGAATTAACCTTTCAACAAAGGCTAATGCCTTTCTGTATTTCAAATTATATTCACCAGTTTTCACACTTTTTAAAAGTGAATGAAGGTGAATTTGAATAAAACTTATGGTAAACTCACTAAATTAGCAGAATTATATTGATTTGAATGGGAGCAGTTAAAATGACAGATGAAGGGACTGGTCCTAGTGTTAAAGATACGCATAATGGGCGCTATCTTGTTACTCACACGTAAACAAGTACTGTATGATCCTTCTTGTGATACTGGGGACACAGTACAGTACATGTAGACACACTGTATCAAAGTTTAATATGTTTTTACAGTGCATCAAAAGTGCAAATACAGTATGCCCTATACGCACAAAGTTTTTATTTTCAATCCTTTATGTTTCACTCCTCTTTCAAAAGTCTACTGAATAAAAAAACTATTGTATGTGGATCCCGACCGTTACTATCACTATTACAAAATATAGGATTTTTGGAATGTTGTGATGTCACATGAACAGAACCTATGATCGCCAAGCTCTAACTCAACTAATCAGAAGATGAATACAAACTTTGTCTTTGTCCATAGCAGGTTTGTTCATCCTAATTGAACAGAGAAGAGCAGGTTTTACATTCAGGCAGCATCAGACGATGAAAGGCCTTTGATCAGTGTTTACCCCTGCAGGTGGTGCGCAGCAGTAAATACACCTTTTACGTGTTTTTCATGGAAGAATCAATGATATAAAAGAGAAGGTCATTTCACAATTTCATCAAGGGTTTTAATGCAAATAAATGATAATATAATGAGTTCAATAATGTACTACTTATATAGCACTTTTCATGACACCCAAAAGCGCTTCATGGCTTCATGGCATTATTTGTTCCCTGCATACACGATGGGAGTAAACTACTATTGCAGCCACAGCTGCCCTGGGGCAGACTAACAGAAAAACCAGTGCATCCCATTGGCCCCTCGACCACTATCAATCATTCACACACACACAGGACTCATATGGGTGTCTTGCCAGTGCCAACAATTTGATGTTCCCAAAGGTCTCCCTTCACAGTGCTAACCAGGCCATGCCCTGCTTAGCTTCAGAGGTCTGATGAGATCAGTAGGTTGTGACTCAATGCATAGTCAATAGAAGATTCAGTGTAATAATAATTATTAGAGGTATCATTAAAGCTGCCTCTATAGCTTCTTTTTGAGTGCCAGGTATGCAGAAGAAGAGGCATCTAAGAATAGATTAAAAAGCACGGACATTACTATGGGACCAATGTGTGCAGAGAAGTTTATTTGTGCTTTTTCTGCCAACACACAATTATACACACGCTGCCTTTGATGTCCCTGCTGCATGGCTCCATTTTCAGAGCTTTCATATTTCCACATATGGTAATTCCTTTCTTGACACTGGGCACTTCAAAGGCCCCTCACAATTCCTCTAGCTCCCTGAGCCAAGACCGTTTTCTTTACATGTAGAGGTTCTTATGTCAGAAACTTCAAATTTGAATTAGAAAAAGGTTTGATATGATATGCTGTGGTAAAATGGTAACAACACACATCAATTAATGAATGAACACTATAAATACTAGCTGGAAAAAAAAAATCTGTATAGAAAAGTTTAGGTTTAGGCAAAGAAGTGCAAAAGCAGCAAGCCATAATTCTTTCTGCATTTATTTATTTACTATAAATAAATATTACAATCACTGACAAAGCATTGAAACAAAAATAAAAGACTAGTTATGAGTCATGCACTTTTAATTATAGATGAAAAGACCCACACAACTAACTTACTTGAATGTGGTGGAAAACCCGAAGAATGGGAGTCAAAAGTGAATGGGCCAACAAATATGCTTTATTTCCATTGCCATCTCATTGTATGCCCCCCTGCCATCTCATGTTTCTTTTTTAGAAATTGACCAATCTACTGCTCATGAGTGCACATGTGTAGCATTTAAGTTGCCCCCAGTTGACCCAGTGCCTGTCAGTCATATGGGATGAGGAGTCTCAAAACCCACAACAAGAGAAAATGGATGAGACACTTAAATCACTTTATATCTTAAAAATGTATTTTGCAGATCAATATTACGGTGTTTTCAGACTGTCACAAGTGTCCTCGTCGTGGCTATTAGGGCTAAATCTGAAAACAATGGGGTCTAAATCTGTGTATTTGGGTTATGGCCAATGTTCACTATCAACATCAGCTGCTAATCTCACTGGGGTGTCAGGCTGCTGCTGGCATTCACACACGCGCACATTGACTGTAAATCAATTGTGGTCTCGGGTCGCCCTCCCCCTACACAAGCTCCAACAAGAGCAGGAGATGGGTACACAAGCTGTATGGGCAAAACCGCTCAATTAGATGAGTCTTGACGCACCTTTACCCAATTTATGGTTCAAACATGGTCGCATGCTTCTAAATAAAGTGTCACAAAAATCATTGAAAGAGTTTCATCATACAACAATTTGCTGTTGTTTGAATAGTAATTTCACAGTTAATTTAGATCCCTATGGTCACCTAGGGTTATGAGCTTTGGGTAATAACAACAAGCAGTTGAAATGAGTGTCCTCCGCAGAGAGGATGGGCACTCTCTTAAAGCTAGGGTGAGGATCTCAGTCACACAGGAGGAGCTCGAAGTAGACTTCTGCCTTCTCTCGATGTGGAGAAGCAGCAGCTTCTCCACATCGAGAGAAGTCAGTTGAGATGGTGCGAGCATCTCTTTGGGATGCCTCCTGGACACCTCTCCCATAGACTGTATGTCCCACCGAGGACCCAGGACACACGAGAGGGAGGATGTCCCTCAGCTCAGATTCCCCCTGATAAACTGGAGGAGGTTTGGAGAAGGAAGTCTCTGCCCTCAAAGAAAATTGATGGATCAATATAGATTCCTGTTTTTAATAATCAAAATGTTATTAATATTAATTGTATTTGTTGACAGTCAATTACTCAACAAATTGTCACAGGATCGTTATTATTATAATTATCTTTTATTTTTACGTCTAAAGTTGTGTAATAATAATTATTGTTATTGGCATACCGATTGTAGCCCACGAGGTTACAATAACAGATGTTGACACGTGCAATTAAGTCCCAAGGCGTTATGACTGATAATATCCACCTTAAAAAAATACAAACAACAAAAAAGCGCGACTCGTCGGACAGTTGCAGCAGAGAATCACAATCTTGTCCTTCACTAGCTACACGCAAACAGACTGCGGTCCACTCACCGATACGAGGTCTGCTTTCTGAAGGCGAGCCCCCTCAGCTTCTCCTCCAGACTCTCCTCTCGCTTCATGTCGGGCAGGCTGCCGAGCGTGTCACTGCAGCCGGCCTCTTCAGACGCCGCGCCGGACTCCGAGTCTCCCCCATCGGCCCCCATGGACTCCAGGCGCCCGCTGTACGCGCCTGTGCCCGGGCTGCCGCACTGCTCCTTCGCCCGGGGGTCCATGCTGCTCTGTCCGCCTCACTCCTCTCGCCCTGGACCCCCCTCGGACCCCGCCGGCAGGAGAACGCAGATGCGGGCCGAGGTGAGAGCAAGGGGCATGGAGGAGGTTCGAATGGACACGGTCGTAGAGTTTCCAAAGCGGTCGTGCGTAATTTCTGACCATTGAGCGTGGTCCTGTGTGCGGCAGCCAGGTGCGACGCGCCTGGACAGCGCTCCGGTCTGAGCCTTGCGTCAAGTGTACGTGGGAACCCCGGAAGTGTAGAGATTATTCTTTCACAGTAAAAGCAAGAGACGTAGGGGTGAGCTATAATGTAATAATTTGCACTTTCGCGGCAACTACATTCAAGCATATCTTAGGTTATCATTAATAGATTATGTATTATCAACATCCTCATCATATATCTACCTTAATGTCGCTTTCACCCTTTTATTTTTACATTAGAGAAACGGACAATGTAGTTTGTTCCGGCCAACTTGACCTTAAGCGAGCCGGTCTGATGTCAGCATCCGCCAGGACTGGTTTCTGATCCGCACACAAACGATACCTGTTTAATAAGTAAATGTTTAAATCTATATTTATTCATCTTCCATGTCCATTTGGCCCGGGAAGATCCATTTGTGGCCTCAATGAATCCCCCTCCTTTTTTGCATCATCAATGGCAAAGTAGGCCAACCTCACTACTGCCCATATGCTCTGTTCATGGTGCATGTGTCTGGTTTGCTATTATACTATTACTATGAACATTTTCTTTATTTAACTGGGATAGACTAAAAGACCACAATATCTTTTGGACAATTACAGTTCCAGAATTTTGCATAATTCCCATCACAGCAAGAATGCATGAAGACTATATAAGCACCCATTATTTTCTTTAAAAAAAACCTTTCCTCTTTGTCATATATAATTAATCCCACATAGTCATAAAAACTAAATGCTGCATCCAAATGAGAAATGGCTCCAGGAGTATTTTATTGTGCTTACTCTAGCAGTCAGACATAAAGCATAGCTGCAGAAAGAAGGTCCTATTGTTGCTGTGAGACTGGACTGTGTTATTAGGTCTACCCAGGGACTGCATATTGTCTTGGGACTGTCAGAGCGATTTCCACTCCGCTGATCTATTTTAAGATTATTGTTCGGCCCGGGAAAACAGAAGTCTCTTTCTGCGTCTAAATGAATAAATGGTAATCACATTTTGTAGAAACGCTTTGATGCTTCAGCAGATTGAGCTCATATGCAGGCTGATATGACCATGTTTGGTACATGTCTCAATTGTATGCCTTGTATGTGAAGGACTTTGAGAAGCTGGTGTTGTAAATGTGCTATACAAATAACATTGACATTGAGGGTAAAATATATCACAGTACATCAGCTGCTGTTGAAATATCTAGACACTTCTTGCATCTTGTACACGTACATACTCTTTCACTACAGTAAAAATACAACACTATTTGTTCTGAAGTACACTCAGACTTAAATGAGGCTCATGGAGTCATTGTGCGTTTACTATGGAAAATATTTTATTTTAAAAGCAACTGTAAAAAAAAAAAGCTTTAGGTTTAGGCACAAGGAACAGCAGAAACAAAAAAAGAACAAAGAGGTTTTATGGAGATGCATTGGCGATTGTTTGCTCGTGATAATGCGAAGTTTAGCGTTATAGTCAGGCTGGCCCAACAGTACAAAAAGAATACAATAACTTTAAATATATTACACTTGAAATGAACAGTTAGGACACTGTAGAACTAAATAATAACAGGGGAATTCTCTGCGCAAAAATATTTACAAAACTGTGACAATTTTAAGTAATTTTCAATGTTTCTTGGAGCTGATTTATTGTAATCAAATTGAGATCAAATTGAGTTTTACTGACGCTGACACATCTTACACAACATAGATATAAAGGACACATTTGACCAGTAATTAAACAATAATCCTCCCTCTTGCATTCCTGTTTTCACCACGTCCTTATGACGAGCTCCCAAGCATCATGTTTAAAAATACATAATAGCATTACACAAAATATAGCATCGTAAAAAGATTGAACACATCGTACATTGTCGAACACGTATCAAAATGTGACACATAAATGGAATGAAATAAAATTCATATTTAAAATATTTATAAATATATAGATCCTCCGTGATTTAGCACGTCAGTGTCCCCTGTCCCCACATGCCATAGATTGATAAATACACACCTCATCAGGTGAGTCATTTGTTAGTGATTCTTTTCACATGAAAACCCATCTTGTGTAGGAAAGTATTCAGTGCAACTTCCTTCAGGAATGTAGGCAACCAGTGCCATTATCAATAGTGATGTTTGGCAACATACAGTGTCATTATTTAGTTAAGAGGGGATAAATAGAGTTCAGAAGGACCTCAGTATTCAGCAGTGATGTGAGTTTTTGGGACACTGGCCCCTGCTCTTGATGGACGAGGGCAAAGTCACAACAACGAGGAACGTTCACGATGTTTCGTTCACTGTTCGTTCCAACTCTATCACTTTGCTTCGGCCTCCACTTGTCCTGGGATCCAGACCCCTGAAGAAAAGATCATCACATGTCCTGTACTTTCATTTCAGGCTTTGATGCAAACCAAACACAGTTTAAATAGATATTTACCTGTGCCTGTCCAAAAGCCTTTGAGTATCATTTTTACTTTTCTGGAGAGGAGAATATGGTTTCTCAATTTTGCGCTCTAATGCCATTTTTTGTTGCTCTGAACGACGCCAGGCTGCCATAACAACAGCCGGTGTGTCCTCCCATTGGTCTGGATATTCCCCGCCCAGTCCTAGGAGCTGCGGCTGCTCGTCCTCAAAGGTTGACAAAATATTCCTTGACTTTACTAGAAAATAAAAGTAAAACAGCAGGGATAAGTCAGTGTGAGATCAAATAGGCCTTTCGTCTTTACTTTCGTCCCTCTGTTGCACATTCATTGTGGAAATGATAATCATGTCAAACATTCATCACAAACAATTCACTTAGTTTGGTTGTGTAGGCAGAATGGAAAAGGAAACTCAATCTGATTCACTTAGATCTAATTACTTATGTGCTTTGGAAATACAAGACGATATATCAAACTCTTTAAATAATTAGTCATTTGTCTTTACACAAACATCATTGAGTTGTAATGATCGCTGGAGGTTTCTCCATGAGTGCAAGAAACATATTATAAAAGAGTTATGTGACACAGTTAAGATCTCACACACAAGCAGGACTATTGTGAGCACTGTGCTCAGGTCCAACATACCTATAGATGTGTAGGAATCTTTGTCAGCCATCTGTTTGGAAGTGTGGTATGTATCCATGTGTGTAGAGGAGGGGGTCAAGCTGCTGGGGTAGAAACTCCCCAAGAACAAGGCAAAACACAGCACCACCACCTACCAAAAAGACCACAGTAAAGTTTACACAGAGCAGATTTTTGTATTTATATATAAAAATTATTGTTCAGAGTGTCAGATTTACCATTACGCACGAGGACGTCTGTGTACCGGCCATTCTACAGGACTTCGAGACCTTCCCAGCCACCAGTGCCTGCAACGCCTGCAGCTGCTGCAGCAGAGTCCTGCACAAAGGAACATGCTCTTAAAACAGAGACCTACACACTCTATAGTGCATACATGTGAATCCATAGCTGGTCAACAAACTAAATGCAACTGTCTAAGCGCCACAGAACATGCTTTCCTTGTCCGCTCAACCCTTTAGGCAACTGTCCATCCATCCATCCATTTTCTACCCTTTAATCCATTTCTGGGTCAGGGGGGTGACAGTCAGAGATGCCACCCAAGTCTCATAGCACCAGCCCCTCACTGACCCTCTGCAGGTGGTGAGTCCACAGGAGGACGGCTGCTCTGAGTGTGAGCATAGCCTTGATCGTTCAGTGGGGGCTTTGGGCAAAGTGGGGTTAAGTGTCTTGCCCAAGGACACAACGACAGCAGTCATCAGTGGGAGTCTGTGGAGAAGGTGCAGAGGTGGGAATTGAACCCACAACCTTCTGGCCTTAAGGCCAATGCTCTACGAACTGAGCTACTGTCGCCCCTTTAGGCAACAGATTTTCATGAATTTTATATGAAATGCAGATTCCTGAAACCCTGTACAGAAAGTGTCCTAGATTCCGGAGATCATGTGTTTTGGCTCTGAAAGGGTTAACACAAATTCAACTGGTTCATTTGAGCAGTTTATCCTAGAGACAAAAAAACAGCTGCGTTCCACTCAGCGTTACTTAACACATTACATTCAATGGTTGCACACACAACACACAGAAATCCTGTCCATCCATGTGTGAAAAGCAAACAGCATCTACGTGTAACAGCTAGAACATTTTACTTGGCAACACCTTTATGCAGAGAAAAACTGCAGCTGAACTTAGTCACTAATATAATAAATCAACTGTACCTTCTATTTACACGGAAGCTTTGAAAGCAAACAAGATTATGTCTTAAAATAAGAATAGACCTGAGGTGACGGCGAGAGATGTCCTGTAACGGTCAAAACAATGATCATTTGTCCGTGATTGAGCCGGTCATTTTTCCTTGAACTCAATCTACTGAAAATTTGAGATAGACTGGAAACAGTGAAATAAGTTGAGGAGCAGTTGAGATAAACTTTATATTTCCATCCTTGTCTAAGCAGTGGCAGAAGCAAATTATGCGATGTCTTACTTGTTGGTGCACTCGAGTGTCTCAACTTTCCTGCGCAGTTCACCATTTTCATTGGAGCAGTTCTCCACCCTGTGGACAAATATAGGAAGTACACTAAGTGTTTTTTCTTAGTCTTAACGCCACAACTACCAGCATATTCAAGAAAAATATAAAAATATATACTTTTTCTCCAAAGTATCCATGTACTCCTTTTTCTTCCTACGGCTCTCTTGGGCAGAAATCTGACAGAGACAATACAACATGACATTGTAAGATGGAATCCACAATATGTAATTTCATAATATTTCAAATATGTTTGTTGTACCTTATTCTTGATCTTTCTGCGGATCTTCTTAAGTGCTTTTTCCTCAGCTTTGGTCAGGGGCAGTTTAGTGGGAACAGGGTAACCTTCAGCCACAAGGGTACGACGTTCCTCCTCAGTCAAGATCAGAGGCCCTGAACCTTGCAATTTCTAAAAAGCATAAAGGCATGATTAAACCTCGATGGATGAAATATCCTTTTAATACAACAGAATGAGAAGGACTTACATGGGGCGCGGTAAGAAGAGGGGAGTTGGACAGGGAAGAATGTGCTCGTGGAGACACTTTGAGGCTGGCCTGTGATGAAGGGGCGCTGGTGGGAGAAGGGGGAGAGGATAGGCCTGTTGGAGCATGCACTGGACTTTGGCTCCCCTCAGAGTCACTGCCATGGGAACTGGGAGGGGTAGGGGGCATCTGAAGTGACTCCAGACCTACAAATTAAATAAATACTCATTAGATTCTTGGAGAAGATTGATTGATGAAAAATACAATCCACTCCCACTAGGCCCTAAAAGGCGTATATATATATATATATAAGTATGTGTATACAATCACTAATTGCCCAAATAATTGTCTAGTTAAACTGGTTTTATAATTAGATCAAAATTAGACAAACGGTTAAGACTACAGAACTATATCAACTAAAAAAAAAATCTAAAATCACCAGCAGGGGTCGTAGCAGCCCTGAGTGAAAAATACAAGTGGGGGGTTTGTGGAAAACTTACTTTTTGGAGAAAGATTCAGAAACTGGTCAACTTCATGTGGCTCCAGTTTTATCTGTGGGGTGATGCTCTCTTCTTTTATCTAAAAAAAAAAAACAAAGACAAACATAGCAGTTTAAACCAGGCATAAGACACGACCATGCCTACACTCTGAGCACAGACCTTGATGCATTTGGCGTGGCTGGGGGACTTGGGTGGCACAGGGGGGTTGTTGGCTGCAGCTGGGACAGTCACTTCAGAGGGGGACAGAGACAGAGTGGGCAACAGGGACGGAGTCTCACACAGCAGATCTATGGACTCCTCCTGCTCCATGGGCCACTCAGAATCACCATCTGACTCGCCTGAAAGCAAAGATTTATGTTCAAATTACAACTTCAGGTTTGTTCATGTTTATGTTGGTGCTAGAGTTAGAGATTATGTTTTATTTTAATTAGTACAGCTATTGTTCACTTAACTTATCTTGTGTCCTGTTATTATCCTCTTTCCTACTGTTCTACAACATCTGATGAAACACTGAAATTTCCCGACTGTGGGACGAATAAAGGATTTCTTAATTTTAATATTAATCTTTTTTGTACCTGTAGGTAATTTTGTCTTATAGTTTGAGTTTACAGTCACTTTTTAATTGCCCATTAAATAACTGCACTTTTTTAACGTGCATATTTCCTGCGGTTTAAACATTTCCTGTCTTTTTGCGCACACAGAGTGATATTATTTATGCCAAATGTGACATGCAAAATCCTCAATTGTGAGATCAAGTTTTATCCTATCTTATCCTGAACTCAAAAGTCAAGTTACAATGTGAAACTAATAATTAAACTCATTACAAGCAAAGTATGATATTATTTGTTGTAATGTGCATAATTATGGCTCACAATCACCAAAAATGATAATAAACAAAGACTTGATAGACATGTAATGAGTCTATATAAATTGGTTTCACATTTTGAAGTTGAATTACAGAAATAATAGGCAATCAGTAATGTAATCACCAGGGTTTGACTGTCAGCTAGAGACATAACTCAAAACGTTGTGGCTCTTAACAAAATGTTCAGAAAATCTCAGTAATGGTTCCATCACTAGTTTTCAGATGTATGTATTTTTAGCCATGATCACATCTTTAGATCAGCATTATCAGACAGAAAATGTTAAAAGAGAGGGCCAACAATCACTAGTCGAAGTTGTAGGTTTAACAAACAAAAGGTTTTATAATGAGATAAAGCATATTGTGGTCTGTTTGTTTCTTTTGGTCTGAAATTTTACTTAAACAAGGCAAGACTACACACAAAATGTAAATATGAAACAACATAAAAAGTTGGGTTCTCCAGAATAAAAATAAAAAAACATGGCACCAAAACAATAATAAATATGGTTATAATCAACCCAAAATTATACTTATAAAAAATTACTAATGAAAATGATAACAATGGTACAGTATGGGTAAAGTAAGCATGTGTCGAACCTGCTTCACTGCGGTGGTCTCCGGTCAGGTGTGAGAGAGGAGACTGGGGTCTGCTGTCGCCACACAGGGAGTAGCTGTGCTCCACCGTGATGTGAGGAGAAATGGGAGATGATGGCGACAGGTCCTCATCGTCTTCCTCCATCTCCTCCCTTCCTCCTCCACCTCTCACCCCGGACAAGAACGGGTCGCTGAGCAGCTGTCCCAGCAAAGCCTCATGGGAGAGATCATCCAGGAGCTCTGTGAAATGCTGCAAAGAAAAAAAAAAGATAAAACATTCGATTTTTTTGGTCCATTTTCAAACGCACATCTGAGTACTTTATAGTGGTCGTATAATTCCATTTGATTCAATTCAATTTAATGTTGTCTTTTTTGTAGCAGTTATCTCAGAGGACTTTACAAATGTGTCGATTTCCCAACACAGATCAGAGAATCAAACAGTTCAAACACAGGAAATGCAATGATAAAAAACACATAGAGCCATTAGTCCATAAGGGGCGGATGACCAATGTTCATAAATGTTATTAGATTTTCATAAATTTCCTTGAATTTCGAATGTCCAGGATCATCGCCACTGTCCTTAGACCCTCCTCCATCGGCAAGGAAAAAAAAACTGGAAAAAAATCCAAAACTAATTACAGTAGACTTTTTTTATTGCCACTTTGAAAGCCCACCCATACAGTCAGATCACTTATACGAATAAGAATCCTAATTTACATCAAATCTTGTGCTGGTCTGTCTGTAATCTCTTCTTTCATCCTTGTTCCAATTATTATTTTTTTTTATTCCTTCACATCAGATTTCCCTGTTGCATTTTATAATTTCATCAGTGCTGGCCTGTTATGTCTGAGGCGAGTGAAGAGACTAAACCTGATGTGTTGATAAAACGTGTTTGTTCTGCCTTGTGGTATTTCACTCATGTTAAAAAGCAAAACTGAGAGACTTGGGGCAAAATTTTAATCTAAAAAAGTAAAATGTTGTTTTCAAAAAGGTAAAGACAGCATGTTGTGGTCTGATTTGTTTACAGTCACTATTTGACACTTTGAGCTGAGAGCTGATTGGTAGAGTGAAGGCGGCACCCACTTCCTCACAGACAGGAGGCTTGTCAGGCTACTCTTTTTTTCTTTTTTACTTTTCTGTCTGATAAAGCTGGTCTAAAGATGTGACTGAGGCCAAAAATACATACACGTGAAAGCTAGATAATCTAGATACCAAACTGTTTTGAGAGCGGGAAACTAGTTAAATGGATTTCAAAGTTGATTAACTCAGCTTTAATTAAGATATATTTATTTTTGTAGAACTTTACAAAGAGTCAAACATGGGAATCTAAAAATGATCACCTCATGATTAGATCACAAAATATAGAGCCATTCTTAATATGCATTTACACATGATGAAAAACAACCATAATAGAATAATGTATATGTAGATTGTTGAGAGTTGGAATCAAAATGACAGACGTAGTGGAATAAGAAGTGGGTGAGCCCTGAACATGTGGTATCAATTACTGAACGTGACTTTGAGCATTTTTCACCGCACAGTGTTGTAAAATAACTTTGTCACCCCATGAGGGAGAGGCGTCTTCTGCGCAGGCCCTAAAAGCCGGTGTCTCAAACCCTTCCTTAGCAGGACCAGCTGTAATTATTTTCAAGAGGAAAACAAATGTTTACGCACTTTTCATTTCAACAATCAGCATAGTGCAACTGAATATCTCACGTGACCTAAATCTGAGCAGCCGAACCCAGTGGGAAATGAAACATTGGTTATACGTGACAATGATTGAATTACATTTGCTCTTCAGACCTCTTTGGAAGACTATTGGTGACTAAGTATGACTGATTGGTGAAAACAGAAGTGAGTTTACTTTGGTGACTGTTCTTAAAGCAGAAACGTTAAAAATTATAATGATTCTTTTTACTTTGCCATTTCATAATTTAGGATTTAACGAAATAAATACAGAATGAAATGCAAATGAGTGAAACGAGTCTCAAGGGTGAAACATAATTCTGCCCTATCCCTGGGCTACCAGAGGGAGAATTACCAGCTGCAAACACAGGGGGGTGATTGTAAAGAAAGTAAGCTATTTCTCAGAAATATTACCTGCGAAATAGCTTAGTTCAATAGCTTACATTATTTGTGGCCAATACTTGTTTTAAAAGGCAAAAAACTGCTCCGACCGTGATGTCATAGTGTTACAATGACATCATACAATAGGACTGCAGGTTTAGACAGAAGGGGCGGAGTTACATGTTTGTCCAAGTAGTTCCTGATATTAGTGTAGATGGATCTATAAAAGCAAGTTTTGTGTTTGATAGGGGAACAATGCTGTGATTTGGTTAAAACCTCAAATAGTAATATTTCATTGCTCCGCCTTTAAGTAATTCCGTAATTGATAGACAGTATAGATCCTTAACTGTCTAACTATTTATAAATACTAACGGTTTATTAATACTTGCTATTGAAGGAAATTTAACCACACTGGCATGCAAGTAACTCTTGGCATGATGCAAAAATCCATGCAACAGTTCAATGTCCATTCTCAGAGGCTGCTTCTCTATGACACTATCTGCAGGGTTGTATACAAGCTGTTAAAAGCCTATTACACCCCTATTTGTAACACTGATTCCTCCCAACATTTGATTTATTGGATAACATACTTTGGGATGTGGTAACTCTGCGTCAGTTTACCAAAGCAATATTCTGTGCAGTCCCATTTTCTATTTCTGTTTTTAATTCTCACTCAATGAAGAGACAAGAGGGGGTTGGTTATGGTCCTGTTTAACCCAAAAAAGGGAGAGGTCTTCCTGCTGGCGCCTGTACACTAAACCACAGTCAAGCGTCAGAGTGAGGCTGCATTCTGCCCCTATCATCAGTGCTGTGGGCTGGGAGACTGCAGAGGGAGAGAGGCTGGACCGGTCACTGGTCGGGTGTAACTCCTCTCACACAACAGAACGCTCTTTGTGTCCACAACCCAACAGAGAGGTGTTATTTAGGGCTAAATGTGTAACTTGACACTTCCCATCTGAGGCGCAGGAGTCACTGAGAGAAGATGGGAAATCAGGAAAACACTACGGAATTGGATCGAGAATAGAGTTTGAATCATGGCAACTATATGGCTGTAAAGTTGCAACTAATCGATTTTGTT
The DNA here is from genome assembly GCA_964034765.1 of Knipowitschia caucasica. Classification (NCBI taxonomy): domain Eukaryota; kingdom Metazoa; phylum Chordata; class Actinopteri; order Gobiiformes; family Gobiidae; genus Knipowitschia; species Knipowitschia caucasica. Next base: position 17,691,677 of record OZ035823.1, read on the forward strand.
ATAGTTGTCATCCAATTTGGTAATTGATTAATGGTTTATTAACCTCTTCTAGACACACAGAGAAGAGGTTTTATGAGTCGGAGAATTCTATGATTACAGCAGAATGAAATGGAAATGTGTTTACAGTATTCTAATCAATGAAACAACCTAATGGAGATCACTATATGCATCGGTTTTATATAGAGCTTTTTTGGACACTCAAAGACGCTTTACATGTCATTATTCATTCACTCCATACACGGTGGTGATAAACTACTACTGTAGCCACAGCTGCCCTGGGGCACACTTATAGAAGCGAGGCAACCAGTATGTGCCATCGGCCCCTCCGACCACTATCAACCATTCACATACACGCCAGACTAATTCTAGGCAATAGGGCTAAAGTGTCTTGCCTAAGGACACAACAGCAGTTTGGCACTTTACAGCCGCAGCCACCCCACTGTGGCATCAGGTGTTCCCAGAGGTTAAGTGTCTTGCCAAGGAGACAACAACAGTAGACAGTGGGAGTCGATGGTGAAGGTCGGGCTCAAACCCACGACCCCTGGCTCAAAGGCCAATGCTCTACCAACTGAGCTATTGTCGCCCTAGAGCACATGTGTCAAAGTCAAGGCCCGCAGGCCAAATCCGGCCCGCGAATGAATTGGTCAATGGCCCGTTGCCTGCCATTGACGGACTATTAAGTCAATTGTGTTTTCCGCTATTTTCATGTTCCCAGATGTCTATTATATCTAATATGTTTGGGGATAAGCTTGAGAGCATATTGAATCGAGTCAGCAGGTGGCAGCAGCGCTCTCTGAATGGTTTGAAAACAGCTAGATGCACCTGTTGTGCCTCTTTTTTCTCAGCTTTTTAGTGATTTCAGTAAAACTTCCCTCCACTCAACTGGGGATCACAAGCTAGAAACAAAATTATTTTTGCTGATAGACAGTCTATTCTAGTAGACAGTCTATTCTTTCAGAATCTGGTTTCAGATTTCAGATAGTCATAGTACACAATATTCTGTGGGTCTTGAAAAATCTATAAAAATCATCAGAAACTGCTGGCAATATGGGAGTACCTGTTCTGAAATAGGCTGGCAGGCAATGAGTTAATAAACATTGAACCAGTCCGGCCCTCGGCTCGCAGCAAATTTATTTTTTTGGCCCTCTGATGTATTTGACTTTGACAGGCCTGCCCTAGAGCTTTGCTTTTTTGAAATGTACTAAAAATGGACCTTTTGGGATCCAAACTACTAATCTATTATATAATATAGGTTAATTACAGCCCTAATGCTGCAAAAACTGACTGTATTCTTTTTAATCCAAGACCGAGTTGACCATGACAAGGCATGATGCAATTCAAAAAAGTGTATTTGTATAGTTCTATCACATGGCAACTCAAAGTGCTAAAACTGGATGGTGGCCACAAGGTGGAAACCCTCTCACTCGCTGTCTCTTGACAATGGGCAGTGACAGTTGTCTATTCAGAGCTCGCCACGATGCTAAGGAGAGCAATTAACAGTATCAAGTCAACTATTTCTATTTCTGTACAGAATTGTTCATATATCATTAGCTGTCCTGTGTGCGTGTGTGTGCGTGCGTGTGCGTGTGTGTATGTGTGTCTACAATCTTCACTGTTTTTGAAAAATTAATTTTAAAAAAGCGTTTGATTTACTGATTAGAATCATGGTCTATCACTAAATGTCACTGAACACACACACACACACACACACACACACACACACACACACACTATGACACACACAATATTCCTCAGAGCTTAAACAGAAACTAAAGTTACAATGTACTTTCTTATCCATATCTCACAAGTGGCAGATAAGTATTTTCTGTCCACAGCTGGAATACCTCCGCTCTCTGTAGTTAGTCGGCGGTGTAACGAGTGACGAGGCCCCCAAAGTCCTGAACCAGCTGTATCTGAGCAAATTATTAGGGGCAAGAAAGCGGTGTCCCTGTTAAGTAATTGCTCTGTAAAATACGACAACCTGCTGAGATCTGAAGCTTGGAAAGGAAGAGGAGAAATGTGCCGTTTATGCAACATTTTAAACACACTTAAGGAAGCTGAAACACATGCTGCTGAATCAATAGGAGAAAAACTAGAGTGTGGTGTGGGGGCTGCACTTTACCCTGGGCACTTTACTGATGATGCAGCAGGTAAACAAACCAACCGGATAGAAAAGCACACACTCAAGTCAAGTGTACAGTCATTTGAGTCAAGATAAACAAAGAACGTACAGGTTTATATCCCCGATCTACAACAGGGCAATTGACCAACAGCACGTGTCCCACAGTGACAAGATAAGCTTAATTTTACCTAAACAGAACTGCACCTTAACACCGTCGGGAATACATTGACTGATTGCATTGGACGAAAATACAATTAAACAATATGCATATTTTTGATTCAATATAGATGAATGAATTGCTTTATAGCCTTTAAGCTGGGTTATCTATTGTTCGAATCACAAAATTGATCAATGAAATAAAATCCATTGCACCTAGTTCTTCTCGCTCAAAACAGCTTGATCCTACTACTAGTTTTTACAAGTTCAAGTTTTTGGCCTCCGTCACAGCTTTTTCAGACAGAAAAGTGAAAAAAAGTAGGATCATACTCACTCTCATTCTTACAGGTATGCGAAATATAACATGTTTCTTGTAAGATGACAATTGCATGTTTTGGTCTGATAAGGACTGAAATTATATTATTTATGAAACAAAAAAACTTTGATGGGTGAGTGCACTTCATCCCAGAATGGATACTCACTGGAATGTCAAAGTCTTGGCGTTGTAGTGGTTATAGAAGAGTAAATAACAGGAATAAAAGAGCGATTGGTCTTTATACAATGTCAAACCTTTTAGATCAATATTGGCATATGCTGTGTGCAGTCGCCCGTAATCAAACCGCACACACCAGATAAGACTGAGGATCACCAGCACTACACATGTTATCACTTGACACTACAGCGGTGGGCCGTCAGGAAGGCGGTCTCGGCTGTGGCATTGATATTAGGTGTCAGGATAAGACAAAACACAGGCCTTGGAGCTCTCCTCAGTCTTATCTGGCTGCCACCCCAAGGCTGCCCGTCTGCGTAAGAGGAATAACAAATGCTTCCAACATGAGTGGAAAGTGGAGGCTTTGGTGCATCATGCTTCATTACACCATCTCATTTCCTGACAACCAAACATCAGCTGTTCCATTGGACACATTTAATTTATTTTGTACAAAAATCTGACACTTAGTGACTTCACTTAGGACCAAAGTGGTTTGCACAACAAGCTTGGAGTACACACACCCTGTTTTTGACCCAAATTCCCAGACATTGATCTCGGGTGCATGAGACACAGTCTCCCATTTTCAGTTCCAATGTTTTTTCCCCCGTACCAGTGGAACCTTAACTTTAGGCAGAACCCAGCAGGTCTTTGCTTGATTTTATCCTGCAGTTTGGATGGGTAGTGTAGCCTCTTTTAAAATGGTAATTAACCATATGGTTCAACCAAAGGATCCAAACTTAAACACACACACACAAAATAATCCATGTCACTAGTTCCTTTCTGTCAAAACACTTTGGTTCAATCCATAGTTTTCACATGCTCGTGTCTTTTGGTCTCTGGCACATATTTAGAAAAGTGAACATGAAGACAAAATGTCAGTATGGTTTGATTTGTTTGCAAAATAATACTTTAATAAGTATTTTTCTGTAGAGACCAACGACATGGATTATTTAGGGGACAAAAGTCAGGTAACCCAGCTTTAATTGTCTATCACGCACATAGACAATTACATGGTCACATGTTGGTGTAAAAGTGATGCCGTTAAAAGGTGGGATTCTGCTAATAGACATAAACAACAGGATGTGTTAAGATCAACAAGAGCTGTAACTTCCCACTGTGACTGTTGTACCCCAGGCCAAGTCCAAAATAAATATCCCACAATGCTTCAGCTGTTGGAAGAAAATACAAAGTACTATATCCATTATTAGTTTAAATCATTGTGCTATAATGTAGGGCTTCACAGCGGATTGAGAGGAAATTGTCTGCATTCAGTGAAATAGACCAACAACATTATGACCATTACCTCATACATAATCACAGATAAGCACTTTGGAAAATATGTCCTTATTTCACCTCTTTCCAGTAAGCGACCCCCATCTGATTCTCCTCCAGCCCAAAGGACAGAGCCCCCAGCACAAGCACAAAGTCTTTCCAGTGTTGCTCATTTGGGCCGATGACTGAACTCTACCCCCACTTTTCCAAACAAAGCGAGTCTCCAGATGTTTGACAACAGCAGGTTTATCCTTGAACTGGCTCTATACAAAAACTGTGGGCCTTTCCAATCACACTGTAATACCATTATCATAACTGGATCATGGTGAGAAAGGTGGAAAATGACGGTATTTTTGTATGATGTTTGTCTATTTTTTATCGTCTGTTTTTTAAATGTTTTATATGGACTTTTCTGTGTCTGAATTAAAGAATACAAAAAGTTTAATATGTGTTGTTTGTCAAACTTTAATATTAATGTAAAGCACTTTTGTGGGTAACTTTTTGTGCTGTAAAGGGCTCTATAAATAAAGCTTGATTATTTGAAGGAGGACATATTCACCTGTGTATTAGCTTAGCAGTTTAACATTAGTTTGTGAGCATGCCTCTTCTTTTACGAGATTAACTTTGGAGATGTATCTTTTGCTGTGGAGATAGTACACCTGCATATACCGGCAATAACTCTTAAGCATTAAAAGAATTTATAAACTAAATTATATGTTTGGTCAAGAGATATAAACACAGCTGTCAGACGCAGGATGGGGGGCTCTTCCTCTCACCATTACGGCCTTCATCCTCTTGATCGCTGCTCTAAAACTGGGTCAGAAGGAGCAGTGAATAACTTTTTCCATCTTTCCACAGCGGCTGCGCAGACTATTCAAAAACTCACAAAGTTCCACAACGGAGATCTCACGTCCTATACTTTAGTAAAGGTGTTATGGTTTCTTTTTGTATGTCTCATTGTCATTGATGACTCAACAGGAAATTGCAATAAGCATATATTGAAGTTGAAAGAAACACTCTGAACCTCCTAACTTTGACCTTTTTGCAACAATTTTGAAACAGTAGGAGCTTGGGGTCAAAGTAAATGCAACAAGAAGCATAGCAAGGTTCAGAAAGCAGTCACAATGTGCAGACTAGAGGCACGTTCACACTGGACCATGTCTGTCTGGTTCACCAAGGGGAAAATTCTGGTTTACGTCCAAAAATGAGTGCACCAGACCAACAAGTGTGTCTATATGGCAACTTCAGGCTTGTTTGAGGGCTGCTTGCTTAGATTACTCAGAAGGATATCAAACCCGGGCAGACTTTAATCAGAGCGACACATAGCTGTAGGCTGCTTAAAGAGCTAAGACAGACAGAGTGCAGACAGACTCCCAGACAGACAGACACAGACAGACAGACGCAGGGTAAATTTAACTTCTCCTCACAAACCCAGGCTCCTGTGGATTCTCCATAATGATCCCCCACACTGATTACTACCTCCACAGTCTTCACAAATAGCAGCCTGCAGCTAACTGAAGTCTGAGGCTACTTTCAAAGTTCGGAGAGAAATTGCATCAGATCCGAAGCACATGGATGGAAAAACGTGGCCCATGTGTGGTGCGTATGTGGACCGCACCAGAGGCCAAATATCTGTAACTCAGCACTATTGCTCACATATTATTTTAATACCGCGAATTTGAATGAATGAGTGCATTGAGTAATAGGGCTGCACAATTAATCGCAACCAGTTGAAAACCAAACATTTCATGGTTGCAATTAGCGAATCACAAACACTGCATTTTGTTTCACTGCAAAACTCTTTTTGTACATAAAAGGACTGAATTTAAGCAAAAGATCACTTGAATATGGGAAAGTATGTATTTATTTTGGGCATAATGTCAATGAAATGACCACTGTATCTTTGGTCTAGTTCTCAAATAGCATTCTCATTCCGAATGTTCTCATCTTTTTCATTTATCTAAGCAAAAACTGCCAAAATGTATGTATATGTGAAAGTTTGACCAGAAAACCTTATTTCAGTATTTATTTATCATTTGGTTTGTATTTGTTTTATTTTATCTATACTAGAATAAAGTTGGTAATACTATATATAGGTCAGAGCTCCATAACCATTTACTGAAATGAGTGGGAATTAGGAATGAGGTGATAACTACATATTCACAGTTGTTAAATGTATCGCTCCTTGAAGTATTTTTTATTTTTTTTAAGTACAACATTATCTTTTTAAAATTGGATATAATGACTCTTCAGTATTTGTTTAGCACAGTGCTCATCAGGAAATGAAAGACCACCTGGAGATCCTGCACCGCACCTATAGTACTACTATATATACGCAGTACAAAGATATTAACATTTCCCTAGTAAGGCATGGTAGTGCGGGTTACAATGTCTCGCTCTATGCTCCCCACACATTCAGGCCTGTCACTGCAGACACAAGCAGCATTCAGGCCGAGAGAGGAGCGGGATGCCCTGCTCCAGCGGAGAACAGGCGCTGCACTGTGAGCACACTCAACAATCTGTTTGCCCTTGACTCCACCGGGTGTGCATACGCTGAGAGAAATAATATTGTGGCAGGATTATAGCCGGTGTCAGCTTCATAAGCACTGCAGGCTCTTTATTTGAAGGTATGTAGCTCATTATGTAAGCACCAGGCCAGGAGTGTGCACGCAGCAGCAGCAGCAGCAGCAGCAGCAGCAGCAGCAGCAGGCAAATGTCTTTCAGAGCAAAGAGTTCAACATGTGCGGGCAACAAGCTGCTTCAAAGAGCTCAAAGATCATTCACAACTATATAGAGACCTCACGTTCCAGGTATAAGCGGTGAATCAAACCAACAATAGCATATGAATCGAAGGAGCACCTATTGTCAGTTTGAAAATTATCATGACATGGTTCTACCTAGAAGTACCTGAACACAATTGTATCCAATGCGTCACAAAACAAAACCTATCCCTACATGACGTCGAGGCATAATGACGCTCCACTTTCAATGCGACTTGCGTTCCACAACCTGAGAAACTTGATTGAGCACCTAAAGAGGCCGAGAAAAGGGAAAGGCTTCATTCTGTACTAACAATCAGGAAGCACACTGAGAGGATTGACATAGTTGTGAGGAATCCCATGTCAACAGGCAGCAGAGGGGGCACATTAACCTTGGGAGGGGGTCCAACATTCAAACACTGGGGTCTTGTTGGGCCACACATAAACCCCCATTCTTGCACACACACACCAACACACATACTATTCATACTTTACTATATTTAGCACTCGGGGGAGTAACAGGATTTAGCACAACCTGCTTTGCACAAATTTAAGGGTGTGTGAAACTATATGCAAATCCAGACTTTTTTCTATTGCGCTTTGAATAAGGAACAGTATTGGTGCATTTATAGCTACATAGTGGTCAGGGGCAAATGTATAGAACTGGTAGCGCAATATGAGATTTGATTTCCAATATAAAGCATTATTCAGGCTGGGTTATAAATATCAAATATGTTGAGAAATCAGACTATAAAACCGTTTGCTCTTTGTTCCTTTTCAAGCCAATACATTTTTGTCTTTAATTATACCGTTGAATATAGCTCACGACCAATGTTAGAACTCCTCGCACCACGCCTCCCACAAAATTATTGCACAGCTGCAGTTGAACTTTTCCTCTGGTATTTGACAAGCAATGTAGCCTCAGGACCGCTTTAGAAGCCTTCGCTGAATCTGGGGCTTCACAAGTCTTTACCTGCCCTTAGTTATCTCCTGAGGATGCAATGCCAGAGTTTGTGATTCTCTGAGATTATGCGTGTCCTCTCTTGGTCCTGCCAGCAGCTGGATTTCTCCTCAAGAATCGCTCCCCCTCCATTCTCCACACAAACACACACTCTCCTCAGACTTGGCCAACATCACAGTCCTGAAATCCATATGGCTGGAGCAAATACTTCAGCTTCTCTCCTGGTTACATAATGAAGCAAAAAGACTTTCTTCGACTGCTGAATATGTACTTCAAATAAAAGTGACTAGAATAAGTGCGTGGGTAGATGCTAAGGCTACCAAGGTAGTTTTGTGTGGAGCGATTACTTGTAAATTGGAGTGTACTTTTATTCACGTAAATCATATAACAATAGACGTCTAAATCAAAACATCTGGCAAATATTGTGTTTTCCCCCTTTCTTTTAACAGAAAAATCCCATTGAGATTGATTTTTATCCAAGGGTGTCCCGGCCAAAAGCCATTCACAATACAACCCTCGAAAACATGTATACAAAACATCCAATACCTTCAGAAAACAAACATGAAATACAATTATGAACGACAGGTAATTGATTGAATTTCCATTTTGTCAAAATAAGTGGCTCTTTGCGTGAAAACACATCTAAAACGTTCTGATATAACATTTTGACTGATATGAAACTATTTACTTGTTGTCATTCACAGATAACTTTTTTTTTTCTGCTGAGGTCTGGTGGACAGATGCTAACTGTTGCATCCTGGACCACAAGTTCCCAGGTTCCCAATGGAGAGCCAGGCGCACTCTCCCCCTCACACCAAGTTTTTTTTTTCAATTCTTAGTGCGTCACCTAAACTTTTCTCGCGTAATAAAGTGTGTTATTACAAACAATTGGCGACTTTTGAGTTTGTGGGAGTCGTGTGAAGTTTCATACTACTTACGTTTGTGTACAGAGCGCAGTCTATCTCCCCGTCTTCAGACAGCTCGCTCAGGTTCCTTTCCCAATGTAAAAATGGCTCACCACTGTCCAGCATCTCCATGATGATAGTTGTGAGGTGATGCTTGAAGTAATGAAAACGAGTCCCTAATCTCGGAATACTACAGAAAAAGACCTTCAAAACGTTAAAACGACTTTCCCCCCCTCAAAAAAACGGTGAACTTGCTCTTGCAGGAGTACACGCTCAAAGCTTATGGGCGTCTGATCTGAAAAGGCGTGTATTGGCGTGTGTTGTTATTGTATGTCATCTCTTCTTCGATTGTGGATCTATAGACTGGCTTCTTTTGCTCCTCAGTCCTCCTCCTCACACACTGACCAGACAGGCAGGAATTTATGGGGCGGGACTATATGGTGCATTGGGAAAAGCGCAAACCAGCTGCAGCCACAAGTTTAAAAGGCTTGTAAACTATCAGCTTTTCACTGGATAAGCATGTGGAGAAATACGCAGATTTTGACTTAAATAAACTGTGAACAGACAGTACTGGCTCTTGTGCGCAATATAAAACTTTAGAACAAGGGGAATTCGTGAACATATGTTTCCACAACGGAGTACAGAGGTGAGTCTGTGTTGTATGCCCCGCCTACATTTCCTGGTCCACCAATCACCAATCAAGAAAACAAACGCGATGCCCCCGACAAGCATGCCATTTAACCAATGGGAAATTAGGTGAAAACTTGCTAGGACCAATCACGTTAGGCCAAGAATACTTTGAGCATTTGTAGGTGGTTCTTTAAAAAAATAGACACACACAAACATAAAGACACAAAAAGAGAAACGCTTGTTGACATAAATGAGGGCAACATATTTATTCATAAACATATAAAAACAAACACAATGCATTATATCAAACTGTTAATGAACTGTTTATACATTGTTCATAACGCCAAGAATGAACAGAATAGTAGAAAAAATATAATGGTCAGGTAATAGTCTGAACCAGACAAGTGCTGTAACGCAGTCAAGTGAATGAGTTTAAACTGCTGTAAGTTTTTTGTATTTCTCATAAGGGGACATGACTAATATGTGCGTTAGAAAATGTCTAACAAACCAAATACCTGCAATTGTGAAAAGTTTTTGGTTTGAAAAAGACGTTCAAAAGAAGTGAAAAAAAGAGTGATTGAAACCAAACTTGCATCCACACATCTTTCCCCATTTAAAGGGCACAAGTTATTTTCCAGTATGTCACTTTGTAAAAGGCAAATTCAGGCAGGCACACATTCTCCACTGAAAGCAATGCCTTGTGGGAAGTCATGCCCAAAGAAAACTCTGCTCAGATTGTGGGCCTGCTTAGGGGCCATTTCACAAAAATAACTGTTTGAAACTCCAAACATAATGAGGAGGTGGCATTTAAACAACATGATCATCATATACGAACATAATCTTTGAAACCCTTCATGAAAGTTATCGGATTTCGTGGCAATCAGGTCTTATTTGAGACATCTCACGAACCAAAGGGAAACGATTAAAACTAAGTCATGTTCTGTCCCTTATGTTGTCGCTGAGGAAAACAATGTTATCTGTTGAGAGGAACACATCTAAATTAGCTTAATGTATGTGCAAATATTTTCAAAACACAGTCCTTTTCCAAACCTGCAATAATGGTGGTTGCCTGACGTCTGACTTGGTTTTTATCTACGTACTCTCCATAGTCGAGTTTTCCTTCCACTAGAATCCTGGAGCTATACAAACAATAAACAAAAAGAAACATATTTAGAGAGCTTTTAAAATGTATTTATTTTCTTATTCATCATGTTAATTTGCAGTTGGTATTCATTCTATAGCTTATTACATGTGCTTAGTTAAAAAAAAAACAATCACCATTCTCAAGCGTACATTCTTAAATAAATGTTGGACATTGAAAATGGAACGCAAACTTTGCTGAAGTACTTCTATCTCTTGCTGCATGTGTAGGGTGCACTGACAAGCTGGTCTTTAGACAACTATAAACTTAAAGCTTAAAGTTATACATACCCTTTTTTGACGTACTGGTAAGCTACGTCTCTCAACCCGGGTTTAAATATGGACACACGGTGCCAGGTCGTCTTTTGACTGATATCACCTCAAAAGAAAAACGTAGCATTAAAAAAGTCTAATATAAAAGCAAAATTCAAAAAACAATTGTCATCACAATTGTAGAAGTAGTGTACACAAAAGTAGTGTAGCGTTAACGAATGAATCACGCACACTACAAATTCTGGAACACTCTATAACGCCATCTAGTGTCAGTGAACCATTGAGTATTAGAGGCATATTGTATGGTCAGATTCTCTGCATGATCAATATGGACACTAGAAATCAACAACAACAAAATCACAGGTTGACAAAGTTACATTTTTGTCTTTGGAGAATGAAATTAGTTTCAATATTATGGCACAATTGGGTCTATCTCCTAATCTCCAGCAGTGCAGAGCAGAACAACTCAGTTTCACATGGCTTTAAGTAAATATAAAACGACGTTTTAGTTGGTTGAGGCAATGCAATTGTAATAAATGCTTTTTTAAAATCAATTAACTCAATCATTACATTCCGATTGCAAACAATTATTTTCTGCTTTGAAAATTTGCCATTTATAGGGGCAATGTCTTGCAGAAAGGCACAACAACAACACTTCGCCTAAACTTGAGTGGAGAATAACAGCTCCACACAAGAAACCATAATTGTTGAAATAATAAAGTGTGAAATAAGAATGCCTACCAGATCCTGGGTTAACCTCTCCTTCTCCAGAGCGCCACATTTCATTGGTCGCCAGTGAGAAGATTGTAACTGGATTTCGACCTTCAACTTGTCTCATTACTGGGTCCTGCCCAACTCTGCCCAATAGCTGCACTCGATTAATGGCTGAAGAAAGTGAGAGAAAACATTGTTGTTCAAACACACATCAAACACACCAATGCCAATACAGACACATGTACTTACATCTTTCTAGAATCAGACTTGGGTCTGTGCTTCTGTGCCTCACCATCTGTCTCATGATCTATATATGATTTGTAGCAGACACAGATTCAGAACATAACAAGACACATCAGTAATGTTCCTCTCCTCACCTGTGCAGATGCTTTTCTTAACATTTTGAAAAATTGCTTGTGTAAATGATCCTGCAAAGAAGATTACATTCAGTTTTATTTTTGATAACTAATATCAAAAGATGATGATTCTCGATTATTCATCACATGGAAGGAAGACTTCAGTAACAGAGATTCTCGCGCCACCTTTTCTGAAGTAACATATCCGATATTTTATAAGTCCATTAACCGAAACAAGAAGGCATTTTGCAGAGTTATTTATATAAAACATATAATATAGGTGCATAGACTGGAAGGTTCATACAGTTGTAGTACTCACCAAAAAGAGACACTCCACAAAGTTGTTTCAGTAACCCCACGCTGCTTCCGGTGCGCCTTGATAAACGGGCCGTCTACCACATAAAGCATCAACAGTTCCTTCCGAGTAAAAAAAAATATCAGAAAAATCCACAGATTTATAAATCTTTGAAAATATCATGGGGCTAAAACAGATCCATGTAAAATATTCAGACCACTTCTTCACGATACAATAATGTGAATATTGTCAATAAGGGCCGCTCTTAGGTAGGTATTTGGACATGTGATAAATAATAATATAGTGCGTACGCCCAAAGAAGACGCTTCAAAAGGCATTATTATTTATTCACTCCATATACTGTGGTGGTAAACATCTTCTGCAGCTACAGCAGCCTTGAGGCAGACTGGCGGAAACGAGGCAACTAATCTGTGTAATCGGCCCCTCTGCCCACCACCTATTGTTCACGCACACATCAGACTCATCAGACTCATACCCGTTTCGTATAGTGATGAAATGACCAATGGATGGAATATTTTTTTTTAATATTGACTTAGCAAGTGGACAATTTACCATTTCATTTGTAATACTTCTACTTTGCTTTTGTCATATAATTATTGCTTAGGTCTGGTGTTGATTCAGATCCTGCCTTTTCATGATAAATACGTGTTGAAAATTATTTTCTCGCTGTCCTCAAAGTGGCTTCAAAACTGCACTTGTGGTCCACATGCGTTACACATGCAGCAGAGGGCGCGCTGGGTTCCCTCCAGTTGAAAACAATGCGCTCTTAGATAAAGGCGGGGTATGAATGGGTCTGGTCGGTGGGATCGGGGTGGGATCATGAATGGGCTGGGAATGGGATGGGGACTAAAAGTTGAGACTATTCTGCAAATGTGCTATTTTAGTTTTACTTCACTCACAGAAACACGTCGCTGTAGGATCCACTGTCCAGGAGCAGGGATCAGCTGGACTCCAAACCCGAGATGCTTCTTCAGCTTCTAACTCTGAGTGAGTGCTTTCTAATTTGCTTTTGTTGACAGAACTTTGTGACTAACTTTGACAGATGTTTAACTAAAAACATTATGCGATCAAAATGATTCTCCCCTGAACAATAATAGACATAAATAGACAGCAAACATCAGTATTTTGACATCTTAACTACCAGAAATGAAAACCATGTGAATGTAATTTAAATGTGCAAAGGAAAACAATGCTTGTCTTGAGTCATCTGATTGCTTAAGACTGCTCTTCTGTTTTAACCCTCAAAAAATTGCATCACCAGGGTTGTATTTATTTACTATTCTTTCAGTTCTGTGGAGTCCAGCCTGGGCCCAGCAGTTTCCTGAGTTCCCAGATGTGTGCACAGAGGGCAGCTGCTACCCAGCCACAGGTGACCTCCTGATCGGCCGAGCTCACAAACTCAGCTCCTCATCGACCTGTGGCCTGAAGCAGCCAGAGCGCTTCTGCATTGTGGGGCATCTGGAGGTAAGGACTTTCATTTAGGCATTTGATTGATTTTGAAACTACTTAACGCACTGATGCTAATAAATTAAAACATGCATTATAAAAATCAACTACAGTATTAAAAAATAATTGGTCATAATGCACCAACTACAAATTAAATCTCTATTATTTTTTATACAGAAAATAGCAAAAGCCACTTTTGCAAATAAAAGGTACAGACAATAATTATTGAGTTGCAAATAAATTGTTTTATCCATCAGTTATTGTAGGATAAGTTGATATAGCAATGATCGTGACAGTCCTGACTTCAGAATTCCAACAGGACCTTTGGCTATGACACCATAGCACCACAGTAGTCATGGGTTATGAATGAGCCCACTGGTAATTAGATAAATTAGGCTGCGCTTGTATTGTGTGTTTTTGAGACATTGGGGTTGTAAATAAGTAATATCACATTGCATTTTTAAAAGAAGATATTTGCTGAAATGCTTGAGAAACTAAAAACATGTGCATGCAACTACACTATACTATACTCGACCACAGCATCCGCCTGCTGTCTCAGTGAGTGGGAGTAACATTCCCATCCACAATAAAGAGCTGTATGCATCACAATCCCTGCCCTGTCTGCATGGACTCATCAGGGGTTCAAGAGGGAGATTCTCTTTTTATCAAACAGCCTTTGGCAGTCCTGTTGTGTGAATGGAAGCCTTATGATATCATGGACAAGCAAAATGCATTTACTGCTTCAGAGATAAGCAAGTATGAAGAGCAGGAAGTCCATAGAAGTTGTCCAGCTTCAAGTAGCTACTTGGTCACAGTTCAGCGTGTTTGCCACAGGCAGGCTCAAAGTGGAGAATTCTTGTTTATCCACACATTGTAAGTCCAAGATTTAAGATTGTGCAGATGTGTGTGTGGGAACTAGAGTATAGTTTGTGTGCACGCCAGACCATCTGTTGAGAAACTAAGCCCCTTGACAGCATGAGTGAGAGCACCGGTAACCTCACATAAACACCATTAATCTCATGTGTTTCAGTTTGGTATTGAGGTATTTGTAGTATCTTAATAAAAAAGAACATAATGTTTCAAGGTTCATAATGCAACTTTTCTGGTGGAGCGTGCTGTGCACCACTCGTACATCAGTATATGGTCTTTACCATATTTAGCCACATCAGAGATCAACAAGAAAAATAAAAATATACTTGAGGCCCCAAAAGCCCTGGTCATGTCTATAGAGAGGAGAGGCCCTGCACTGTACAAATTCATGGTTTTACTGTATAGGAAAAAGCGCCCCTTCTCTTTCTTGCGCTCATATTCTTTATTTGCTATATTTGTATTATTTAATATCATTAAAACACTATAACATCTATAACATACATAGATCATGAAGCCCTTGAAAGCACAAAAACACAATTGATATTATTTGTTTTTCTATCCTTTTTTTAGGAAGAAAAGAAATGCTTCCAGTGTGATTCTCGACGGATGTACGACGAGCACAGAAACTCCCAAAGCCACACCATCGAAAACGTTGTCACCACTTTCGCTCACAATCGTCTCAAGACCTGGTGGCAGTCAGAAAACGGTGAGAAAATTCCTGCTTTAAAACAAGGCCTAATGTGAGACACAGCCATGAGAACGGAGCGAGCTAATGACTGGACTAGGACTTCACACAGACATTCACAGGAGGGCAAAGGGAGGGGCCAGAACCAGATGTGTGTAAAATAAAAGTGAAATAAAGAACCTTTACAAAGAATCACACATTTTGGCCACTTTATAAAGATCTACATGCTTAGAAAAAATGTTTTATAGCTGGGGTACATAACTTTAAAACCAGAAACAAGCTACCTATGTAATAAAATGACGAACTCGCTCCTGGCTGCGTGTGTTTTTGGCCTCACATCTTCAGCTCTCAGCCTGAGCATGTTGTGGTTTGATTTTTTCACAACATTTTACTTTCTGTAAAAAACGCTTTCTGTTGGGGCAAACAAAAGGTATTATTTATGAATTAAAAAGGTTTGGTATTACCCCATCTTCAACTCAACATTTGCAAAGGAAAGATTAACCCTCAGCAAAACAATACGACCAACACACTTCTAAAGCAACATTCCATTGTTTCCGTGTATAGGATTAGATGCAAGCCTGGGAATATTTTGTTGTGCATGAGTTTCCTGTTTCCCATGGACACACTTATTGTTTTCTATGCACAAAAGCATCCAAAAAGCTTACAAGAATATACAAAGAAACATGATAGAAAATGTTTGTGTCTGCTTGGATTGAAATTGTGGCTTAATGGTGAAATGGTGGCTTGATACAAATGATTATTCAAGCCCATAATTTTGCGTTGCATCGCCTCAGAAGCTCAGAAGGAAAGAGCTGCTGCTGTGAGTGGGTTAGGAAATCCCACACTCAGCCAGTTTCCTGCTGTTTCAAAGCCATCTGCATCCATGAACATATGACGCAGCCCTCCAAGTGAATCTCGTCACTTCAACATAAAAAAATGTGGAGAGCAGAGTTGTGTTTTCCACTGAATTGTAAATAACACCTTTTATTGAGCAATAAATATTTGAGCAGCCTGATTTTAATCTTTGTTTTTTTGGATCAGGTCAAGAGAATGTTACTATCCAACTGGACCTGGAGGCTGAGTTTCACTTCACACATCTCATCATGACTTTCAAGGTTCTTGCTACGTTTTTTACTATGTACTTAAAACACAGTAATGTTTGCCATAAAAGCCAAGAGTGATAAATGCAACGCTGGACAGCTGTAGTTAGGGAATGTGTAGAATGGTTCTGGTCTCTGGAGGACAGTGGGAACGAGGAGGGGTTTTTAGGAGCAGAAAAAACTACCTCCGCAGCACTGGTGGCCATCTGGTTCCACGCCTGTCATCAACACTGACACTGTTTGTCATTGACCAGACTCATGCTGCACATCCTTCTCAGCTCTGCTCATGCTACAGTATACATAGGAGGCCTATCTTCCCTTCTTGCCCTTTTTAACCATACGCAAAGACTATGGTGTAAAACTATAATGTCAATCTATGTCATTCCAGCAGCTAGAAACAACACAATAAAGAGATTTTGTGCAAGTGCAAACGTGATCAAATCAAATCAATTTTATCTGTATTGCCCGAAATCACAACAAGAGTCGTCTCGAGGGCCGCCAACTCCCAACGGCAGGCTGGGGACTAGTCCAGGGAGTCCAGGGTTTTGAGTCCCACCAGTGCGTTCATGGAATAGACAGAGGGTCAACGGGTGAACAACAATGCACAGACAACATTTAAGCATCAAGTAAAATTGACCGTGAAAACAAGGTCTACTCATCCGGCAGCCCGTGGATGTTACGGATCAAAAACAGATTAAAATGGACAGTTGGAAAAATTAAATAAATAATAGTAAGGGAGTCTGGTGCATCAGTCATTTAACGTGCATTCACAACAGATGTGGATTAATAAGTGTATGTGGCATTAGAAAAAAATCAGTTGTGTATATATGGGGCATTATTAACGGTTGTGTACTGTATGTCTGAGGCATTGATTGATAAACTGGAGGAAATGGTCTGAAAGTACAGGCATTGTGGTCAAAACGTCTTATGAATAAATAAATAATCTGCAAATTGAGAGTGCAATGCTTTCTTTAAACTTTGTGTTATTTTTTTCATGCATCCGCGCCTCACAAAGACTCTTTTGGTGTGCACACAATTAATATGCCATCTATATAAATAAGTGATTATTTATTTACAGACATTTCGTCCTGCTGCAATGGTGATTGAGAGGTCCATGGACTTTGGGAATAAATGGCAAGTGTACCGCTACTTTGCCTATGACTGCAAGTCCTCCTTCCCGGATGTGTTCGCTGGGCCAATGGTCAAAGTGGACGACATTATCTGCGACTCGCGCTACTCTGATATCGAACCATCTACAGAGGGAGAGGTGCATCTTACTATCTTTATAAAGCACCATTACCACATATATTATCACTAGAAAACTGTATTTCTCTGTATTTTCCATCTTGCAGGTGATCTTCCGCGTGCTAGATCCAGCTTTTGAGATTGAAGACCCCTATAGCCTGAGGATACAGAGTAAGCTGTGTACAACATCAGCATCATACCAGTCCCATGCAATACTGGCCCCCCTTTTAACACTTTTATGAATGAAACAGTGTAAACTACAACCCAAATATAGTACAACATTAATCTTTGATCGTCTGCAGTCGGGTAACACACACTTGATTTACAGCTGAAGGGTCAGAGAGAAGAGACAGAAGGAATTTCACGCAAGGAAGTGAAAATGCCTCAGTATAGCACAGGAGATTCATGTTTGTGGCAAATGGTGTGGACATGGATTTTTCGCACGGTTGGACTGTGAATTTTTTTTTATTATCAAGTGAGCCAATCTTGTGTCTCAACTTGTCTTTATAAAGTGACACAGTAATGGAAGGACGGTCATTGAAGGGTGATCAATATGTGGATAAATCAACACGAGAGAGACCAGTCACTGATATTTAGTTAGAAGTGTATTATGACATAGTATATTGCTTTGTATTGACAATATCAACCCGTCTCCAAAGTAGTAGAAATTATACATGAGGTTCTGAATCCAGGACCATTTCTTTACAGTGACCTGGCTTCCTCCGAAGATTCCCTTTTCTTACATATTTTAATTTCTGTAATTGGTGTGAGTAGTCCTCTATCTCTTAGATCTTTTGTCTATTTAACACATTTCTGAAAAATGTGTGGGGCCTAAAAGGTTGTATAGTATGCTGTAGTTTGAAAAGTGAGTCTGATCTGGTTTGTTTGTTTACAGACATGTTGAAGATCACAAACATCAGAGTAAACTTTATCAAGTTGCACACGTTGGGCGACAACCTGCTGGACTCTCGTGATGAAGTCAAGGAGAAGTACTACTACGCCCTGTTCGACATGGTGGTCCGGGGGAACTGCTTCTGCTACGGCCACGCCTCGGAATGTGCGCCGATTGATGGAGCACCAACAGGAGCTGATGGCATGGTACATCCAACCACTCACAGCTTTTAAATAGATATCTTTGCATGGAATAATAATAAAAAATGCAACTCTCCTATGGTGGTAGAAAAGGAAGTTACAGGTACATGGTTTACGCATGATTATTGTTTCACCATGTTTTCTACGACTATTATTTATTATTCCAAAACTTGAATTGAAAAGTATACTTATAATTTTTTCTGACAACAAAAAAGCTTTAATACATTTTTATAAATCTTTTTTTCTGAGAATATTATTTTATCATGTAATAAAGCACATTTGCCAATGGAAGTTTGAACGAGAAAAATAAGTAATTCAAAAAACTGATCTCAAAATCATTGAAAGAAACTTGCTACATTGGAAAATATTAATTTGAGTAAATTGTATTAAAATCAAGATATGTTTTCCTTAATTGAAACTATTTTAGTTTATTGTTTAAGTACGTTGGGTTTTTTACAAGGGACTTGAATAATTGCATGAATGTCTTTGTGGATTTTCTAAATGCCTCCACTAAATTACAACGATGAATTGATGCAATTTAATCTTTGCTCATCATAAACGTCCTGCAGGTTCACGGTCGCTGTGTCTGTAACCACAACACTGAGGGTCTGAACTGCGAGCGCTGCCAGGACTTCTACCATGACTTGCCGTGGCGGCCCGCCGAGGGTCGCAACACACATGCTTGCAAGAGTAAGTTTTTCACATTTATTTGATCTGTCATGTCATTTTTTATGCTCATTTTCCCATGAAAACAAGTATTACATGTGTTTAATTATAAACATACCATTGCATTGTAAAACAAATAATCTAATTGATATTATTAGAATTTGGGTCATACAGTATCATATTATTCATATAAATTGCATAATAGTAGTCAACCTAAAAAAAAGCATGAACTAATTTTCATCAAAATGAAAAACAATAATTTGGTCAAAATACCAACATAATGTACACAAATGAATGCATTAATTCATTGAAATAAGCAGAAGAAAAAAATGGGCTCAAACTTTCCCCAAAGAAAATGACCTCCTTGTTTAACAGTACAGCCTCTCTTGCCCTGTGAATCCCAACAGGGCAAAAGAGGTTGGAAACCACTCTTAACAACAAAAACTCATTCCCTCCTTCAATTCCAGAGTGCGAGTGTAATGAACACTCCACGACCTGCCATTTCGACTTGGCTGTGTACAAAACAAGTGGCAATGCGAGCGGAGGCGTGTGCGAAAGCTGCCAGCACAACACGGTGGGGCGCCAGTGTGAGCAGTGCAAGCCCTTCTTCTACCAGCACCCCAACAGGGACCTGAGGGACCCCAATGTGTGTGAACGTGAGTGACCGCCACACGGCCTCTGTCCTCCACTACTGCCCCTGTGTGTAACAATCATGTGTCTTGTGCATAAACGTTGACAGGTAACATCTGTAGCTGACAAAGCCTTTGAAGTTCGAGCATGAGGCTAATGACTGGGTGTGAGTGGCAATTTGAAACTGAAAATGCAGGCCACTACTGTTTTTACAATGCTCTTTAACTTCCTACTACTATTGTAAGACGTCTCTCAATGGTTCGTTTAGTTTATTATTAAGATCCCCATTAGCTGAGCCTAAAGCTGGGGTATCTAACTTTTTCAGAACACAAAGAATTAAACAAAAACTAGTCCCTCAGAAATGTATCTTGGCCTCTGTCACATTTTTAGATAAACTTTTTCAGACAGAGAAGAAAAAAAGAGAGGACCACCCACAGCCTCAGACAAACGAGTCAAATTAAAATAATTCAATATATGTTATGTATATAATATGTTTTCTCATAAATTGAAGATCCCATGTTGTGGTTTGATTTTCTCATGTTTTCAGACTTTCTATTGAACAAACTACATGGGTTATTCATGAAATAATTAAGTTTGGTACCCCAGCTTTAACAGCCAGCTACTGCTCCAGGCGTTCTATCTTAAAATACACATCAAAGTTCAAAACACTCATGTGAAAATTGATAAACATTGTAGAAAATACAGTGCGAAGAAAGTGCAAATTCCCCTTCATCTTAAAGAATGCTTCACAGATCTGCTTCAAAAGATGTAAACTGACTTCAGTGACTTGGGGACACTGTTTGGGCAGACAGCTGAGTCTTGGTAGATTTGCAGTTGTACCATATTCTTTTCATTCATAGATGATGGGTTAAACAGTGCTCTGTGAGGTTTTACATCCACAAGTTAAGATTGTTTTTTTGCCCCAAGTGAACCAGTAAGTACAATTAATATATGGGTATCTCATCCATACTTAAAAACCCTTTTCATGTTGTCATATATCACCAACCTGAAAATCTTTGCTGAAGTTTAAGTATGCATAAATACAGGAGTTGTTTGTGTTTCTTTCCACAGCGTGTAACTGTGACCCGTCCGGATCTCTTCATGGAGGTTTGTGTGACGCTCGCACCGATGTTTCTGCTGGACTGATCTCAGGTCAGTGTCGCTGTAAAGCCAACGTGGAGGGAGAGCGCTGTGACCACTGCCGCCCCGGACACCACGGCCTGGGAGAGGGGCCCGAGGGCTGCCTGCGTAAGTCACTGCATAACATCATACTTTATTATTATTATATGAAAACGTTTGAAATATGCAGATTATAGAAAAAGGCCCATTTTCATCAGAGACAGTTAAAATATATTATTAAGATATTTCAAAAATATTTCTATGAGCATTGGGTGGCAGCTCTGATTGTCACCCCCCTGACCCAGAAATGGAGTAATAAAGGGGTAGAAAATGAATGAAAGAATGAATGAATGATAACAAACAGTAAAGAGTGTAATACATTTATACTACATTGAAGTTTTAACAAAAACTACAAAACATTGCAAAAACTTTAGCAGGTGGGGCTGCAGCTATTGATTATTATAGTATTCAAGTGTTATATTGATTATTACCTTTGAATAATATATGTATTATTTATTATTTTATGCTTTATACTCTTTTTTAATGCATTGTGGTTATTTACTATTTTAATCCCGTGTGTGTTTTTAATGTTTTAAGGTTTTTTCATTACTTGTGATTTTATTCTGTTTTTTAATGTATTTATTGTTTGTATATGTAGATTTTGATGTTTCTGATTTGTCTGATATTATGTGGGTTGTGAGGTTGTTTGAGTGGCCTTGTGTTGGAAAGGCGCCATACAAATAAAGTTGATTGAGTGATTGATTGATTTAGAATCATTCATATTTTAAACAAACAATCCTGAAATATTATTTAAAACAGCATACTTCTTAAATAAGCCTTCAGAGTGGTGTTAGCACCAGTTTCACATATTTTTAAATAGTTAAACAAATTATCCAATTATTTCTACCCTAATAGTTCTACTTTATATTTTATTTAGATTTAGTTTAGTGAATTATTTCTTTGGTTATCAACAAGGCAGCATCATTGAATGGAGGTGTAAATTGTAAGTGGTGGTTTGTTCAACAAAAATACACTTGGCCGTGTTTATGGTGGCAAAAACATTTGGCAACACTATAAGAATAACACTTGTGTAATTACTGTATTTTGGCAGCTTGCACCTGTAACCCACTGGGAACTCTGCCTGGAGGAAGCCCATGTGAACCAAGCTCAGGAAGTTGTTTCTGCAAACGCCTCGTACTGGGACACAACTGCGATCAATGCATGGTCTGTATTCTTTGATCATTCTGTATTCTTTTCAACATGTTCTTTCAGTTCTCAGCTGGAATATTTCCTTTTTTTTTTCAGCCGGAACACTGGGGCTTGTCCAATGATATGGATGGATGCAGACCATGTGACTGTGACCAAGGTGGTGCGGTTAATAATAAGTATGTTTATTTTAAAGGGTTGCAATGTTCATACCGTATTTACTGACCTTTTAAGTAATGAAAACTCATCTCTTTCCAGCTGTGACCCATACAGTGGACAGTGTGTTTGCCGGGAGCATATGTACGGTCGCCAATGTGACCAAGTCGAGTCTGGCTTTTACTTTATTGCTTTGGACCACTACACATATGAGGCTGAGGATGCCAATCACGGACCGGTACTAATCTTCATTTTTAAAATTCAGCATGACCTTTTCTAACAACTGTGCTTCTTTCTGTAGGGTGTCACTGTGGTGCCGAGGCCTTATCCTTTGGACCGCAGCCCTACATGGACCGGCATGGGCTTTGTAAATGTTCCTGAAGGAGCTTACCTTGAGTTCAACATAAACAACATCCCAGAGTCCATGGACTATGATATCCTTATCCGCTATGAGCCCCAGGTAATCTAAATACACACCCTTTGTACCACAAAATATGTGGCTGTTTTTCCAAAACTATGTAAGATTATGAGTATGTTTGATCTGCTGAATGTGAACACATGTGAACAGCTGCCAGAGCAGTTGGATCAAGTGAATGTGCGAGTCCAACGACCTGTCTTTAACCCTCCTAACTACTCCGGCCACTGCAGCAGCTCCAGCCGTGGAGCAGATGAGCAGTACCTTTCTCTGCCACCTGGATCTCGGTAAAACATGCAGACCAGTGGATTATTCACAGAGAAGACACTAAATATAAGTTATTTTTCAGACATGTGCAGCTGAATCGCCCTGTGTGCTTTGAAAAAGGACTTAACTACACAGTTCGTGTCAGTCTTCCCCGGTACTCATCTGTGAGAGACGACAACAATCCTTACACTCTTATAGACTCAGTGAGTCATGCTCAAAGCTGTATTTATTCTTCTGTCTATGTTTGTTGTTAACCTGCTCTTCTTTTATCTCTCAGTTGGTGTTGATGCCCCGGGTCAAGGAGCTCAACATATTCGATGGGACAGACGGAGAAGGGGCTTGGGACACCTTTCAGCGCTACCGCTGCCTTGAAAGCAGCCAGAGTGTTGTGAAAAGCCCTATGACTGACATCTGCAACGACTACATTTTCAGTGTCTCTGCGCTGCTTCATAAAGGAGCCATGGGTACGACTCAAGAGCAATGTTTTCATTAGAAGCCCTTTTCAATATTGTTTTAATGAATGTTTCTACTATTCCCTAGAGTGTCAGTGTGACCCACAGGGCTCCCTAAGTGCTGTGTGCAAAGCGAATGGCGGACAATGTCTATGTCGACCTAATGTCGTTGGCAGGAACTGTGAGCACTGTGCTCCAGCAACTTTCCTCTTCAGTCCAGCTGGCTGTCGACGTAAGACTGAAACAATGACAAAATATACACTATATAGTCTAATATATATTTTCTTTGTGTACCAGCTTGTGACTGCGACCCTCGGGGATCAGTCAGTGCTTTTTGTCATGAAGCTACAGGACAGTGTCAGTGTGTCCCAGGAGCCACTGGGCGCCAGTGTTCCCACTGTCTGCCTGGCTTTTGGGGCTTCCCGCACTGTAGGCGATGCCAGTGCAACGGGCACAGTGACTACTGCCATCCGCAGACAGGAGAGTGTCAAGAGTGCAGAGGTTTCACTGCAGGACATCATTGTGAACGGTACTCCCACCATCATTGAGGACAGCATTTAGACTTTTTTCAATTTATATACATCGGTAACCAAAAGTTTACAATTGAACATAATGAAACAATTATTTAGTTCTCGTTTTATTTGGTCAGATATTTTTACAAACCATATTCCTATTGACTCAACAGTGCAATGTTGAGAGAGGTAATTCTTCTGAAGTCAATATATATTCAGAATAAGGTCACAAATGTTTTTTACAGAATACGAATAATACATATTTTTATTATTATGGTTTGGATTGAGATGAATCATTTTATTGAAGTCCTCATGTTTAACACTTTGAGTTGCAGATGTTCGGATGGTTACCACGGTAACCCTGAGCTGGGTTCTGGGGGTCACTGCCGCCCCTGCATGTGCCCAGACGGTCCCCGCAGCGCACGGCAGTTTGCTGATAGTTGTTACCATTTGGACCACAGTAACCAGCTGGTGTGTGTGTGTAATCCCGGATACAGAGGTCAGTGAAAAAACAAAACATCTCATGACTTCTAAGAACCTCCAAGTTAAAGCTGGGGTACCTAACTTAATTTCATTCTTACAGAATACATGTTGTTTGTCCGTACTGAAAGAATAATGTAAAAAATAATGTTGTGAACAAATAAGACCACAACATAAGGTCTTCATCTTCATCAGAAAACATGTTATCTTTTGCATACTTGTAGGAAAAAGTCACTGTTGGACTCTTTGGGCTGAGAGCTGATTGGCAGATAGATAGATCATCCATGTAAACATCAATTAAAATACAATACATCAATAAAAGTAAACAATAGTAATAAAGTACACGATTGGCTGATTGTAGGTGGTCTACTATGTTATCACACAGGTGTTATCATGAGAATATAGTAATATAATCATGTACTAGTTGTTGCTTTGATAGATCTTAGGCCCAAACCAGGTGGATTTTAAAACGGAACATTTAATGACACTAAAACATAGTTACAAAGTACATACAGACATAAACAAAGAATAATCATACTAAGAGAGAGATGTTGGATTGGATTGAGGAAGAGAGGGGAGGCCCGGCAGGCCTCTGCCGATGGCCTACCTCACGTAACCAGGCCGTGTGTCAGAGCAGAGAGAGAAGAGAAGGGCTTCTAGCTCATATATACGTAAGATGACATCACGTCTAAGGTCACCCGCGATTGGTCAATGGGGTCAGGGAGGACACAGAGGTGTCCTTCATGCAGGTGGGCCTTAAGACAATGGTGCCCTCCAGGGAAGGGGAATAAATTAAAATTCACCACAACAACAGGTCATTATTTTTGTGGTTTGAAAGTTACGTATCCAGCTTTAACGATGAGCCCTCACTAATATCCCCGAAGTATTGAAAGGTCTCGTTTCCATGTTGGCTCACTCTTACAGGATCCAGGTGTGACGAGTGCGCTCCTGGTTATTTTGGCAATCCGCTGGTGCCCGGAGGCCGCTGCTTGCCCTGTCAGTGCAACAACAACATAGACATGCACGACCCGGGCGCCTGTGACACTCGCTCTGGGGCCTGTCTCAAATGCCTGTACCACACACAAGGCTATGGGTGTCAGCACTGCAGACTTGGTTTCTATGGCAATGCGGCCACTCAGAGTTGCAGGAGTGAGTGACTTTCTCCCTTATGAAAAACATGCTTCACTTTTCCAGCGAAACTCATTCTTTCTCTCCCGTAGAGTGCATGTGTAACTCTGTGGGCACCGTGCCACACGCCTGCTCCTCTCCTGACGGATGCCAGTGTGACCAGCTGTCCGGCCAGTGCCCCTGTCTACCAAATGTTGTGGGTCAAAACTGTGATCGCTGTGCACCGGATACCTGGAATATCACCAGCGGGAACGGCTGTGAGCGCTGTGACTGCCACCCCGAGCACTCCTTTGGGTCCTCCTGTGATATGGTGAGCTACGGAAATATACATACAATGACAAAATAACATCAATGTTTTCTATGCGCCGTATAGTCCAGACAAATTACCTAATTTTGGCCACAATAAAGTAATAAATGATAATAATTCAATGTATTTTTTGTATAGCCCTAAATCACAACAGCAGTCGTCTTGGGGGATTTTACAACATTTTAAATTTGCCAACCAGATCAGAGAATCATTCAGTTTGAACACAGAGGGTAAAAGTATTTTTGTCCAGAACAACATAGTAAAAGTCCTAAAACTACATCTCCAAATAATTAATATTTTTTCAGATTTTTTTTTTTTTATTATGTTCTTTACCCCTATCTTTACACCTATCAATGAAGCAGATGGTTTTGGATGTATCCAAACAAGATGTGTTTGTGTTAGTATGTTGTTCTGGACACCGTATAGAAAAAAAAAAAACTATCCAAGTGTGTCTCTCTTCTTCCTGGAATACTAGTGAAATAACTGGCTCAGGCTTGAGTCTGGAGAAGAAAATGTCAGTCTGATTTGTGATGTCCTTTTTTGAGTGGGCAAAGTCTAGTCTTGTGCTGATGCTTCTTCTGCCAAAATAGTCTTTGTGGAGAGTAGTTGTGATGAGCTAAAGTTTCCTCTGTATGGATTAGCTCTTTTTCTTTCCATTCTTTGTGTGATTTTTAGTTCTAGTCTCACAGGAAGTCCCCTCACTCAACCGGAGCAGTTAGACACTCACACCGAGTTTAGGTTTCCATGTTTATTGGCTCCGCTCCACCACTAGGAAGAAACTCTCACAATGTTTTGCAGTAATTGTTTTAGTCATTTTGTGGTTTTCTCCAGGTTTCTGGGCAGTGTTTATGCAATCCTGGCTTTGGCGGGAGGACCTGCCGGGAGTGCAGAGAACTGTTCTGGGGGAATCCAGAGCTCAAATGTCATGGTATGTATCTTGTTTAGTACATACATTAAAGGTATCATTGTGACATTGCATGTCAATGTATTTATATAATACATAGCTTGCGATACAAAAATACTTTTTTTCCAATGCCATTCGTAAAACCAGTAGTCTGCTCTCCAGGAAGAAAAGTAAAGTAAGGGAAGGGCTTTGGGGATCTTGGACTGACCCCTCATTCTCCTCATGAGAACCAGATGTGAGCAGAAAACTCCCAGGAAAACATTTTCGTCACGGTCCAACACCCAGAGGACCCTGGGATCCTGAATTATCTGTGCTGTATTTTGCAATGGTTTCTCAGGGCTTTGAGCAGCTGGGCTCCTCTTCCTGTCTGTGCTGCATAATCTACTTATTAAGAAATGTCAGCACAACCACTTTGGTAGTTTTTAATTGTTAATCATCAAGGTTTATCCAATTATATGTTTAAGGTATAATTGTATAGCGCCATTTGAAAACACAAATCCCCAAAGGTCATTTCTGAGCTGAAAATGAACAACTGCATTCCTTGCTCCTTACTCATACCATTTATGAAGTCAGTATGGCCATGCTTGGAAACAAGCTCATTCTTTATTCTTTGTATAATTAACATTCACATTTATTACTGAAATGAGAAAAAAAGCTGTTGTCACTTTTATTAAATGCCCATAAAAACGTTATGTTCATTAAAGTTCATCCAAAAAATAGTCTATTGTACACTTGTTTTTTGCAGCCTGTGATTGTGATCATCGGGGGATCTCCAGTTTGCAGTGCCATCGTGCCACGGGACAGTGTACGTGTGTGAAGGGCGTGTCGGGCCTCAGATGTGACAAATGTGCAAGAGGGTCCAGGGGGGTCTTTCCGGATTGTGAGCCCTGCCATGATTGCTTTGAAGGATGGGACACTATTGTCAATGAATTGACAAATCAAACTCAGCGTCTTGAGGCACAAGTGACAGAGCTTCAGACCACTGGAGTAACAGCACCATATAAAGAACTCGTCAACAGTTTAGATACAAATGTCAAGGCTGTCCAAGACATTGTGGAAAACAATCCAGCAGCAACCAAGCTGAATGAAATACAGAATTTACTGCACCAAATAACGTAAGTCACTCACTTGCAATATCTTTAGGTAATGTGAGCATAATCATGTTTTTATATTTCAGTGGTGTGATGTCCTTTATCAACGGGATGCTGAACACAACAAAGGGCACTTTGGATGTTTTAAATGGTGATGCTAACAACACAAACACTACTGTGGTAGAACTGGCAAATGAGGCCAAGAAGTTGGACCAAACTGTGAAGGAGCTCAGCCAGCAAGTATTTGATGCCAAAAATTCCAATCTACAAGGTAAATGAATGAAATATAATTGAACAAAATGGCAACAAGTGGCTGAAAAGTGACAATTTGACACATTTCTGTTTCAGGGGCCATGGACACTATTACTGAATCACACACGGTGTCTTCCAAAGCTGAGGCCCGTGCCAACGTCTCCACTACTATTCCTGGCAACACAGTGGAGATTTCAGGGGCTGTACGGAAAGCCATAGAAGACAAACTTAGCAGCAGTAAAAAAGAGTTTGATCGAAAGCACCAACGCAATTTGCAAAAGCTGGATAAGCTGGATGATGAGTTGAATACATTTGACCTGTCTCCACTAAGCACAAAGGTGCAATTTAACCAAATTACCATTCATAAAATTGCATTATTTAATCTCAACCATAATTTTTGTTTAATTATAGATGTGTGGAAGTGCAGTAGAAGGAGAGAGCTGCTCTGGCTCCCCCTGTGGTGGCTTAAGCTGCATGACCAAAGATGGGGAATCTAACTGTGGAGGAAAAGGGTGTGAAAGTCTTATGACAACATCCCAAACTGCTTTGAAATCCGCCAAAGATTTAGACAAAGATATTGATGCCGCCATGCAGGAGGTGGACAAACTATCAAAACTGGTAAACAAGCAATTTAGTAAGTCATTTGTTAAATGATATTCGGAATTCATTTATAGCCACATCTTCTTACAGGTGTGGGATGCCAAAGTTCGAGCAGATGAGGCAAAGATAAATGCTGTGGAGGTGCTGAAGAAATCAAATGAAAGCAAAGAAAGAGTTGAGCAAAGTAACAACCAACTACGAGAGCTTATCAAAGAGATCCGTGACCTTCTGTCCAGTAAGCAGCAACATTATAAAACAGATACATGAATTCATTATTTGTTCTGTAACATGTGTTTGTGTACTGTACAGATGAGAAGGCAGACCTCTCTGTAATTGAGGCTGTGGCTAATGAGGTGCTGGCTCTGCAGATGCCAGCTTCTACAGAGAAGCTGCACGAGCTGACACAAGAGATAAAGGAAAAGGTGGGCAGCCTCACCAGCGTGGAGAGCATCCTCACACAAAGTGCTCTGGACATCAGCACTGCAGAAACACTTCTTAAGGAGGCAAAGGAGGCCAGGTAGGGGAAATGTTTGCTATGTTCCATTGTACAGAATTGGAGGAATTTCATTAATGCAATTTTTGTGCCGTCCACAAATCTGTAAGTATAAAGTATAACTAAACCAATGTGTTTACAATAGAGGACACTGGTTGCTGGTGCTCAGCTTTGATTATTCTTATGCTGAGGTTTAGATAGAGACCAAACACACTGGATTTCACCAAAGAAACTGGCAACCCAATGTAAGGTGCATTCTGCTGATTGGATACTCACATCGAGAGAACCATGACTGTGGATATTAATTTGTATATAATGACAGAAAAAGGATACATCAACATTACATTGTTTATCCGGAGGCACCTATTTTTCGTCATTATGTGTACTCTATGCATTTGTCCATTAACTACATTTTATATTGATATGTGCAAACAAAACTGAACAGACGGGAAAAAAAAAACATTTGCCATTGTGTCACTTCACCCACATTCTCCTGATGAGTCTGGTGTGTGCGTGAATGATTGGTGGTGGCTGGAGGGGCCAGTGATGCAGACCGGTTGCCTTGCCTGTCAGTCTGCCCCAGGACAGCTGTGGCTATTGTAGTAGCGTATCACCACCGTGTAAGAATTAGGGTTATATGGTTAAATGGTTAAAAAATAATACCATGTGGAATGTATTTTGATATATTTTCAGACCTACTGTAGCTAGCGTCCAATAACCGTTGATGTGACATACTGCATATATAATCTCATACATATGTCAACTCTTACAGTAACAAGGCGTCTGACACGCAGGAGAGAGCAGATGTTGTGAAAGTGGCTTTAGAAGAGACTGAGAAGGCACATAATACTGCCGTTGGTGCTATACAGTTGGCTCAGAACAACACGAAGAGCACACTGGACCTGCTTATCTCAGTAAGATGGTTTTCAGATAAATATTTGACAACATTGAGCTTAATACTTAAATCAAGATCGGGATGTCATTTAGGTGGAGTCAGAAACGGCAACATCAGAGCTGAAACTGAGCAACACTACAGGCCGCCTGGTTCAACTAGAACGAGAGGTCGGTTTCTTACGGCAGACTAACCTGGAAGTAAACAGCCTGGTGGAGACTGCAGATGTGACCAGCGAGCAAGCCAAAGAGAGCGCAGACCAAGCTGAACAGGTCTACTCCAATGTCTTTGTTCACTTTACACTTAATAAATGCAAGAATTTGGCTCAACATGTACATAAACACACAAAAGCATTTATTCTACCTCAGTGCTTTCTGGGCACTGTTGAAATTGCATGTGATTGTAGGCGGTTTAATGAGGCCTCACACTGCCATCGTTACATGGCTTTTTAAGAACCATATGTAGATTTTGCTCTTACTGGTTGTATTAAGTATAAACATAACTAAACATCTGTTGCCAGTTTTAACCGCTGAGTACATAATTGTGATGCGGGTGAAGTGAGGTATACAGCAGTTGAATATGTATAATCAAGAATAAATCTGCATAGTGGTCTTAAAATAAAACCTCTTCTCTGCATAAGTCTAAGAAAAAATTATATTATGGAAATAGTTGTTAATTAATTTAGTAATCAATTAGTTGTATTCACTTATTTGGCCACTTACTGGCCCGTTCCATGGTCAAATCATGTATTTGTTGAATCGTGGTGTTTCATCATCACAATAACTTCAAGTCTAAAGTGTGAAGTTCCTTTCAGAATCATTTTGTGTTGGGCTTTCATATAAATCACAAATAAATAATACAAATAGGGGTATGAATATTTCTTCCTAGGACCCAAATAACCCTGTCATTTTAAATCAACATCTTGCACACATCTGCCTCAAAGCTACACGGACATAAAAATGTTTTCGTCTTGTTTGTGTCTGCGTAAAAGGAGTTTAACCTAGAGGTGAAGGACAGAATTGAAGACGTCCAGGACCTGGTTGAAGATAAAGGGGAGTCTGTGCTTCAGGCGAGGATACGAGCTGATGAGCTGCAGCAGGAGGCCAAAGAGCTGCTGGCCCAGAGCAGTAGCAAACTCCAGCGACTCAAGGGTAAACAACATTTATTTAAAGCCATATTCAAGCAACACGAACGCCTAATGTCTGTTCTGTCTTCTTTTTCAGAGTTGGAGACCTCTTATGGGACCAACCAGAGGATTCTCGAGGACAAAGCCGCAGAGTTGGCAGAGTTGGAGGAAACAGTCCGTCGAATCTTGGAAGAGATCAGCTACAAAGTGACACTGTACAGCACCTGTGTCTGATTTACAATATTGGACCAGAAATGTATTGAAGTGTTGGCTGGGAGTTTCAAAGCACCCATAACATTCAGGACACTATAAATCATCACCCTTTTTAATCACAGAACATGATACAAGCCAAATTACAAGTAGTGCAATGAATGTATGACTCCCCGTAAAGTAGAAAGTTGAAAAAAGCCAAAACCGTTTTAAAATGTGCTCATCACTTACATATTTTATTGACGAGAATGGCATTTTCACACATTGTTATCTGAACGCACAAAATAAACTTGACAACTGAAAGCACAATTTCATAGGCATCTGTGTGAAAGTATTTTTTTATAGACACAATGTTGACGAAGGAGCTGGGAGTCTGTGACATTAAACTCTGAATAAATTCACTGTGGTACAAAAATAGCCCAGAGTTTCAATCTTATGTCAAAATATGGATTCAATATAAAGTTTACACTAGATGACTTAAGTTTATACTGGATCACTAAACATCAACAATTAAAAGTGCGTAAGTATCCAACATGATAAATCATCTATATTGGAAATTTACCCCAATCACAGGTAAATAAAGCAATGTTAATTTAATAAAACAGACAAAACTCCTCATCCACAAACTGTAAATGAATGTGTTTAAGGCCAGTGTACGAGCAGTGGGTGTCTCAGTCCCTGCTCCGGGGGTTATGTGGCGGAGGGGCTCCTTCCACTGGGGCAGAACTGGGCACTGAGTGTAACTGACCAGCATGTATGCGCTCATTGACCCGCAACTGACATCCGTCCTGAAGCATCCGCAATGCGATTCGGGCAATGTTTTTAGAATCATCCAAACCAGAGTGTGGGCGGCCTTCATACTTCAGACCCAAATTATCCAACATTGTACTCAGCTTCGTCTGTGGCCGTGGGACCTAAGAGAAGACAATTGACAAATAAATTAATAACATGAATTTATTAATTAAACTGCCTTTCTTAGGTTACATCCACACAGTCAGCTCAGTAAACATGAACGAAGTGAATACGCTGTGAATAGTTAGTCGGCTTACTAGCTTCAGGAGGATACACACAATACTGTACGTCGCCATTGTTTTTATGTTTTAAGTGTGGTGTATGCGTGTTAGCCAGAAGCCGGGGTGTTGATACAACAATTTCAGAATTTGTGCAGTGAGACAGAAACCACAGAGCAGCGCATAGTTTTGTCCACTCTAGAAACTGGTCTTTATAGATCCCCTAAACATTGTTATTTTACTTTTAGGCTTGAATTTGACTTTGTGTGGACAGGGTCTTAGTCAACCAAGTCTTTTATTTGAATTACAAGACTTTTGATGTGGAATTTGGCATTTCTTCTGATATTCAAGCAAGAACTCTGAATTCACATGTTTTATCAGTATTGTCTATCAATCACTTAAATAATGAAACCAGTAAGAACAATTCTTCAGAGACGTGCTGTCTAAATAGTTGTTTTCAATAAGGGTCCACAAACAATATGGGTTAGAAAATGACATTTTTAGAGCATCTGGCACTACCCCGTATCAGCTGACAACGCAATCGACAGGGCAAGGGTTTTGTTGAACAAGACTTTTAGTCAATTATAAATCAATAATACTTGATATAGCATTTTTCACTATATTTTTAAAAACCCACTAGTCAGTCTCATATTCATCCACACATACACAAAACAAAGTGGGTGGAATGCCAAAGTCCTTTCAAAATAACTTGGATCTTACCTTATAAAAATTTCCATAGGATTTCCTTATATTAATCCATTTTTTTGCAAACTGAGGGTATCGGATACAACTCAGGCGGCACTGGATGTTTAGAAACTTGCTCATGTCCCAAGCCCTATGAAATAAAAAGTAATTAGTCAAAAGTGCAAGAAAAAAATACTTTGAATAGATAAATAATAGATAAATACCCATCAGTCAGAATGGCATATTTGTATTTTGTCCCAAGCTCCCGTTCTTGAAGCCATGCTACGGCTTTCTCAAGGACCCTTGGAAAAGTGTCCGCTTCATCTACCATTTTCTGTTACACAAAGGTGCTGCATAAACAAGCCAATATATAACAACACAGTCATCAAGGGAACATTTACCAACCTGTGTGATCCCAGTGAGATTTATACAAAACTCAGACAGTTGTGGATTTAATTCTGGTTTAACATATTCCTGGAAAGTGTCCACCTGAAGAGAAGGAAGCATGTTCAACAACACCACAAAGATAACGTTTAAATTGAAATAGAAAATAAGCATAACTCACAATTTCTAAAGTCTCTGTGCTAACAAGAACCATTGGGAACTCAATAATTTCGTGCTTGAAGCTTGGCGGGTTATCCCTTTCACAAGTTGCTTCAAAGTCTACAACACAGATATAGTCGTAGTACTTGTCAATAGGAACTCCCTCCTCGGCAGCAGACTGCAGTTTCTGCTTCTTGTAGTGGCTCTTCAACCTCTTCTTCATCACATCTTTTACACCTCTAAAAAGACAAGCCATGAGTTAAAATGATGCAAGTTCAAAACCATTACACACATAAAAAAAACGTAATTGTGAAAAAATAGCGTGCAGGTGTATAGCGTGTACCTTGTGTCAAGCT
This sequence comes from Knipowitschia caucasica, assembly GCA_964034765.1. Taxonomy (NCBI): domain Eukaryota; kingdom Metazoa; phylum Chordata; class Actinopteri; order Gobiiformes; family Gobiidae; genus Knipowitschia; species Knipowitschia caucasica. The sequence goes on from OZ035823.1 coordinate 17,725,708, forward strand.
TTAGATCAGACAGTTTCCTTCTAAGCTCTTCCATGGACATACGATTGATCTGCCCATTAGCCATAGCTATTTCTTTATACACAGGATGGCTGTAGTCTCCATTGGGCGGAGGGGATGTAGACGTGTTGGGGACAGAGTCTTCACCAGCACATATCCTGAGACAAGACTTGAATAATGAAAACAACAGTTATTTTCTTAACCGTGACTCAGTAAATGATTGCAACAAGAGATGGCAACTATAAAAGGACCGAGTCGCTAATGCTACACGTGTAACTTTGGGTGAATGACACACGCTAGATCGCTTTCTTGTATAAATCAGCGTCAAAGGCAAATAAAGGACAACACCGACCTGGTCTTTATCGTGTCTGAGCACATCAGACATGTTCAGCCTGATGTTGTCTGTATAAATGTTCTCCTTGTGGTCGTCCATCCAAAACACAGCCGCGATCCAGTGAGTCCCTGCTTAAGTTCAGCTGTTTATGCTGCTTACAAACCGTGTAAGACAAAACACGAATACGCTCACGTAAACAACCAAGCCCGTCTTACATGAGACCAAAGAAGAGCGTACACAGTGGCAAAATGCGACAAAACGAGCTGTATTTGGTAAAGTTTAGGAAAGCGCGCTGTTCGTGTGAGGTCAGTCCTGCAACTTCCGCCGGAGTCTGAAGAGGGAAGCGCGCCCCGTCTGGACAGGAGGTGCACTACAACATCACATAGGTTTGTTTACTTGTTATGTCATGTAACTGATGTGTTGTGTGTATGTGCCAATTACTTGCATTGTAAATGGCATATATTGTTCTATTGTATCCAATGGTTCTGTATATTTAACTGGTGATTATTTATTCTGTCCATATTTAATATTTACAGTCTATGGCCCACATCCAAGCCATCAGTGCACGCGTTTAAGGAACATCATCTACATAATAACAATTGTGAATTACATTAGCTTATCTTATATTGAGAGCTCCTTTCATACTCTCCTGTGACATGCACTGCAACACCAAAATGTCCCACTGTGGGACAAATAATTCTCTTTTCCTTTTTAGTTATAAAAGTGTAATAACAATTCTGTATCAATCTCAGTATCTATATTGAATTATTACATACTTATTTTATCATTATTAATCATAATTATTTGTTGTCAAGGGAATTATTTCAAGACACAAACCAGATCATTTTTTTCTTATGCCATTTGATGCCGTATTGTAATTAAGTTTACTCTCTCTCTCTGCTTCACAAATAAAACACAATAAATGGACCAAATGGGCTTATTAAATGCACAATAAAGGGAATTTAAACTTGAAACCATAACAATGTGTTTTACCCAAAGTCAAATTGTTTGAGTAATTCTTTATTTTCCTACATTCAAAAGAGTTTTAGCGCTATTTAAAAATGTGTAATTTAAAGCCCACGTCAGCTATGATTAAATGCAACAATGAGGATCATTGTTATATTTGTATCTACTTCATGTAATGTGGTAGATACAAACCAAAATACTGCAAAAACAGCAGAAATGTTTCATTAAAAAAAAAAAAACAAGCGACTCTCTGGAACATGCCCTTCATCTCCAGTAATACCATAAGAGATTATAGAGCGATCATTGATCATAATAGAAGAGATTTCCAAATGTGAGGTCAGGTTTGCGGAGAGGCAACATCTGCTTCATGAGGGCCATAGAACATGGGGGGAAAAGCAGAACAAATATTTTCAAATTAATCAAAAAGATAGCTTTCAGTTTATATATTTATTTTCTTGAAAAATAATAAAGAAAGTGAAAACCACCACAGAATTAGAATTTCTTAAAACATGTTAAAATCTAAATAAAATCAGTTGTGAGAAATCATTTTAAAATCCCTCAAAAAGGCTGATTTGTTTCAGATTATGGGCTTGAGAAAACATACATTTTATTACCCACACAAAACAATAGAAAGAGTGAAGGCATCGGTCTCAGGATCATGTTAGAGTGCAATGCTACATTGTTTAAATCTGAGTCTTGGTGCATTCATGTAAAATTGACTTTAAAAAGATACTTATTCATATTATTTATTTAATTAAGTCAACCTTCTCAAAAGTTTAAAGCAAATAACGTAAGTCTGCTTAAACAAAATATACAGCAGCATGTCTTCAGTCAGTACTCATAACAAACCCTTTCCTCTTGCAACATAAATGGAGCAAGACACAAAAGGCTTCTTGTTAGTTTGTTTGGTTCACTTTGTTCAAGATCTATGTAAAAAAGATCAATCACTGGTGTCGCACAGGATCCTCTGCTCAGCAGGAGGTGATGACAAGACCAACAACAGTCAAATCAAACGGCGCTGCTCCCTTGTTCTTAAACACTTTGTGTTGGATAGAAAAGGTTAAAAATCCATCTTTTCATTTGTAAAATTGTGGTGTAGCACCTGTTTAACACTGAATTAATCAGTCAAGCAGTGCAATAAACAATTGTCCTGAGCATTACTGCAGTTTGAAAATAAATATGTATTTTTTAACATTTGATAGAATTAAAGAATATTGTATATATCTTTTCTATTCTGTTCTTCCCCATATCACAAAGTTATGATCAAACAAAGCACCAACACGTAGACATAGATCAAACAGAGTATAGAAGGCCATAGGACTAAAAGAAACACCACAAATATATGAACAGCACAAGACAGATACAAACCATATAAAGCAACCTTTAAAAACGTATTAAAGCAGGCGTATGACTGTTTCCAGCACATGGATGACACAATGCCAGTAATAATCACTCCACCCACTGAGAATGCTAAATCTAAATTTACCCAACATATCTTTATTTGGTCCAGTGTACAACTGAAGTGAATTGCTCAACATTTGCACCATTCTCCAACAGTAAATATAAAATTACATATAGTGGAGAACAGAAGTTTATATTGTGTAAAAAGGACATACAATGATGTAGTTCTCATGTTTTAGGTCGGTTTTATTTTAGCAAAATTATGTCTATTGGGTCAACCCCAAAATATTGAAATATGTATCTGTTCTGAATTACTCAGTTTAGAAGAATTTAGAAGCACTATGTATATATATGACAGAAATGTAACTTCAGACAGTGAGAAAAAAATAATATCTCCGTGTATGTAAACTTCTGGTTTTCGACTCTATATTGATTGTTTCTGTGTAAGTTTTGAGGGCAGCTCGATGGTTACTGTAGGCTACCACTTGGTAAGTATGTTGCATGCAAAGCTTGGAGCCAGTGTGGAGAGTGAGTTCATGGAGAAAAGTGCTGGTATAGCAGCTAAGGCTGCATGTACATCTGTATTAGTCTCTTCTCTGCAACATGTCATCTCTTGAGGGACAGTTCATCGGCCTTTTCATTTCCAAGTGTAGTTTTCAACTCAAGGTGGAAGCAGAAGTTTTTCTACAGCAAACTGTAAATGGTCCCAATTCTTCCAGACCAGAGCCAGCACAGACACCCCCATACAGGTGAGGGCCAGGTGGAGGCGGCTTCTCAGCAGCGGGGCAGTAAATTTTGCAGCTGTGGAAACACACACCAGGATGACGGTGACAATGGCCAACATAATGTTTATGCATTTCCCCAGAAGCACTTTTGCATCTGCATTTTCCAGCTGCACGGTCTGCTGCTGCTGCTGCTGCTGAAGCTCCAGTTTAGACACTCGAGTCTGGCACGACTCCAGGGCTTCCTGTGGACAACATACCAATACAAACACACGTGAGACATCATTATAGATACAAAAAATGCAACTATTCGGCTGGTATAATATCTTTCATATAGACGTAACATATTTATGTTACGTCTATATGAATATGTACAAGAAATGTGTACAAAAGATATGTATTAATTTGCCCATCCATTTTTTGCGCCCTCTACTGGAGAATACACATAATAACAGCATAAAGGCAGCTCCAGGTGAGCACCACTCAGATAAGCCCCACAACACTGATAAATTCACTTATGTTATTCGCTTTTCTGATGTAAATGCAGAAATTTGTACATATAACTTGGATTGACAACAAGTGTATAAGTAGGGAATAACCAAAGGTAATGGGGATGATTTATTTAGTTATTTAGTAGTCATCTTATTTGTGGGCCAACATTTTTGTTTCTTACCAAATCATAACGCAAGTATTTTACCTGTGTGTCCCGGGCGCGCTCATAGGCCTGGTAGGCCACCTTTTCCTCGATGCTGGCAAGCTCCTGTTTCAGGTTGCTTGTCTCATTCTGGTGGAGCTCTGTGAGGTCATTGAGCTCTTCCTCTAACTGCCGGTACCTGTCAGACAGAAACACCCACACACATGAAGGAACCAGCGGAGGCAGAAAGTGTGAGAGAAGCACAATGCATAATGGACTGTGTGGGGGAGTAAAGCATAGCAGCAACCACTACAACCTCAATGAGCCAGCTGAAATCTGTCCTTGTGTCATGAATAGTGGTTTGGGGATTTTTAACATTTATAGTGTGTGGTCTGAGCACACAAACATACATGATAATAGTATATGCAATAGCTAGAACATATTATCAAATACTGCACTTAATTTGCTTTTGGTTATGTTAACTATCATAGTTCCAAAACATCTTGGTTCTCACCTGTATCTCTCATCCTGTAGCATTTGTGTCAAAAAGCCTTGGTCCCGTTTGAATTGCGTACTCAGATTTTCAATGTCCTCTGACAGCTGTGCCTGGGCCTCCCTGAGTTCCCGGACCATCTCCAGGACTTCCTCCAGACGCCCGTTTGACTCTGGCCGTCCTGGATCACCAGAGCCTGTCCCCGACCCCCCGGCAGCGTTACCGGTGGAGTCAGCAGAGCCGGACGAGGCGATGGAGCATTCATCGTCACTTTGATACTTAGTGGCTTTGGCTACAGTGGTGGCACTTCCACTCAGGCCTCGAGCAGCGCCCTCTACCTGCAGACCTGACCCCGTTTCCATGGAGCTCTTGAGGTGGGCGATATTGTCAGCACTCCCAAATTTGTTTCTGATGAGGTTCGCAAACTCTCGTGGTTTGTTGAAGAAAAAGGGCGGCGACAGTGTCACTCCAGGACCGATGGTTTTCACTTTGTCCAGAGTGTGATGCCGTCCGGTCGCACTCACGTCTCGGAGACTGCCCTCCTTACTCTGCATGCCGCTCTCCTTTGGGTTCCCATTCTTATGGCCGTGTTTGCCATTGCTCTCGCGGTCTTTCAGGCGTCGATGGTACTGTTCCAGTTTTTTCTGAAGCCGGTTGATTGTGTGAACGGACTTCTGGTTTTTCTTTTCAAAGATTTGGCGTATTCGTTGGACCTGCTGCTTTTCGGCGTTGTTCATAAGTTTCAAGTACTCGGCCACGTTCTCATCTCGTGCCACTTGTTCCACTTTTATCTGCTCTGTTACCTGCATAGAAATGCAAAGTTACAAAAAAAATCAGTTCTACTTTTGAAGAGTCGTGCAGAGTAGTACTGTCACAAGTAATATTGGATATTGAACATCAAATAACTAACAGGAGGTGGAAACGCCAAGTATCCCATTTAGAACCCAGCTGCCGTTCCCAGGTAACGAAACTTCCAGATATGCTTTCAAACACTTTCATTGGATGAAAGCAACATTTACAAATATACACATTTTATTTGTATGGAAACACAGTGACATGTTTAAATTTAAGAACAAACCAATATCTGATCCAAACAAAGCAAAACACAGCAGAGGTTTAATAATTTCTGTATAGTTGACTGTATTTTAGTGATAGACTCCAAACCAGTTGTCACTATGGTGGCAAACGAATGGGGATTTGTACCAAATAAACCAAATAAACATCTGATCCAGGTCTAACTAAAAGGACAGTGGTGATGATCCAGGACACTCAACTCAACATTCAACAACATTTATAAACATTGCTCATCTGCCCCTTATGGACCAATGACGCTATGTGTTTTTATTGTTGCATTTCTTGTGTTGAACTGTCGATTTTCTGATCTGTATTGGATTGCTGATAAACGGTATATATGAGTGTCCAATAGTGTCGTGTACATATCCCCTCCCCCCATTCCTCCAGGCTACGCCCATTTGGAGGAAGATTTGAAAAGGAAATGTGAGTGACGTAGGCCCTCGAGGAGCAGGGGTGAGAAGTTCTTTAAGTCCTCCGAGATAACTACTGTTGTGATTTAGGGCTATACAAGAAAATGTTTTATTGAATTGAAATGTATTAATAATATCCAAAAGATAAATTTAAGATATTAATGACATGATATTGACCTCATGAAAAAGTTAATAAACAACTCAATAAGGATTTTTAGAAGTATTGAAATAAGACTTCTAAATGTAGTATTGTGACAACACTAGAGTAGAAAGTGGCCCATTAATTCATGGGTGAAAGCTTTGAGCTGCAGACACAATATAAAGAGTAATTTGAATAGTTTTTTCATCTCGGACCTTTAGGATCTTCTGCTGTAGACTGTCGATACCCAGCGCTCCCTTTGTGAAGTCCAAGCCCACCCCCTCATCTCCAACACTGTTCACCACATCCAGGTTGGACTCAGATCCGCCACGGCGCATGGGAACAGGGATGCTTAGGATGTTGGCATCGGAGCCATAACGTTCTGCCTGAAACACAAACATGAGACAAAACCGATTAAAATCAGAATCCTTATTGCCGTTGTAAGAAACAGTCATGGTATGTGGTGCAAACAAGTAATAAAATAGTCAAAATAAGATTGCATGCATAATATTCTAATAAATAAAACACACCACATTTAAAAGTGTGATTATCAATAAGTGTCCACAGGTATGATACGATAACTTATCACCGGGATCCAGTGATGAGTTATGGAGTGTACATGTATACAGTGCCTTGCGAAAGTATTCGGCCCCCTTGAACCTTTCAACATTTCGCCACGTTTCAGGCTTCAAACATAAAGATATAAAATTTTTATTTTTTGTCATGAATCAACAACAAGAGGGACACAATCGTGAAGTGTAACGAAATTTATTGGATAATTTAAACTTTTTTAACAAATAAAAAACTGAAAAGTGGGGCGTGCAATATTATTCGGCCCCTTTACTTTCAGTGCAGCAAACTCACTCCAGAAGTTCAGTGAGGATCTTTGAATGATCCAATGTTGTCCTAAATGACTGATGATGATAAATAGAATGCACCTGTGTGTAATCAAGTCTCCGTATAAATGCACCTGCTCTTTGATAGTCTCAGGGTTCTGTTTAAAGCGCAGAGAGAACCATGAAGACAAAGGAACACACCAGGCAGGTCCGAGATACTGTTGTGGAGAAGTTTAAAGCCGGATTTGGATACAAAAAGATTTCCCAAGCTTTAAACATCTCAAGGAGCACTGTGCAAGCAATTATATTGAAATGGAAAGAGTATCAGACCACTGCAAATCTACCAAGACCCGGCCGTCCCTCCAAACTTTCATCTCAAACAAAGAGAAGACTGATCAGAGATGCAGCCAAGAGGCCCATGATCACTCTGGATGAACTGCAGATAACCACAGCTGAGGTGGGAGAGTCTGTCCATAGGACAACAATCAGTCGTGCACTGCACAAATCTGGCCTTTATGGAAGAGTGGCAAGAAGAAAGCCATTTCTCAAAGATATCCATAAAAAGTGTCGTTTAAAGTTTGCCACAAGCCACCTGGGAGACACACCAAACATGTGGAAGAAGGTGCTCTGGTCAGATGAAACCAAAATCGAACTTTTTGGCCACAATGCAAAACGATATGTTTGGCGTAAAAGCAACACAGCTCATCACCCTGAACACACCATCCCCACTGTCAAACATGGTGGTGGCAGCATCATGGTTTGGGTCTGCTTTTCTTCAGCAGGGACAGGAAAGATGGCTAAAATTGATGGGAAGATGGATGGAGCCAAATACAGGACCATTCTGGAAGAAAACCTGTTGGAGTCTGCAAAAGACCTGAGACTGGGACGGAGATTTATCTTCCAACAGGACAATGATCCAAAACATAAAGCCAAATCTACAATGGAATGGTTCACAAATAGACGTATCCAGGTGTTAGAATGGCCAAGTCAAAGTCCAGACCTGAATCCAATCGAGAATCTGTGGAAAGAGCTGAAGACTGCTGTTCACAAACGCTCTCCATCCAACCTTACTGAGCTTGAGCTGTTTTGCAAGGAAGAATGGGCAAAAATTCCAGTTTCTCGATGTGCAAAACCGATAGAGACATACCCCAAGCGACTTGCAGCTGTAATTGCAGCAAAAGGTGGCGCTACAAAGTATTAGTGCAAGGAATAATATTGCACGCCCCACTTTTCAGTTTTTTATTTGTTAAAAAAGTTTTTAACTGTTGCTAATACATTTGGTTCCACTTCACGATTGTGTCCCACTTGTTGTTGATTCTTGACAAAAAATTAAATTTTTATATCTTTATGTTTGAAGCCTGAAATGTGGCGAAATGCTGAAATGCCGAATACTTTCGCAAGGCACTGTATATAAGTAAGTGCAGAAGGGATAGCTTTTTTTCCTTTTTGGCAAAATGTATGCTCTTTAGGCATAAGTCCCCTTCTGAAATTCAACTCAACAATAGAACATTGACACACAGTACTAGTACTATTGCAACAGCACATCCTCAGTGGGGTAAAACTAACCTGTCTCACAAAAGTAGACAATGTGGAGGAAGAATCTTTTTTAATAAACCAGTTTAGCAGATTTAAGGTATGAATTCTAATTTGTCATTTGAGCAATATACAAAAATACACAAAACGACTGACCTACCCAGAAGGGATATTCTGCCAGGTCTTGTTTTTTTGTCTTTTTTTAAAATACATTTTGAATTCATTTCTCATTGGCAAACAAAAACACACAACCACACAGGTCCAGGAAGACAAAAACCAAATGCAGATAGCTTCATGAAGGCACCACCAACAAAAGTCATAACCTAATGTCTGTGTTTGTGTTCATCCGGGAGCTGAAGAGATTTATTGACTCTGGAAATCAATTGAGTCAGTTCCGTTTGATCAGTTTTTGACAAAATGCAAACAAATGTATGTGTTTGTCCTCATGGCGTCTGTGGATGGTCAGAGCCAGAATCACTGTCAAACCTGCCAGTCCTACTTCTGATGCTTAATACAAGTGTTATGGACATGATCTAGTGTCAAAGACCATTAGCACAAGCATATTACCTGTGTATTGTGACTGAAACCCGCGTCACTGCATGACAGCAATGTGTGAGAGTCATATTTTGGGCTGACCAGCGCCTGGCCGCGTGGCTCAGAGTGCGGCGCGTGCATTGTGCATTCTCCATGCTTCTAAAACGGCCACGTATCTTTATACAGCGCTACGGCACCCTTTGCTGCACACTGCTGAGTGTGCCTTTCCGCTTCAAAAGACACGTGCGGTAAGTATAGGGGATGTAAGGTACAGCAGGCGTTGGAGAAAACAAAACAAGAGAAAAAAAGAAAGAAAACGCAATTTTGCTAGCTGGGGATTGCTGGATGTCCAGCAGTCATCACAACTACCTCCAGGTCACAGCCCAAATCAGGGGATACTTAGAATAAATAAAAATTTGCATATATAATTTATATATATGAATATAATTAAATGTATACGTATATGTGTGTGTGTGTGTGTGTGTGTTGGTGTGTATATATATATTTTTTTATTTACTTGTATGATACATAATAAAAAATCTGTGCCCCGTGCTTTTGCAGAGCATATAAAACTAATCAACAGCACTGACACAATTGATTTACAAAATCAATAAATCTATTCAGCTCAAGAATGAACACAAACACTCCCAGAAAGAGAAAAGGAGATGTCTAAATATTAAAAGTCACAACCCTTTGTAATGCTGTGATTCCGCTGTGAAAGAACACAGATATGCACACACAACACAATAAAAAGTGCCATTTAGAAGCTTAATTTTGAGTTTGACTTGGCAATGCTACACGGTTTCAACTGACTTGAGAAAACACACAGATGAGTGTTAGTGTGTGACCGGGCTCTAAAACACTGCTGTGAAAACTCATTCACAAAGAGAAGTGCTTTGACTCACCATCATTAAAATCAATGAACCTTCAATTCAATTTAAACCAATCAACATGTTAAACATAGCACATGGTGTGAGAATGAATTATGCATGAAAACTCCTGCTGCTGTAATCAGTGTTATACAACGTTAAGATTACATGTAGTGTGTAGGCAGCAGACAGTCACAGCACACTGCTTTGTACAATAATCACATTATCCCTTTTCTTTGAAAAGCCATTCTGCTTTTGTTCTTGATTGTCGTGTATCTTCCTCTGGATGGACTCATTTTATTTAATACAATTAAGATTAGTTTTGAGAATAGGTTTGATAAAAAGGAAACAATAGAGAAACTAAACCCAGAAAAATATGCACTGCAATATAGAAATGTAGAGACAACGAGGGCTAAACAAAACATGAATATGTTGAATAACTCGAAATGTCTTGAAGTTAAAGTTCTGACATTGTTGAAAATAATAATAAGAAAAATTACCTCCCACACAATGGTGGCCTTGAGGCTCTCGGTAATAAAATTGTAAAAACCAGGCAAAATGTGTATATATTTGTCGAACAACATGTGTGTACGCAAGTCTATAGGCAGGACTAAGAACTACTGGATGGCTAGAGCTGAAATTTGGTGTGTGATGGCAGGAAGATCCCAATAAAATGTTGGGATAATCCGTGGCCTATCTAACTAGTGCACATTCTAGTTACATATTTCGATGTATTCCCAACAAAACAAATGTTAACATTGCCCTATTGCCTTAACATTGGCTGTAACAAACCACAGCCTCTCCCTTGGTCATATATTTACATGATGCTTTATTCAAATCACAGCAGAAAACAAAGACTGTATTATAACACGTAAAGCACAAGGCTAGAGGTGAGATGAGGCGCTCTCCTCATGTGAACGAGCTGTGCCTGAAGCAGACTGTCCCGCAGGACTGCGCACTGAACCACCAAGAGAAAACACGCTTTGAATACGATATACAAAAAGACCTGCTGCGGCGAACACACACATATTGTGTACAAGTCTCTCCATGGCCTCGCACCAAAATACACAAGTGACATGTTAGTGCCATATGAATCGGCCTCGACTCTGAGGAGCACAGGGACTGGACTCCTGTTAATGCCCAGAGTCAGGACTAAACATGGGGAGGCTGCTTTTCAGATTCATGCAGCGAAAATCTGGAGCAATCTTCCTGAAAGTGTGAGACAGGCCTCCTCTCTTACAATGTTTAAAACAAGGTTTAAAACAGTTCTGTTTAGCTGTGCATACAACTGAGGGATTTTATATTTGTATCTTTCTTTTTAATGTACTGTGACTATTTATCATTTTATTTTATCTTGTCTTGTTCAGCACTTTCAGTTGCCTTGTGTATGAATTGTGCTATACCAATAAACTTGCCTTGCCTCGCCTTTTGGTGAAACGTTATGGACTGAATAAATGCCATTGTAATGCTGCTTATGTTGTGTTCAAGGCAACTAAAATATTTCCCACCTCTGATTTGAAATAATACCTGGGCTGGAACACCATTTAAACTGGGTATAATTCCCACTTGGGAGATGATGCAGAGGCTCCCACTTCACCAGTTCAACCGTCACATTTTAAGGCAAAGTTAATTGCAAAGCAGTAAATCAGTGAGGTTTTCCAACATGTAAACTCATAACGTGTGTAGTTTGTTAGCCTGCAGTTTAGCGCTAATTTGTTTACATGAGTTAATTTGCTGGACATTCTGGAGCACTGGAAAACATAGTTATTTAGGACAAAAGAAGTCCCCTTTATTGAATTTGTCCTTTGTGAATCAATAATTCAATCCATTTAACAGCCACAGGATAGGCTAAATGCCCTAAATGGATTGAAAGGCCTGAGCACTGACAATCCCATTCTGGTTTTTGACATTATTTGTGGCAGAATAGACCAATTTTATGGCCAACCGAGCACTTGGAGAGTACAGGCCTCCACACAGAGAGAAATCCCTGGATCCAAGACCATAGGCAGCCTATGGTCTTGGATACCTGTACATTTAGTTTAAAAATCCACCCATACCTTTTGGAGTTAAATAAAAAGAGAGACAGAAAAATAAATCCTGGTGATGATCACATTTCCATCTTGGCGGATGTAGTTTTTGAAATCCAATTTTTTTCCTCAAACCTGGTAAAACAAAGGAACTGGTCATGCTGTCATCAATCCTGGCACATTGCTTATTGTCCCACACACTTTTTCATATTTTTATTTACTCTAGACTTGGCTGCTAAATTAGGATTCACTTCATAAATCTACGGGTTGTCATGAGATGTGAGGAAAGACTGAATAAACCCCAGAGCAGTCTTCTCATGCTGTGTGGTTTATTTTAAACATGCAGTACCTTTGAATCTCTTCCACATTGACATAACTTCCATTACTTTGAATCCACTTCCAAGGTTGTGCTCAGGATATATAGCCTACATGATAAATGTTTCTCATTTCAAATGCTTACATCCCTCTGCCTTTGCACACACCCACACAATACACTAAGCGGGCAAGAGGACCAACAATATGGGGTAGAACAAGAACAATTACCAAAGGATGTTAGTCACATTAGCTATACAAACCTTAGACCACAATGATAACTGATTAATTCTGCTGCTCTTGTTGTTTGTGACTTAATTAATCTGTACCACTTGCATTGATTCAATAGCACTCTTCATCCACTACAAAGCTCTAACAGTGTTGCGCTGATTAACAAAATAATGTGGAGTCCCTCAAAAGCCCACTTTATGGTCAATCAACCTTTATATCTCGAGCCAAGGAATTATTTGGGTAATTGCCAACCTATTAACCAAACAATTCCCAATAATATTTTTTTAAACACTCAACACTTACATACAAGTGCTACACAAAATCAGAGTTAAGTTTCCACAACATTCAACTTAAATTCATTTGACAATTTATAATTCAGGGGACAATGGGCCTCATGTATGAAAATTGCGCAGAAAAAGGTGTACATTTTGGGTGTAGATCCCAGATACGCAAAATCTGACGTGGCATTTATGAACATGTGAGATACGCACAGATCTGAGCGTACGCACCTGCAGCTGTTGATAAATGCCGCGCTCAAAACCAGCGTATTTATGAAAGTCACGCCTATAAATATTCAGAAACTGCCTGTTCCACGCCCTGTTTTTGCGACAGGTCAGCAGGAAGTCGGCTAAGAAGCCGCAAAAAGCACGCACTTCTGAGTTTATTCACGTTTTTAAAAAAAAAAAGATCTACGCTATATTATATATACACTTTTTTCCCTAGTGTCTAGACTCACTGCAGCACTCAACTCTCCTGAAATTTCGACGTAAATAAATAAATAATAAATAAACCTGAATGAATGAATTAACTATTCTGCTGGTGCGCGTTGCATCCTATCTCTGCTCTGCGGAGAACAGGGCAGTGGCTGAGACAGTTTTGAGTAAGATCAGGTGCATTTATGGGGCTTTATGCACAAAACTAAGGAAAACCCACATTGCTTTGCCAGAGGTGAATGAGGCAAAACATATGCGTAATTACGTGTACGGCACAGGGTCTGCCAAAGGTTGTTCATGCATATGTAAAAATAAATATACCCTATATACGCTACGCTATTTATTCAGCTGCATTTTGAACAAATTTGCAAAAATGTTTTGATAAATTATAAAAATCTTGTGTGCAGCGGTGGCTCTCATCAATGAAGCGTCTGCAGCGTCTAGTGAATGCACTGAAGCGCTGTACACTTGCGAGAGCGTTTGCGGTCCAGATTTTACAGAGAAACTCTGGAGCCAAGACTTTTGAATGACAGCATTTGAGGAGTTATGTGGCGCGACCTCTCATGAGACATTTGGAGTGAGCAATATCATAGTCCATCGGTCCATGCGTTAATGGGGTGTGTGTCTGTGAGGCTTACACAAATCTAATGAAAACATAAATTTCTTTACCAGATGTGAGGAATACAAATAGCCGTGCGTAATTACGCAGCGCCTGCCACAGCAATAGCTGGGTCACACATCCCTGTCGCGTAAAATGTATTTGTATAGAGCCTTTCACTGTCCAGGATCACAAAGCGCTTCACATTTTAAAAACATACAGATCAAAATAATACACACAGAAGTCAGATTTAAAATAATTGAAACAGAAGAGGCTCCTCATCATGATCTGTGATTTATTCGAAGTTTGCGTGTTTCCAGAGTGTTAGACTTTTTCTGATGCGCAGATTCAAATTCCGAAACATGATGCTCCATGAAAACGCAGCTTATAATATTGCCAGAGTAGGAACATGTTTATTGTTGTCCAAATCCTGAATTTAATGCGTGTTTTGGCGTGTTGTGACAAAGGGTGAAATGAGCGTACACTTTTACACCACCTATTGACTTGGTGTAAATTCTGTGCGTACCGTACGCTCACGTCCAGATCGATAAATGCGGAAAAGTGTACATTATTTGCGTACGCATCATTTACACCCAAAAAAGAAAAAAAAAAGAAAATAAACAAAAAAATCATTTACACCCTGATTTGGCCGGACGCAAGTTTCATACATGAGGCCCAATGTCTCAAAGAGATCTGCACATGAGCCACATGAGCCATCAGTTATTTAAGATACCTCTACCAAGAATCCAAACACAACAGATTGACAGTTTGTTAGTACGAGCCACAAGATTTCAGAGGCAAAAGCGTCACTGCAATGCAAACAAAAACTCTCATTCTAGCAGCGAAACTAACGTAACAGAATGTTTTTAATCACAAAAACACCCATAGTGTGTTTGAAATGCGGAAGAAGCTGATTAGAAGAGCAGCCATATTGGATTGTTTGGACTGGCCTTTTCCTCTAACGAATGAAGGCCTCTGATTTGCCATCCTTACGGCTCATATTAATTACTAACTTGATATTAGTATTGTACTGGTGATTCAAGTATCACTGTCTTTATCTGAAAACACTATAATTTTTGAATCTAATAATATTTAAAATGGCAATTGAAATCTCGGTGAAGCCCAGATGGAGTGAGTGGTTCATCTAAGAGTGTGAGAGTGTTGTGACTGAGGAGACGTCCCCAGAGCCTCATTAAAGGCTGCTCCCTGATGACGCTCAACATGTATTTGATCAGTTTGACTCATTTATTCATAAACATGCTTATTACAGTAACTGAACCAAATTAAATTATATTTGTTTTTTAATAGCCCTGGATCACAACAGCAGTCGTCGTGGAGGACTTTACAAAATTGTTGAATCGCCAACAGCAGATCAGAGAATCAAACAATTCAAATAAAATAAATGCAATAATAAAAAACACATAGGAGCCATTGGTGCATAGGGTACAGGGATGACCATAAACGTTCATAAATGTGCTTTAAGATTATGGTCAAATTTTCAGATAAATGTAAGGATTTCACTAAGGACATGTGACATCCCACAAATGTGCAGAAAGATAAACCTTTCTTGGAAATTCGCCTTGTTTTCATCTAAATATGACTTGTGTCATTTTTAAAAAACATGTAACTACATACATCTGTCTACATACCCATGGCATCTGTCTTGCCGTGCGTTTTATTCATATTATAACCTTGATTTGATTTGCCATAAACACCGGACAAGAGACAAGGTTAAACGAAGTGAGCAGCTGCCAATGTCGTAATCTGATCTGCGTATGGCCATTAAATGAATCTATCTAAATGAGTACAGCTAATGATGTGTCCTGATGAATAAACATCTTGAGCTTTTTAAGAAAATACTGGGTATAAAAATATGGTGTTCATTAACAGGAATTTTAACAGGAAGATTGTAATTATATTTACACGCAGTTTAGTGCTCTAGTGCTATTCACTCCACACAAATCCACACATATTGGATAATTGCAGCTGAGAAATGTATAGACAAGACTTGTATTAAGTTTGGGTAGAGGGCAAATCAGCAACTTAAAAAACATTACCACTGTAAAATTCACATGTCAGGGTTAAGCCTCCTGCCAGAGCGACACAAAACACAAGACATAACGTGATTATAAATGTGCCGTTTGTGGGGGGAAACTTGTAATCTCTTCTTTTCTCTCCTCTCATAATGTCATCTGAGATTTTAATCTGCACTCCACAAATAAAGATTACTGCTCGGGTTCAGGCTGCGACTAAAATAGTGATTGAAAAATAGAACAGTGATGTTCAGTTAAACACAAGGCCTTTAAAGAAACCCAGTCGTCCAAAGACAGTAGCTCAGTTGGTAGAGCATTGGCCTTAAGGCCAGAAGGTCGTGGGTTCAATTCCCACCTCTGCACCTTCTCCACCGACTCCCACTGATGACTGCTGTCGTTGTGTCCTTGGGCAAGACACTTAACCCCACTTTGCCCAAAGCCCCCACTGAAAGATCAAGGCTATGCTCACACTCAGAGAGCAGCCGTCCTCCTGTGGACTCACCACCTGCAGAGGGTCAGTGAGGGGCTGGTGCTATGAGACTTGGGTGGCATCTCTGACTGCCACCCCCCTGACCCAGAAATGGATTAAAGGGTAGAAAATGGATGGATGGATGGACAGTCGTCCAAAGTCATGTTTCCAGGCAGCATATCAACAATGAAGCCAACACTGAACCATTGAAGAGAATTCAATTAGTTACTCGCAGTTTGGTTGTATCACTAGTTTTTATTACATACTCTACGTGCATTTTAACCTCGTTTAGACCACTTTTTTTCAGACATAAAAGACAAAAAGACCATGCTACTTCAGATGATCAGCTCTCGGCTCAAAGCATCAAATAGAAACTCACAGGGCTCATTCCTACAAGCGTGCAAAATAAGTTTCTAATGAGACGAAGACAACATGTTATGGTTTGATTTGTTCACAATCACAACATTTAACTTTCTGTAGGGACAAATGTATGTTATCTATTTAATAAAAAAGTCATCCTCAGCTTGTAAATAGTTAATTATATAATTTAGACATTTTAAGCAAAAATTTTATTCCCAAATTATGGATATCAAATAGGCATAATGAACCATTGCTTACAGTACCTGCTAGACTTTATAAGCGCACCTCACTATGAACCACCACATTTGAAAATAAAGTACACATTGTAGACCGCGCTTGAATATAAGCCGCATATTTTATTGTTGTAATGTGACCAACAGTTGACAACAAAGCCGATAGACGACTGTTTTAAATGGACACACACAACAAGATTTAAACTACACTGTTGACTTGTTATGATCAAAGCTGACGTTTGACATTTATTGTTCATCTATTTTGACAATAAACATGCGTCCTATAGCTACCTGCTCTGACAACAGCCCAAATCATATCCTGTGCATTTGGTGCATTTATTTGTGTCGACTCTCTGCTGTTCACATAAACAGAGCTGACAGAGCTGTCTCCAAAATGGTTGCATCACTATATAGACTGCAGAGTTTAAAGAACATGAAAAAAGTAGCACCTAATAGTCCGGCAATTGCTGTGCTCCACATAGCCCTTGTGTGACTCTGTGCAGATCCTGGCCTGAATGCAAAACTGAACTAGATAGTACACATGAATAGTGAAACATATCCCAGCTTTGGTCCCTGCAGTTCGCATACACCTCCACAGACAGACTAGACAGAGTCCTGGCTGTTGTGTGTGGGCCATGAATCAGCACAGACTGGAATGTAGGTTAGCCTGCACTAGAATTGAAGCTCTGTTTTAGTAAAAGGATATATAACAAAAAACACAGCACATGAAGTGATTTCATTTCAAATTGACACACTCATGGAAATGTTGGAACAACATTCTATTCAAGTCACATTTTAAATCATTTGAGAAGAGACTTCAGTGAAATAGGATCCAGCCCCTTTGTACTACACACTACACAACAATCACAATGACATGGGTTACAGACTGACAGCAACACCTCAGGACATGGAGCAATCTCATTTGAAAAGAGGAAGACTTCAGCTGCACCAAATGCAGTGTACTAAAACGTGTCTTCTCGGTAAAGTGACAATAAAATAAATACCAAGACACAGTGACATTTCTTTTAACACAAGTAATTGACTCATTTGAAGTATTGAAACACTGAAAACATTACAGAAAAACATGTATGGGAGTTGACTGACGAGTATAGTAGTCTTTATATCTTAACTTTTAACGAAATCAAATAAAAACTGCTGCTGCTTCATTGGATCTTTTTTAAGATATCAATCATCATTCCCATCGAACATGGACGCTACTACATTGATTTTCAGACATGCAGAACTGAAAGTTATATTCAGTCTGATTCTGTAGCGCAAGTGAGCGTTTTTCCAGTGTCATCTTTACTTTCACTACATGGACAGTAGAGTAATAATTTGGACCACATCCAACTACACATGTAATATTAGCTTAGCATTTAATATTAGTTTCTTATCCTGTTGAAACATCGGGAAAATGACAACGTGCGATTACCTGTTTGCTTACATTGATGTGCAACCACAGTCCAAGTGTACGAGTTTACATTAATACAACGATTTAAATTAGTCTTTTATCCAACTTTTCTGCCTCACACGTAGTGAATGACCTGTTTGTGTATTTTCGATTGGCAGATTATTTGCTCATTGCTTAATCCGGAGCTACTCCCGTGGTGAGTGCATATCTCCTGTCAGCTTATACCCCTCAATGCCTAATCCAAAAGCAGTGAGAAATATAGTAGTGCTTACGCCTACACATCACTGATAGCAATATTAGATGAATATTGGTTATTCATCAGTGAATTCACTAATTCACAATTTAAAACTAGTTGTAATATAGTTATCAAAACTAGTTGTTTATCTCAAATAAAAAATACTGTGTAAAATGCATATGTTAAAGAAATCTTTAGAGCTGTATTATGGGGCTGCTCTATTAATTGCAAATAGCAGAAATATTACAATTAAGATACATTTATAATTTTGTGCAACCTTACTCTATTATATTCTCCAGTCCCCACAATTTACCGCTACCTCAAGGGTCATTAATTCAACCCCTGTAAAGAGAAGAAAGATTCCTCCAGTTGCCCCTGACAACAGATGTGATTGAGTAAAGCTGTCGTAAGAAGCATTGATGCGAGTGCCACATTGGTCAGCGCCTATTCAACAGTTCATTGTCTGTGGAGGCACATTGTATTGGAAAGGGCCTGCTGACGAAACAGGATTGTTGTCTTTCATCTTTAAAGCTGCCTGTAGAAAATCATTGGCTGCAAGTGCACAATTTGAAAACATATTTGCAAATAATGATTATATTAAGGACGTACAATAAAGTAATCACTGTTTAATAGTTATTATTACTCTCAAGAACAAAGTATGCAGTTTGTGTGAATAATTGCACTCGTTGGGCAACGAGAGTAAGTGCAAATCGAATCAAAATTGATATTTTAGCGGATGCATTTAGCAAACTGCATGCAAAGAAAATGAATAACCTGAGGAAAACGTACATTGATAGTAGCCCACTTTGAATGAATATTTGTCAATGGAACTTAATCCCTATTGTCTTGTTTTAAGCTAGAACAACTTTTTTCTCAGTGGGAAATTCCTTCTTTTTGCTTTACAACAATACACCATCAAGAACTATGGTTTGATTTTATCGTGTTGTCTAATCAATGTAAGTCTCAAAAGTTGTTATGATTCATGCAAGCTCACTTAAAAACATATATCGTAAATCATTCATCAGAGAGAAAATCACTTGCTTCTCTTTATGCATCCCTGTTGGTTCTTGGTTCTTATATTTTGAGAAAAATCCAAAGCAATCCAGAGTTCAGCCCAACAGGAGGGATCAGAAAGAGCGTGGCCATGTTTGATCACATTTGTCAGAAGTCTGGCTCATGCAGCTTCATAAAAACTCACTCAAACCAGAAAAAACAAGATGAATCAAAAATCATCCACAAGATTCAGCCTGCTGTTTCATGCTGCATTTGGAGGAGCCTTTTTCTGGTCTAAATCATACATTTAGTTATGAGCTCTTGAATCATTCTGACACCCGTGGATAAGATGACAACTGAAAAACGATAAGTAAAAGAAGCCGGCCCCAGAAACAATCTCTCAATCAAATAAATTCAGACAAAACTGTAATGTGATACAGTATAACATATTACAAAATAGATTTTTATTGAAGCATGCAAACCAAAACTGATTTTGGTTCAATTAAGATGTTGTTTTTGCTTTGGATTTTCTTCCTTGAAGTTACATTAGGGCAATTACTATACACATTTTCTGGTGAACATAGGCGCTATCTGCATCGTAAGTGTTTTCACAAACTCTGGATGACCTTTGCTCCCTGTGCCACTCCTATTGTTGCCTTTTGTCCAGAACGATCAAATGGCCTTGGATAACAATCTTGCAGTTATGTCAAATTCATGCTGAACAGTGAATGTGAAAAGCAATAGTCTCTCTAAAAGCGTTCGAGCAAAGTATATGGTACATTATCACACAGGAAAATGTTTAACAACATTGATAAGGTAAACTGAAGTAGCTGCATGGTATTTATCCTCGTCATCACCTGCATGTGTCAACATTAGTGCACGAGGCTGTCAGTTGGCACAAACCACTGATTCCATCCATCATGGACTGAGGCAAGAAGCAGCTACATCTATTATGAACATTAAGAAAAATGGTAATATTAAGGTAATATGAAATATGAATAGTAATAGTGATAATAAAACAACCATCGCTAACACACTACAATCAATAATGTTTTGTCAGAAATGTGGAGTACACAGCAGCACATTCTGCATGTGTAGAGCAATAAAGGACAGTAAGCAGAATGCATGGCATTCGCAATGTATTACTTCTTAGTACAGTAGCAACCTGTGATTGGGCAGTAATACCTCCATGTTACATACACTTACAGCGAAAGAAAAGAAAAAACAAAAGCACAGAGTCAAACCTGCTTCAGATTGCCATGGGCACAAAATGTGCTGAGCCAACAGTGGGCATAATAAAGTCTATTGAAAAATAATAACATTGTAATGCAAGGTCATCTGGAATACTCCAGAAAGTATTGGGGTGAGAGTTTACACATGAGGTGACGTTAACGTGATTTGTAGCCTCACTTTGTAGACTGGTTTACACCCCATTCCAATGCAAAGCGAATGAGTTCATTTTGAGTAATCCTGGACAGATTCTGTAGATTATCTTTGAAGAAAAAAACAGCCTACGGAAATATACTTCATAAAAGGAGCATTATACGCAGACATCACTGGTTTATGAGATTCTATTAAAATCTGTTCCATCAGGTTGGAAATATGGAACTGTGAGGAATCAAAACAAGTTGTGACTCGTTCACATGAGCACATACCAGCTGTTTCTGTGCAGTCTCAGATCGGCTTGAACACACACACATCAACTTTTGAAGGTTCTACCCACACACCACACATCATCTAAGAAGGTAATACATAATTCAGGCAGACTTGAGCTTGACCACCACAGAACATCGATGTGTGAACCATCATGTCCACTTAAAAACCACTGCGACAGACAGCAAGGATGTTAAGCAAGCTAGTGATGCAACAATTTATATTTACCATGTTTGATCCTGTATGTGAGCGTATAATCCTCGATCAAACTTGTCTGCAGAGTCCGAGCACAGGGCATATTCAAGCTGCACTTCTCGCTTCGCAGTCGTCCAGCGGATTATCGCCAATTGCTCCCGAAACACGATCCTCTTCCACGGCGGACTCAACAGGCGAGAGAGAGGGTCACACCATAGAGCACCCGGGCTCTGTGGACCAGCACCGCAGCCGCTCATCCAGCCCCATAGCCCGCCACAGCAGTCTCACCGAGCCCGAGAGAGAGAGTCGACAGCAGGCGAGCCGAGCGAGTAAGCCCCGCCCACATCACAACCACAAAATCAAATATTGGCGGGCGTTACGTTATTGTTATTGTTGGCCATTATAATGAAAATTAGGTCGTCTCATGTTTTAGAATGTGAAATAATATCTCGAATAGAATAACAATATGGTGAAACAAGGCTATGAAGGGTAAAAAAAAATAAAAAATAAAAAATGTGTGTAACTCCCTATGCTACCACCAGGGGATGAGTCTATTGTTTTTTTGTTTTGTTTTTACCCACAATTACCAAAATTGTAACATGGTTTGAAGCCTTTAAAAGCAAATTAAAAGAAAACACAACATTGTTTAGAATGGGCGACAGTGGCTCAGTTGTGGTAGAGCATTGGCCTTAGAGCCTGAAGGTTGTGGGTTCGAGCCCACCACAAGACCTATTTCTCGAGTCCCACTGATGACTGCTGTTGTTGTGTCCTTAGGCAAGACACGTAACCCCACTTTGCCTGAACCTTCCGCTGAATAATCAAGGCTCACCACCTGCAGGAGGATCAGTGAGGGGCTGGTGCTCTGTGTACTGGGTGTAGCTCTGACTGCCCCCCCACTCAGAAATGGATTAAGGGGAAGAAAATGGATGGATGTTTTAGAATGTGAAATGATATCTTAAATAGAGAATATATGGGGAAACAAGGCTAGGCTAAAATATATATATATATAACTTCCAACTCGCTGTGCAACCATCAGGCGGATGAGTTGATTTTTTTGTTTTACCGCAAATCCAAATATTGTAACATGGTCAAATTTGAAGCCTTTACAAGAAATGTAAGTAAACGCAACAATGTACAGCTGTTTTTGAATGTGTCACCGGCAAAGTGTGACGATTCTCCATTTAGATAAACAAGCCAGTAAACAAGCCAGCACAGGTCAGTTTAGAGTAGACTGACCAACAATCTATGGCCCTATGCAAAGCTAGGGTACCAGCTTTCAAACAACAACAACATTAAAAAAACAAAGAGAGAGCATAACATAAATTAAAATCCAATTCTTGATGAATAGAGAATGCTGTACTATTATTTGTTCACATAATTTTTACTTTTACAAGACTTTTCTTAAAAAAGAAAATATTTAAGAAAAAGAAAAGTTAGATAACCCAGCTTTAAGATGCCCTTTCTGCTGCAGGTCATTTTGTGTGTTGATAAATTGATTGATGACAGCATCATAATGGATTTTTTCAGCTCAAAAACAATGGACTACGGAGGCTGATTGGCATGAACATAGAACGGTACAGGTAACTCATGCCTCACTACAAAGGCATCACTGGTTTGATCCTGCACATTACAATAGTCTTTTAGTGTGCATACCCCATGGCTAGTGGGGTTACTCACGGCACTACAGCTACCCCGTCATCCAATACATGAATCTCCTGTGTGATCAATGAGGTGACGGGTGAATGGGCAGATAAAACATAAAATGAAATGGTAATTAGAGGAAGTAGTAGAACAATATGTCTGCCGTACGTCTGCTTTCATTGAAAACATGAATAGGTTTGTTGCAAGCAGACTAAATATCTTTACGTTTCTATAAATTTCTGTACAATAAACACAAAGACATGGTTTTCTTTACATCTAATCAGGTATGCATGTAGGCTGCAAGCTGAAACTCTTACTGTGGCCACAGCTGTTTACCTTCAGTGCTAAGGTTGAATAAATAGGTGTCGGACAATACATTCAAACCTGCTCTGGGTAAAAACAAATGCTTTACACCGACTGAGTGTCATTTCGACTGTACCCCTCATATCTCAAAGTAAATGTCTCATCTGTTCCATGTCGTGAGCAAACAAGAAAACGCTGTATCCCAAGAGAAAACTTAGATGTATTGTCCAATACCAAGCGGTGTATGGGGTGTGCCATGAATGATTTAAAGACACAGCAGGTCTACAGCAGCCTGTTTCAAAAATAAATGATTAGTGCTGTTAGAAGCTCTGTCACATGAGATGCCAATACTCTCTGGACTCATATTAAGTATTTATCTTGCCTTTATTACTCAACTGTCTGCTGCACGGCCCCATGACTTCACATAAAACTCCTGCAGCACCTTTGTCCGTTTTCCATCTTTCATTTGAGCTTGTGCTTCAGCCGCTGACCTGTCGCCTGTTATAATATACTAGGAATGAGTCAGCCAACTGTTCATCATAGTGACAAGAGTGTGTTCCGACAGCCCACCGCCACAATGAAGGAGTCTGTACAAGAGAGAATCACACCTGGCACGGACGCTGCCTGTAAGGTCACTGGCAGTGTTATTGAAGTTTGAAAGGGATCCAAACTAATAAAGTCATTTTAACATGGAGTAATTTAGAGTATTGTCACGTATAGATGAGTTCAGCAATTCACTTGCGCATCTTGCTTCTAAATAAGACCAGACATCCGGTTAATTTGTTTCAAGAGCTGCATTTAACTTGGTGTTTCATATGGACCATTAGGAAACTTCGATTGTACAGAGTTATTGATTGGTTAAGTGCACACAGGAGCACATTTGAACAAATTAATCCATTAACGCCAGGACCCTCAGAATTCTGAAAAAGCAATTTGAATCAGTTTTTTTGTCTACTTTAATTAAAATGTGGCAATTTATAGGTTTTTAAAATTCAATTCAACTTTATTACAGACTTTAGGTCCAATTTAAAACATACAGACAGACAAGACAAAACAAATCTTTGATTAGCCCAAACTGATTGATAACTTACATATATATAACATACAGCAACACAGTTTGTTAAGGGCTTCTTAATGCTAACTGCCGTCAAGTATACAGTGTATTGCTACGGTAACTAGCTTTAGTGTAGCCTACTAAAGAGTGTTGTTGCATCACAATTAAATGCCAGGTGATTAATTACGTGTGCATTTTTAAGGCAGAAGTTTATGGAACCATAATCAAGTCAATAGGAATTTCATTTTGGAGTGAAAATGACAAACGGCAACAACAACAAAATTACAGAAAGATGAAAAGTAGAATGAGATGATTTCCCAAACTGGAACTGAGTGATTACAAGAAAATTGGAATGTAAAAAAGAACGTAGTGTAAAAGGAATGCAGGCCTTCAGGGTGGTGAAAGTTGTGCGGAGATAAAATATAAACAGTTTGTTAATCACAGCATTGTTCTCTTGTCCCACCACTAACATTTGTGTTCTTTATGAACATCCTGTTTGACTTCCCGTCTCTGTCTCCACAATCCCACCCCCACAACCCCAAGGAGACATCCTCAAAAGTGATCAGAGGACATCCTTGCGGGAGACTTGTTGAGGAATATGGATACAGACTGAACTGTTTGGCCCTTAGTTTTAATATAAATGGATGGATGGAAGATTGTAATCCAACTGTAATAATAAATTATTAACGCATTAATACACATTTATTAACTTTCATGAGCATTGGTCATCCCGGTAAAGTTAGAATCGTTTGATTCTGTGATCTGTTGTTTGCCAATTGACAACTTTGTAAAGTCCTCCAAGGTAGACAACTGCTGTAGTGATTCCTATTTCCCTATATGTCACTTATCAGCATGAGCTTCTTGCTTTCTCATTTCCTTTTTCTCATTGAGATAAGTCTGTGCCTCTGCTTCCGCACCATCTGAGATCAAAATTATGAAGGAAATTACCAAAGAAATGTGTCTCTAATCAATTGCCACACATCCCCAATAGTACGTATGTATGTATGCCAAAAGTATATCTAATTTTTTTTTGTTCTTTACAAGTTTTGTCCTGGTTTAGGCTTATACCCAGTAGATATTGTCTACTTGGTTAGGCATTGAATAAATCTAGTTAGTAATAGTTCACACGTAGTTCAGCCTTGAGTAATAGTTTGGTTGAAAAGGGTCGACAAGAGAGAAGATACAGTTGAAAAGTCGTGATTAAAAGAGATCAAATGTTGATCATAGAAAAGACAACTTTATGGATCCCTGCAGGGGGCTTTTATTTGAGCAGCATCAGGAGATAAAAACATTATATTACAGTGAGGTAAAAATCACAGGAAATTATTAAATTAACTATTAATAAAACAAATATAATAAGTGGCAACATAAATGGTGCCCATACTGTACACAATGAACATGGTCACACAACAACACAAAGCTTAAACACACAATCCGGTGAGATAGACAAAAGAAAAAACCTGTATTAATCCTATTTATCCCACAGTGAGGAAACATCAGTGGTGCAAACACAAAAAAACAAGGGAGCACTGAAACAAGATACTTTAGAAATAGTTAATACAAGAAGTAGTAATTTTTAGAGAATAACTTTTGCGCTTAAAGATCTGAGCTGGGGTATAAAACTATCATAACACTTTTTAAAAGTTCTGATCAGCATTCAGAGACCCTTTACAGTTGAAAAACATCCCTTAGGCAAATGAAAGTTGAATAGCCGTGCTTTGTTTACTTTCAAGACAAACAGCATCTATGGTATGCACACATGCTGTTCTCTGTCTGCAGCCGCTTTGTTCCAGCTCATACTTCTGCAGATGGTTCAGAAATCTCTCTTTTATGCCTTTTATTTTCTATAAAACTATATTTGCTTTAAAACGAAATATACATGAAGGCATGAATGCTTACTACATTTGGTTATTTAAAATAAAATGATTAACCCAACAAATGTAGGCCAAAGTACTGGCTTATTATGTCTACTCTTTTTGTAAACATGTGAAGAAGATGACAAAGTTTGGGATCGCGTCTTTCATTCAGACAGAAGACATGTTTTATTGTCAATGTTTTTTTTTTTTTTTTACACCATGCATATTTAATCATGAAAATGAATGGCTTGTGTTATAATGTAATGCTGTATAATATGGCTAGCAACGTGACAAATCAAACTTATCAGTAGCCGCAGCCAGAAAAGACCAACAAACACATGACGGCACTGGATCTCTTTAAAGTCGTCCATCCGCAAAACCCCAGTTCTTTTCACCCACAATTCAGGGGTGACTGAACATTGATGCTTGTTCCTCCAGTTTGAGGAACAAATTCAATTTCCTTTTACTTCAAATGTGCAATGTAATCTACTTGCTTCTTTTTTTTTTTTAACAAAGCACCTTTATATTATATATATATATATATATATAACTATAGATAGAACTACCAAGGTGCGTTGTTAAAAAAAGAATCCGATTACATTAGATGATATAGAATGTAATAATTGCCTACTAAATGGGACTTATATTTTTGTATATAACATACATGTAAGACTTACAGCAGAGATCTCACTGCACCAGAGACTCTTTGAACTGATCTGAGGGGTCACACCTTCAAAGTGTAACGGGCTAAAAAAAATTCCACCTGCACAGCTACCATCTCCCACAACCTTTGCTCGTGGCATTTTAGTCCCTTTGTCTTTGTCAAAGGGTTCTAATATTTGTGTCAATATTTTTTAAAGAAAATAAAATGACACAAAGAGATAGATAGACAGATAGTTTATTGATCCTCCGTTGGAGAAATACAGGTGTCCAGCAGAAGAAAAAAGATGAAAGCTGTCAAAAAGGGGTGGCATAAAGAAGTCAGATGGAATATTGCATAATTTCTGATTTTTTCATCTGAAATCATGCCACTATCTGAAAACTCTCAACTCGTTCAACAAGTTTCAATGCATTAAATGCGTTCTTTTTTTCTTAATAAGAACAAACACACACAGATCTCATGCAAAACCAAAAACAAATGGAAATAAAACCTCAACATTTGTAAAACTCATATGTTTACTTCAGTTCTCTTATAGTACTGTTCCACACATCAATGGTACTCTGCCTAGTAGCGTGCACATTCATGGTGGACCGCTCCAAATAGTAAAGTAAGTTAGTAATTTTTGTCGGTTTCAAAAAAATGAGAATATGAGTAGAAATGAGGCATCCTACTCTACATGTATCATCTACAATCTTTAACCAGTGTTTTGGCAGTAAAAGTGACAGCCAAGGCAGACCACAGCTTTACTTTTCTTCATTATAGATTAAAGAACAAGATGAGCACTGTAAATGTAACTGGGTGCCTCTAATGAACAGGATTTACTTTGAGATTGCATAACATGGATTTCAAAGTTGTTGAATAGGAGAATAAAGCTTCTATTTAAATATAGGACCACATGTTTTTTTTTTGGAAGATTGCCAAACTGCAATACAATGTGACAGAATCGGACCAATAAAAACTTTTCTTCATCTGAATCCCGTCCCGCAACCTCAACTGAACTATCAAACCAAGCAAAGAAAGGATGCATGACAAAATGCCCAATGATTTATTTTAAATTTTGGAAGTGAAAGACCAGCTGCAGCTCTGTCTCGTTGCACTGTGGTTAATTTAAGGCGTGGCCGTTTTCCCTTCCAGATAAATTGAGTGATGGAACTGTGGGGCCTGTCCCAATAGTGTGCTGGAAGGATGGAGAAGGCAGAGAGATACTGTTCAGGCAATATTACTGTTGTTTGTAGAGGGGGTTGCTGTCACGCGCTGCCATTATGGAAGCTCCACTGTTGCTTTCAAGTTGTTTCTTCTAGTCTTTTTTTTTTTTTTTTAAGACAATAGAGTACAAATAAATGTGTTTATTTCCTGTGGTAGTTTCAAGTCACATGAAGGCTCCAGCTGCCTTTCAACCACAAAACCAAATTCCAGTTCTTAAAAATCTCTTAACCAATAAATCCTAAAACTACAATACATATTTTCCAGGTAATCAAATCTAACTTGTTAAACAAAATGTATTTATGAAGCAACAGCAAAAATTATCCACGAGTGTGTCCAGTGTTTTAAGAGGAAGTTGTTGACCCAGACAAGGTTATATGTAAATGAGCTGCGCATATGCTTTTTACAGGGACCAAATATAACCGAGATGAGCTCTGCGCTGAGCTTTTTGCTGCAGGGTGTTCACAATCATAAAAGGAAAGCCGTTATAGATATCAGGACACAACATATGTAAACATGCATTTTTAAAGAAACCTGTATCGACATCATGTAATTGAAATGTACTTGAAGCCTATGAAATCAGTTGGCCTTAAGCCTGAAAGAAATGTACGCTACTGGTTTCGTCGCTCAGGAGACAAATTAATAGTTCACTATAATTATGAGAAATGTGTGATGAGTTCAGGAAGACTGCTAATTGCATACAAGTTAATTGTGTGTGCGTGTTACGTGCTCTGTGAAATGTCATTATCATCACCGAAAATTACACAAGACCAGACACACACGTTTATCACCAATGAGACATGTGACAGGAGCAGATATAGATATAATCATGTTTAAGATCAGTGTGCCTCATGTGGATGTGACTGAAAAATATAGTGCACAGAATTAAAGTCTAAGATACAATATGCTTAAATTAGGAAAACTTGTTTCTGCAGATTATACAAAGCATCTCATATAGATTTCCATAGTCTCTGCTTCAGCAACATCTGACATCAAAATAATGATAGAAATAGACTAAAGATTAAAAACATTGATTGGAGATCCTCAGATCCTCAATACATTGCCAATAACATTACAATAGGGTCCTGTTTGTACAGTACGGCAATCGGATCCAACCCACAGTTCATTCCATGCACAAAAAATAAGTATATATTTTTGTTCTTGGTTTTGTCCTAGTTTAGCTGATATTGTCTACAACTTAAATACTGGGTTAGCTGTGGGTTAGCCATCTGGTTGGTTCACTTGTAGTCCAGCATCGGAAATAGAGCCGATATAGATATAATCATGTTTAAGATCAGTGTGCCTCTCGTGGATGTGACTGAAAAATAAAAAGCGCAGCAACAAGAGAGATATTTTCTATAACCTTTATCTGTAGTTCACACACAGTCCAAGCTTCAATATGCTTTAATTAAGAAAACAGGTTTCTGGAGATAGGATTATACAAAGTGGCTAATATTGATTTGATATCTTATACATAGGATGAAGTTGGACCTTTTGAGAATGCAACATAATATAGCTGAAGTTTTTGCTGCACAGTACAGTTGTACAATCTGGATCAAGCCGAATCTTTGTTTTGCTGACAACATCGCTTAAGGGTAGATAGTTTCTGTAAATGTTACAGGCTCAGTTTTAAAGAGGCTTTTTCTCAGGCCTTGAGGAAGGTGCACTCACTGGGGAACCATATTAATCCAATGTCCTACCACTGCTTCCTTGTTGACTGACTTTTTTTGTTGCCTAAGGAGCATGGCTGAGTTGACAGGAAGAGTCCCATTATGTGGAATTGGTTACATAAGACATTAAAACATTTTGTTGTATTGTGAGGCTTAAAAGTCATGAAATCCAAAGCTCGTCAGCATGAGTGACGCAAACCATAAAAGAGAGAACTCAACAACACTAGTGCAGGTACTCAGGGCACATACCCCACCAAAAGAACATCTGCATTTCTCTCTGCATCATCACACTACATATCAGCTCTATCAGTCCAGTATCTTTACACTGTCCTGTCTGCCTGCACAGACAGTGAGGGCAAACACACAATTACAATGGGAGGTACAAGTCAACCATCGCTAAAGTACCACATTATTGTGAGAAATGGTTAGGTCATTTATTGAGAAGCGATAAAGATAACAATTGTCCTGTAGACATACCAAGTCACATACCTTAGTACTAGGGTCAATAACTTAGAACTTAAAAATAGCAAAACTGGTACAACCTGCTGACTTTTGCACATTGACACAACTACAGGGTAATTAAAAGCACAGATAAGACAAAACATTTAACATCTATGCAATACACAATGTTTCGGCATACATACTACTCTATGGTAAAGGTGGTTTCATCTGTCCCAGTTACTATTTTCTTAAAGCAACAGTCTGGTATTGTTTGTTCATATTAGGGCTGTAAGAACTAGTCAATTTATTATTAAAATATTATTTAAGTCAATTTATCATAATTGAATTTCACAGTTTAACTAGTCTACATAGACCATAGAGCACATGGCCCAACATACCATTTATAAAAGAGACTTATTTCAACCTTTTATTCTAATCTAAGTATCTTAAACGCTGAATAATCCATATTCTGACTCGGTAATTGAATTGACTCACTAATTTAATTATTAAGAAAATGTATTTATTTTTAATACTAAAAATATTTGTGAAAAGCTACCACACTTTGAAACCACAAAAAAATTATTGTGCAATACTTCTGGGTCTCAAAACTATTTGGTTCTATCACTACTTTGCACATGCATTAATTGTGGCCTCTGACATCTTTAAATCAGTATTTTCAGTCAGCCAATCAGTACTGAGCAAATAATGAAAAATAAAGCATATAGCAAGATAAAGACAGCTTGTAGTGGTCTGGTTTGTTCACAAGAAGTCACTTAAACATGAATTTTATGTACAAACAAATTATATTCAAGAAACAAAAAAGTGAGGTACTAATCTTAACAGATACTTGAATTACCAGGTGTCAAGTATCAATAAAACTCAACTCTACCTCTGTGATATAGATGAGCGGGATGGCGCTGTAGTTCTTCCTCATGCCTTCTCCTCCGCAGCCAACGGAGCCACATCAGCTCCACAGAAACCTCAAACTTCACTATACGAGCACTTAAGAAATCTGCCTCCTGTGCCATCAAAGAAATTAGCCTCCAACAACCAGCTCTCCATTGCTCCAAAGCTTGATGTACACTGGATCCATACTGAAACAAATTCCCCCTTGCACTCCGCTGTGTTCCAGCTTGTGGGCAAAATACCACCTTAAAAGGCATGAAGGAGTCCGAGAAGGAATTACCTGATGCCTATCAGCCACTCTCCTCTGGCCCAGACGCGCGCTTTGGCACAGAAAGCTCCGTTGCCAGTCAGGAGGGATTTATGATAGTGAAATGGAATAGGACAATGGCTGGGACGGAGAGGGCATACAAGCGTGAATCAGAATAATGTTAGTGCTAAGTTACTGATCCTGATGTGAATAGTATAATGTACACATAGTATGTCCGTGTGTTTATGTGACACAGCTGGATTTGCTTATCCTGCTTTGATATTAACAATTGTATCACAATGTATCAGTAATAAGTTGATAATGGATTTTAATATTTTAATCATTAAGTGCATGTAAGACAAAATATTTAGTGCTTGTGGAGCCTCTGCAGCTCACTATGTATGTATTCATGATTTGTATTCATTTAACAAGGCATGTTCAAAAAATTGCAGCATGTAGACCAACCTTTCCTGGGTCAAAATTAGGGCTAAAATGTGACTTCACTATAAAGTAGAGTATGAGGAGAAATGTGATAATCAAACTATTAACTGCAGCAGAATCCATGTTCCCAATCCTACCACCAGTGGTGCATATAAAGTTAGTCAAACTATTATTAATTTAATTCCAAACCTGAACGGTCAACACACAAATACACGGTTTGGGATAGACAAAACAGAGGCCTATGTTCCATCCCTCTCACCCATTCAACACAGTCATTTTAAAACCAAATCCTTATCCTTCTTACTACACACTTAACACTCAACCGTGAAGGAGCCTCCACATGCTGTATGAAACTGTCTTGTCATCAACTCCAAATCAAGTCAGAATCAGGACAAAACAGGGGTGTGTAACTCCCCACAGTTCTGATCAAGTTATGAACAAATTACTGAGCCTATGGAATATTTGTAAATAAAAGAAATGACTACAAATGTATATTGACTGCCTCAGGTAAGGACTTAAACATTACTGATACTACCTAAATGTGGAATAAGTACATGATGCTGCGCTTAAACAGAACATCTACACATTGATGTCCTTAAATATGATTTATTTATTTCTAGTAAAACTGATGAGTGCTATGTGTGGGAGGGGTTTTCACAGGGGCGTGTCTCGTATGTTTACTGACGATGCCACAACTCTGACGCCAAGAATCCTTCCAAGTGAGGAGACCAGGAACGAGAGGAAGAATTGCTGGTGAGGAGGTAGGTTTGGAAATGGGCCACACACCAAAACCGGCCCAAAAAATAGCGTACACATGAGACATTGCCGGGAAATATACCGAGAATGAGCGCCAACAAGTACAAAGTGGGATTTGTTTTCAGGAGATGTAAAAGCAAACTGTAAATATTGTTCATAAACTAGGCCCTCTAGAATTTCCCCGAATCCCCCGATGCTGTACTGCACACAACTGCCATTCATAATGTATTGTACGTTCAAACGCTGCGCGAATCACACTGAAAATATGTTCTTGATGAATACGACATGAAAAGACTGAAAAGGTACACCAATAAAAGAGCACCATCTAGTGGTTACGACAAGAGTAGATGATATTTTGAGATCGTGGATCTATGACTTACATGGAAGTGCCTTTGTTTCCCCTCTTCTTCCTCCTCTATGCTATCCCAAAGAGGAAGTATGGGTGTTATGGTGAGCCTCCTCATTTAATAAATCAAATTTCCTGAAAAAACAAGGATATCGATTGATTTGCCATATCCAATGTGTAAAACAATACTTGTGCTCATACACAAAGTAAAGCCTTTCTCCACTTTGAATAGTTGACATAACATGAAAGCAAAATGTACGTACGCACCTCTTGTTTTGTTCCAGTCCTTTGCAAACTCCAGTCTGGTTTGGTGGCTCCAGGTTTGAATTACGTCATTTTAACATGTTGTTCTTATCCAATCAGCATGAGAAGACTTCTCCACACCTTTATGTGAAATGCTGGTTGCAGCTAAGTTTCCTTGAGCTCAGCATAATCCTTCGTGATTAACATAGAGGTCTGTCACAGACACTGCGGTGTAAGCTTACTGTAATGTATACTACAAAGCTCATTGTCTAAGATACTGAGACAAGGCAGGCATTCTGTTAAAGAAACTAAAACACTGGCTTACTTGAGGATTAAAATAAATTAAAAAATCTAAAAAGAATAAAATGCCAAAACTGAGATATATAGTAAAGAACGCACATTCCATTCATATTACAATTAATATTTTATTTTGAATGTCGATATATAATTTACAATTGAAAAGTGATTATTCTTCAAATCTCACTGAGGTGTGGTTTTTGGAGGCTCCCACTCATGGATCTTCTTGCGCGTTGTTGGATAAGGAACATACTGCTGTGGAGAACCACTCACGTTGAACTGATGCACCTCAGCCAAGAACTTCTTGGGCTCTGGTGGGTGAGTGGTGGGGGGATCATCTGTCATGCAGTGAAGCCAACGATGCCTTAAAAAAAATGATGCTCTGATTTCTTGTGATAACATGCTGGTGGTATAATATAGTGAAGTTGTATTTACCACTCAGCTGGCACCATACTGCCATCCACCTCCCAAAGTGTTTTCTTTCCATTCATCTCAGTGGTGTAGATCACCCAGCGATGGCGTCCTTCACAATTAGAGAAGTCAATTGATCTATTGTATGCTTTTATTCTTAACTTATCAAACTTGTATAATATCACATTCTACCAAAAAATCCTTTAGACTATTTCATAATTACACAATATATATCCTTCAAGAGATTTTTACTTTGATTCATTTGACAGTCATGCATGTTTTTTTATATTCATATAGAAACGACTTGTCATTCTTCATTTTAGTTTGAAATGCAAGAATGGTAGGAAAAGAAGAAATGTAAGAGTAGATAATGTCTCAAAATCCTATACTTTGAGATTTCTTTAGATCAATTAATGTAATCATTGATTGGATTAAACACTACACAAATTAAGATATTGATCAGAGCTTCCTAATGTAATGAACTTAACCCGTCAAAGTCTGAAATATATAAAATCCAAAATGGCAAATGAGCAGCTAAACCATAGGGTGCCACAGTGGGGCAGCTGCAACTGTAAGTTGCCAAACTGTTGTTGTGTCCTTTGCCTTTCCCATAAGTATGACATGTGTGAATGTCACTGGTTCAGATCAGTAGAGTGTATGGAGTGAAAAAGCACTATATACAATGCATACCTAATGCATAATTATTATTACTAAGTATACATATTTAAATGTATAGTTTCTGTATGACAACACTGAGTTTTGAAATGTAATGTATACGTGACTTATTGTACTATATTATGATATACTATAACATATACACACTAAGATATAGGGTGGGTGAGTAAATATAATAATGTATAACTTTCCTTCTCTAATCTAGGAAACAGAGAAACGCATACATTAGATTAACTTTAATAGTGATACAATATAAATAAAAAAACTGCTTTACACTTAATACTTGAATACAGAATACTTTTATAAAAGAAAACTTACTATTGTTCTGTGTAAAATAAACGCAATCCAAGAACCATACTTACCAAAGAAGTAATGTTTCTTATCTTCAAAATATTTGTTGCCATATTTATCCACACCTATCAATGCTCCCGTTTTTACATCATTCACTCTGTTGAAAAACAAAATTATGTCAATAATATTGACATTTCACAGAGCTCGTTGGCTGTGCGGAGGTTAGCATTCATGCTAACAGACATGTCAGTATCATGACAAAAACCATAATTTGACGATGTAATATACTTTTACAATATAGCAAAGAGTTCAAACACAGAAATAGGCTTCTTACCTTAAAAGCTGCAGTAGAAAGCCTTTAACTCCTCCATGACCTCCTATTTGCCCCAAAGCCCTTCGGACGATGTTAGCATATTCCGCCATCTTTGACGAGTTCGGTAAAGTCAGCTTGATATTCACAGATTCGGACTTCCGCCATGAATATCTCACGAAAGCAACGTTGTTAAACGAAAGTAATGGTGCCAAAATGATCACCTCTACTTAGGCTAACTACTACAACATCGATTTTTCAAATCCAATGCGCTGTTTTAATGCAGAGAAATCCATTCAATCCAAGTGCAGAGAAAAGCGCATAGGGAGCGTCAACAAGTATCAATACCAGCTTTGTAAACGAACAATAGCTGTTACTTGAAGCCATGTACACGCACAGAACTCTAGGACACAATAAATAACTAACACTTCTAACTTGTACAACCTTTGTTTTCAGCATTCGCCTCTTTTTTTATATTTTTTATGATGAAATATGACTACAAATCTTGAATAACTTTTTTTCTAAAAGGGGCGTGGTCACCAAATTCTCAGGTATGATCAATAACTACAATATCTAACTACTACAACTTTTGTTTTCAGCAGAAATATCTTTTTTATATTTTTTATGATTAAATATGAATATGATTTTTGAATAACTTTTTTTCAAAAAGGGGCGTGGTCACCAAATTCTCAGGTATCATCAATAACTGCCATATCTAACTACTACAACTTTTGTTTTCAGCAGAAATATCTTTTTTATATTTTTTATGATTAAATATGACTACAAATCATGAATAACTTTTTTTCAAAAAGGGGCGTGGTCACCAAATTCTCAGGTATAACCAATAATTAAAATATCTCATGGGTTTGTCAGTGGTGTTGAAGCTGATTCCACAAAGCTGGATGTGGTCCAGTTCCACTGCTACGGAGATAAAATAATGTTCTATTGTAACAGGAATTACATTTCATTATTTTATGAGTAATATGCAAATACACATAGTATATACAATTATCAAATATCACATACCATTGTGCAATGGACACAACACTGCTCTCTTATCACATTCTGAAGAATTTGGTGACCACGCCCCCTTTTTAGAACAAAAGCTATTGAAGATTGATAATTAATCATAAAAATGTAACAAAGAGATAAATGCTGCAAACAAAGGTTGCAGTACTTAGATATGTTAATTATTGATTATAACTGAGATTTTGGTGACCACGCCCCTTTTAGAACAAAATTTATTGAAGATTGTGACACTTGTCATGTCAGGATGGCACTTATGAAGATGTTGGAGGAACAAAGTGCACACCCAGGGTGCAGGTTTATTTACATTGGACAGCATGTCATGCAACACTCTCTCTGTTCAGAGTTGGTGGCCTGCTTTTATAGCATATGACAGTAATTAAGCAATACTAACTGCAGCCCTACAGCAATAATTAAAGTAGTGCTTTTACACTCTTTTTATTATTATTATTTAAATTTACAAATGATTTATTTATTCTAAAACTATACTAAACTGGAAAGATAAAACCCAGGAAACCCCTCCACCCTCTCTGCAGAGTGGATGAACCCGGAATCCTCTTTAGGTGCTCCGGCTCCTCAGGACTTATTTGGCCGGAACGCCTAAAGAGGGCAGACAAGGGAGTAAAAGATAAGTATATTTAAATGTTGTACATTTATTCATTTTCCTTAACTCACACTCTTTTCCTTTACAGGTCCGCACCTTCACATACAAATCAATCTTTAATAAATGTTTTAAAACATTAGAGTCTGTCTAATTCATACTCCTGTTAACCCTCGTAAAGGACTCTTCTCCATTTATAAAAAGCCATTGAAGATTCAATCATAAAAAATATGAAAAAAGGTATTTCTGCTAAAAATAAAGGTTGTAGTAGTTAGATATTGTAGTTATTGATCATACCTGAGAATTTGGTGACCACGCCCCTTTTAGAAAAAAAGTTATTCAAGATTTGTAGTCATATTTCATCACAAAAAATATAAAGAGAAAAATACAAAAAACAAAGGTTGTAGTAGTTAGATATGGTAGTTATTGATTATATTTGAGAATTTGGTGACCACGCCCCTTTTTGAAAAAAAGTTATTCAAAATTCATATTCATATTTAATCATAAAAAATATAAAAAAGATATTTCTGCTGAAAACAAAAGTTGTAGTAGTTAGATATGGCAGTTATTGATGATACCTGAGAATTTGGTGACCACGCCCCTTTTTGAAAAAAAGTTATTCAAAAATCATATTCATATTTAATCATAAAAAATATAAAAAAGATATTTCTTCTGAAAACAAAAGTTGTAGTAGTTAGATATGGCAGTTATTGATCATACCTGAGAATTTGGTGACCACGCCCCTTTTTGAAAAAAGGTTATTCAAAAATCATATTCATATTTAATCATAAAAAATATAAAAAAGATATTTCTGCTGAAAACAAAAGTTGTAGTAGTTAGATATGGCAGTTATTGATGATACCTGAGAATTTGGTGACCACGCCCCTTTTTGAAAAAAAGTTATTCAAGATTTGTAGTCATATTTCATCATATTTAATCATAAAAATATAAAAAAGATATTTCTGCTGAAAACAAAAGTTGTAGTAGTTAGATATGGCAGTTATTGATGATACCTGAGAATTTGGTGACCACGCCCCTTTTTGAAAAAAAGTTATTCAAAAATCATATTCATATTTAATCATAAAAAATATAAAAAAGATATTTCTTCTGAAAACAAAAGTTGTAGTAGTTAGATATGGCAGTTATTGATGATACCTGAGAATTTGGTGACCACGCCCCTTTTTGAAAAAAAGTTATTCAAGATTTGTAGTCATATTTCATCATATTTAATCATAAAAATATAAAAAAGATATTTCTGCTGAAAACAAAAGTTGTAGTAGTTAGATATGGCAGTTATTGATGATACCTGAGAATTTGGTGACCACGCCCCTTTTTGAAAAAAAGTTATTCAAAAATCATATTCATATTTAATCATAAAAAATATAAAAAAGATATTTCTTTGAAAACAAAAGTTGTAGTAGTTAGATATGGCAGTTATTGATGATACCTGAGAATTTGGTGACCACGCCCCTCTTTGAAAAAAAGTTATTCAAAATTCATATTCATATTTTATCATAAAAAATATAAAAAAGATATTTCTGCTGAAAACAAAAGTTGTAGTAGTTAGATATGGCAGTTATTGATCATACCTGAGAATTTGGTGACCACGCCCCTCTTTGAAAACAAAGTTATTGAAAATTCATATTCATATTAAATCCTATTTATTCATAAAAAATACAAAAAAGAAACAAATGCTGAAAACAAAGGTTGTAGTAGTTAGATATGGTAGCTATTTATAGTATTTGAGAGTTTAGTGCGTGTACTTGGCTTAAAATAAAAACTATTGTTCGTTTACACAGCTGGTATTGGCATTTGTTGACGCTCCCTAAGTGCTTTTCTCGGCACTTGCGGCGCATTGGATTCAATGGATTTCTCTGCATTAAAACAGCGCATTGGATTAGAAAAATCGATGTTGTAGTAGTTAGCCCATGTAGAGGTGATCATTTTGGCACAATTACTTTCGTTTAACAACGTAGCTTTCGTAAGATATTCACCGCGGAAGTCCGAATCTGTGAATATCAAGCTAACTTTACCGAACTTCTTTGACGGAGCTATTTTGGTGACGGACCACCGAAAGGTTACGCGAGTAAAAAATATATTTTCATATCAAAATAAAATAACAACTATTGTAATACATCCATCATGGTTCCAAACATGAGTCTATTACGTTTTATTAAACTGTGACCGGACAGCTTACTCTAGAAAAAAGATTAATTTGTAACAACATAAACATGGGGAAGTCTGGCCTCCCATTCACAACATAGAAACAGCACTGTTAGGCTATAATAGTGCAATAATTGGTTGCCTGATGAACAACCATGATGACATACATACATGAAGGCAAATGAAATCAAACAGCTACCAAATTTGTTCCCATGAGCGTTTGAAGAATGACACAAACCTGAAGTTTACAGGCAATGATGTGATAAAGTGAATTATGTCCACAACACAAATGTATTCAAAATTTACCCTGACCTCCAAAAAATAAAAAATAAAAATTAATCCCATGTAATAAATAAAGCATTAGTTTTATGCTTTGTTTTTCAACGGATAATCCGGATAATTGATCTGCCATATGTTGACACTTGCAACCGTTCCAGTTTTAACAAAGGGAAATATAATTATCTCTAAAACCGTAGATCAACCTGTGAACTATTCTTCACAATGAAAAAAAAACCTATAAAAAAATAACAAAACCTAATTTTAATCCACATAACATTCAACTGATTAATATAGAAAAAATGTCTGAAAGGGGATGTAGTGAAAAACAAATACCAACAAAATGTTTTAAACTTTTTTGGATGTGGAATTCAAGAACACACTTTTTGGCATATAAGCAAGCTATAGTGATTACTATAGTGACAACAAACAGTTCTAGCTTATTTCTTCATTCTACAAATGACAGTTTCAGAAAAATGTCGCTGTCATGTAGCCACAGTCTATGGCCATCGCCTGCCTCCCAGGCCTGTAGTGTTTCTGCCTCCGGAGTCACGTTTATTATGGGGGTTCCAGGAACAGATTCAGTATCCTCTCAGCTGTTATTCTTCAAGTATCATTGCCTCTTGAAATGTCTCAATCCATCTAAATTTAAAATAATTAGCACAATTAAAATGTTTCAAAACAAATTAGAGCAACTTGTGTTTCAGTTTATTGATATTACCTTTGTGCAGTTGGTATGTCATCCGCTTTAAAGATGTAAAAAAGTGTGTTTTTGTGATACAACTTAAATTGCAGCTTCCGTGCAGGTCCATTCTTCTCCTCTCGCAGAAAGAAGCCTAGCAAAGGCTGACTCTCCAAAGCAGCAACGTCCTGCATTTATCATTGTATTAGTACAAACACATGTAATTAGGATTGTGTCAAAGTGGACACACAAAAAATGTACATACCTCACTGGCTGCATAGGTGTAAAGGACTTTATCTTTGACAACAAACCAAAGCCTTTTCCACTGCTTCTTGTTCCCTTTGGATCTGTTTAAGTAACCACTCATGGAAGAGTTCTCCGTATTAGCTGAAACCTGTGGGCATATTGGATAAATTGTATTGACAAAATGATGTAGAACAAACCCTTAACTGTTTGTTCAAATTAATTTCAATTTTGGCCAGTAAACTGTGGCTACAACCAGTGCCCAATATAATATAAATATTATTGATTCTGCCCTGGAGGTAAAGTGAACATCAGTGTTTGTCCGTCTGTGAGCAACATAACTCAAAAGGTTATGGGAGGATTTGTACAACATTTTCTAAGTCACTGTCGCTGATCACTGATGTAGAATTGCTAGAATCTCTGCCTCTAGGTCTGTACTTTACGAGTGCATGGGATTAAGCTACACACTTAGTTTAAGATTGAGGAAGATTAGGACAGATTTTGAAGACTGGCAAGACATTTTTGCAAGTAAAAATAATTATACCCCGTCCCCACCACCACCAACGCTTCTGTAATTGATTAAGTCTGCAGTAGACATGGAGTTAATCACTAGTTTACGATGTTTTTAATTTTAATACTGAAGGGTACCATATTCATATTTTGCATTCATATATATATGCTGCTTTAGAGTTCAAAATTATTTACTTGCTTTGTCATGTGTTCATGATCAAAGAATAGTTTTTTTATTCTTCTGAAAATACATGATTTACGGGGGGGATTTGTGTTTTATTTTCCCATAAACGCTTGATAGCCCAGTAATCGGCTGAGCAGAATCCCAACTTATTGTCAGCGCATTGACTCCAAAAAAATCTGATCAGTCAGCCAATATTTTGCACATTACAAAAACAAACCTCTTTTAGAGCAGCAGGGATCTTCTTCTGCTTTCTAGTGAAGGAAAACGCTCCAGCTTTTAATGGAGATATTGACGTTGATGCACAACGGTCTTCTACAGGTAAGAAACCAAACAATTTTGATTTAGATCTGGTATTCACAATAGTAATTAGGATGAGACATGCCACATACTGTTCTCTTGTAGTTTAGAAAAGCACTGGTCACAAACACGAGCGGGCTGGTTCTTCAAATACTCCAGGTAATACTTATTAGTGGAGCAGGCCTGACAAACCACCTTTTGCACAGAGTAGAGT
Source organism: Knipowitschia caucasica (assembly GCA_964034765.1). Lineage (NCBI taxonomy): Eukaryota > Metazoa > Chordata > Actinopteri > Gobiiformes > Gobiidae > Knipowitschia > Knipowitschia caucasica. The sequence continues at coordinate 17,767,061 of OZ035823.1, forward strand.
GAAACTGGAATTACTTTTGGAAAAATTGCATTCCTTTTTGCATTGTATGATACGTACCTTGCCACAAGCTCGGCAGTGGTGCCTCCTCCAGGTCAGAGTGAATTCACAAGTACATATCATGCACATTGTTGCCCGCAGGTCCGGGATCCAAATAGGAGCTTTTGATCCCAGCAGAGCTCCATTGTCCACAGCTTCCTCAGCCTTAATAAATATAACATATATAACATAGATTAAGCGTTTCTTTCATATTTAAAGTAAAATATTTGGATTTTTTATTTCACAGTTGTACAAGTATATATAGTATACATGAACAGTTGGTCTTAAAGCTGCACTAACTGACTTTGGGATTTTGAAGCCGCGGACTCGCTGGCCTCGCTCTTTCTGCTCCCCTCCCCGCACCCACGAAGCTATCGCCCCCCCCACACACACCCACTGTTGGGACGGAGCTAGCGTCTCCCAATATGGATAATACATGAATATGGATTTGCATGTGGATGGCGTGACCATAGAACAATAGAACCGGGAAGCGCGGAGGAACGAGACTTTCTTTTGGATGGCTGTTTCGCTGTGAAAGCAGTAACCGGTGACGAAGACACACGAAGCTTCAGGTTAGCTCCTCGGCTTGTTGTGCTAACTCAGCTGTCTGTGCTAACGGACCTGTAGATTTCTCACGAAAGTGGGGGCCGGTGGTCCGCTGTGATTGGTCACAATCTGCGACTCGAAACACATCTCTTCCTTGTTTCATCAAAATTCAATCTAAAATATAATGTCACGGCAGCACAAATCTGCGCTACTTTTTCTTCAAAAGGACGTATATTCCAATGCACTACATGGACATGGATTTTCGTAATGAATGCAAAAATAAAGTCAGTTAGTACAGCTTTAAGTGTGTTGTACCTCCTCTTGGCTTCGACTTGATATGAATGTGATTTTCTTCTTCGTGTAATCATCTATGGCTGTAGCAATGGCTTCAAGCCACTCGTCTCTTTCTGAGGCCGAGCTAAAACAAGAGAAATGTTAAATGAAAAGTTATTAATTGTACAACTCTATCACCATTTTCAGTATTATATGACAAAAATATCCATACTTGGCTGATAGGATGAAAGATCGCTCCACACTCTCAATATTCAGCTCGTTCTGATAGGCCTCCTGGCTGGGTTTGCTCACCTACACAGGCAAGGAAGCAAGCCATCTTTATTCATACAGTGGATTTTATGGACCAGGGTCACACAAGTTTGGTTCATCCCAGAAATCATATGGAGCCCAATTACCTTCATTCCAGCTAATGACAGAATGCAGTTCAGTCTGTACTGCCCTGATTGGACTGGTGTGGTGTACATTAGGGCATCATTAAACTAAAGGAAAACACAGCAATGAGGACAAAAGCAATCAGTACATTTGTTGCATAAAAATACTCACCAAGAAAAACATTCGTGGCTGCATAATTTTGCGGGACAGCTTCATCAAAGTGCCCTCTTTTAGATAAATCTGAAATAAGGGAGTTAATTATTTAAAAAAAACAGAAGTAAAAAATGTAAAGTAAGTAAAATAATGATAATTGCTTACCCTTCCTGGTTGTACTATCTCATGCTGACCGTTGAGACTGTACTGGATTTGCATCAACTTTTGGAAGTTATCCTAAGAGAATTAAGGTCCATGTAATGTTTAAATTGTAAAAACAATAAGACAACCAAATACAAACCAAATCCTTACCCCTTGTTTCATGATGTCATTAGCGTGGTTGGCCACTTCTTTTACTATAAAAAGTGCAGCTGTATTGATATTGAAAGAACAATAGTTAGTCTTCTACGATGAAACCAAGGAAAAAAGCTGTAAACTATTCACCTTGAGTGTCTTTATGATCTTCTGAGTCAGCAGAGAGATTCTTCAGGTAATCTACGTACAAATCAATATAAATCAATAAATTAGATATTTTTCTGTAGGGACGTTTTTTAGTTTGTGAGCAGGTGAAAGTATGTGATAGACATATGGTTAGAAGGTTAAAATATAAATAAAATGATCACAAGTAAATAGATAAGACAAATAAGCGTTACCTGTGAGTAGAAGCTGGTACTGGGGAATACGCTGTACTGGTTTCAACAAGTAGTGTTTTAGAGCTAAATTTGCACATCTTGGACTCATCTGTGTAAAAATAAAGAAAAATACATTTACACTCTGAACAGCTTGTTCCATTTAAGCTGTTTTATTGAAAACCCCACAGTCTATTAACTGTAAAGTTGCAGAGCCCCAACCTCAAACTCCCGAACAACAGCCGCAAAGCCTGGGTTTTTCCGGCACTGTTCATCCAGCAGAGCCACATTGATGTCAAACTGCCGAATGTAGGTGGAGTACATTTTCAGATAAGGGCCCTTCTTGACAAAGATATCCGACAATCTCTGATGATCAGTCCTAAAGACACAGTAAATATTTAAAATATAAAAGATATATATTCATATTCACAAAAAAATCATGAATTACAACTGTAAAATGTGTTTACCAGTGAGCAACTCTCTCCTCCAGCTCTTTCAGCAGGTCTTTGTTCAGCTCATAGAGCTGAGGCAGATAATAGAGGATTTGATTGAGGATACGCTCGTCTACTATAGTCTTTCCATTGTGATGAGTTGCCTGGGCAACAGCTTCTCTAAAGTCCTAGAAAACATACAAGATTAAGGCTGGTGACATACACAGTACAACTAGAGATGAGAGCACATGGAGCAGCACGTAACATCCCAAAGGAGTTGTGCTTTGGTCATAGTGCAGTCACAATCACTACCAACATTTACATCCACCTGGAAGGAAGAGGCTATTCAGGATCCTTGACTTCACTAACTTTATCTCTCGGCCACATGTTACTCTATTTCAGTTTAATTTATTTTATGGTAGAGTACAAATGTAAGTTAGAGAGAGGCAATCGCAAGAGAAAATGATCATTTTCATGGGGGCACATGGACACAGTGGATTATCCATGGCATGTTAAAATCTAGATTTTCTGTGGTGCAAGGAAGCAGCTGCAGCCTGGAATCCACGAGAAAGAATGTACAAGAATGTCAATTGACCTTGTTCTTGACAGAGTGGTATATCTCACACTCGCAGGCCTAAAACCAACATTGAATGCCCGTAACCTTCAATTCATAAAGCAGCCCTATATTAAAAAAAGACATTAACGTCCCCAATTATGGACCTTGTTTTATCTGAGCCAAAGCGGAATAGAACTATCAGAATTGTAACCAGCATGGGCTGGCCAGTGTATAGTGTTGAACAGAATTTGCTAATCTTTGTAAACTGTTTGTATTTACAATTTCCACAACATTACAACTTCATTAGAATTGAGGTTGTTTCGAAATAGATGACATTAAAATATGTAAAAATGTATTTAACTAAAATATATACTCACAATATGAAGAAGCTTCAGGACATCCACAAACCTGAAAACATGTGGACGTACATTGACACACATCATTCATAAAAACTGGATTTGCAGTAATTTGTATTAAAAAAAAAATACATACACTTTTTCAGAACTCATGATCTCCTGAGCAATGTGCACCACCTTCTTGCGCTTAATTTCTTCTTCGAGCTAAAAAGATTAAAAAAATTATCCACATAGAACGCTATCAAAACTTAAAGGTACTGATTAAATGTTACCTGTCGGTCCACTTCGTTCATGTGCTCTTTGCTGGATGTTGAACTGTTATCTTCTTCCTCTGAGCTGTGGATTTGATCTTCTTCAGAGTGGACATTCTGCTCCAGCCAACCACTTCTTGATTACACAAAAAGCATTAGCTGATAATAAAAGTTTAAAACAGATCCCCCTATTTAATATCATGATGATTCTATACACCAAGCCGAGCTGATTGGGCTGATTGTTTTAATTTTATATAATTTTATCGACCCTGTGAAGCACTCACTCCTTTTTCACAAAGGCGTAAAATTATATTATTCCCGCCAATCTGATTATTTGTCTTTCTCAACAGCTAAACCAACAATTGTGGGAAAACCAGTTAAACTCCAGAAGAAAGGTCTTCTTGCTTTCAGATTGAGTTTTTTTTTCCTCTTCCGTATTTTGTCTCCTGACAGTTTCTTTCACCTAAAATTCAATACACGTTCTCTTCGAAAGCATTCCAACATACTGGGTCAGGCACAGAGCTCTACTTGTTTACAGCCTGAAGCTAGATAAACACAACAGGCTCAGATGCCTGGGAAACACTACACGTGGACACTTTCCAACCACGACATACCAAAAACAAATAAGATATTTACTATACTTTCATTGTTTCATCACATTACTGCCTCTAAACTACACAAGTAGATAAAAGATGGTGGCAACAAATTCAACAAACATGCTCTCATGGGAGATGTGTCTTCATTTATCATTTTAACATGTTGCACACTTCAAGTCTTTTTGCACATGAGTGATTATATCTGTGCTGAATGTGAGATGTGAATTTCTCCATTGTGAGATCAATAAAGTTTAACTTATCTTATCTTATAGCTTGATAATGATAGTAGCCCCAGGCCTAAGAATTCCTTTTCTGTTACATTCAGGGCCAAATTGTGCATTGTCATAATATTAAATATTGTCAAAAATATAAAAACGTAATAGTGTTTTGTCCGTGTTCATTTATCAAATTCAATATCCATTTCAATGACACAGAAGTTGCAAACTCAATTTTATCTTAAAAAACACAGAAGGAGAAAGGAAAGGGACTGTGTTGGAGTAGAGGTAAAACATGGTCCAAGAGTGGGTAGCATGAGAAGGAGGAGGTTGGCAGTTACTAGAAGTTTATTTTCCCTGTTCTCAGGAGCTGTGTGGTGTTTCTGCGATTCTCAGACATTTCCTGCTGTAGCCACTGAAAATAACCCACAGGAAAACAGACTGACCTGCTGCACATATGCTCTATTCATATCCAATGCCTTTGTTGCCAAAGGTTGACTTTCACACAACTGTAAATAAATACATAAACATCATCATGATGCACTTAGATGCACCAACCCATCTGGCCTGTCATTCTAAGCAGCTGACTGACAACATTTCATCCAATGAAGAGTGACAAAATATGTGGTGTGTAGACATTAGAACATACATCCACTGCCTGTCCACATTGTTCAATACCTTTCGTAGTCGGTGTCATGGCATCTATGGTAGGGATCTTGCACTTCATAGATGTCATCCACGTCACTATCAGGCCATCCTGGTCCTGCACTGTGAAACGGGAGGTTCATGTATTCTGGAATCTCCTCATACAAAGGTACATTCTCATACTCTGCAGACCCCTCTCCGTCTTCCTGTACATCCTCAATACAAGTATTAGTCTTCTCTAGTTGTTTTTCTGTGTATTTTGACTCCACATCTAGAGAGCCCTTTGTTAGGAGTTTGGGGAGCATCTTTACCGAAAGTCTTAATTCAATAAGCTTTCGAAAAGACAGGGTTCTCCGCTGGGGGTCCAATCGAGTTGCCAGGTCAGCTGCAGAAAAAGACTGTGCCCTCTGCTTGCTGCCAATTATCGGGACACGACTTTTTAATGGCATGCTGCACCGAGAGGGAACCTGTCGGCTAAAGAAAGTCACAGATGGTCGGCTAAATCTCCAAGCAGATTTCTCTTGCGGTGGAGCAGGTAGATCTCTCATAGGGGCACATGCATGTGAAGGTGCAGGAGGTGCAGGGGGGCAGCAGGATGGAGGAGGTGGCACAGGCAAGCTGTGTCTCTGAGGTTTTCTGGGTGGCGGCGCCTTAGGTGCTCTTGGTATCGGATCCTCTGCAGAAAAGGCTCTTCTTTCTAAATGATTCTGGCTTCCAAGTTTGACCTGTTTTGGAAGACTATGAGTGATGGGGTAGCGTGCAAAATCTCCATAACCATCTTCCTCATTGTCGAGAGTCTGAAGCAGCTTTACCTTTTCGTCAGGCTGTATTAACAGTTCTAGAGACTTGGATGTATTTTTGCGAAGTGTGAGGTGTACTGCTCTATGGAAGCTGTGAGACAAGGAGGTTTGCCGAGGGGGAGGGACAGGAGCCTCTGGCTCGCTGACTACATCACACCTGTGTAGTTTCCCATTTATGTCATGTGAACATGTTTCTACTTCTAAACCTACAGTGCAATATGTTGATGAATTTCCCTCAATCTCTTCCCTTTGACCATTTGGCTGTTCCTCTTGATTGAAGGTATCAGTTTCCACACCATCTTGCCTCACAAGTTCTGGTTTCTTGAGTTTACGTGGCTGAGGGACTGGCAGAGGTTTACTTGGGGGATCTGGGACTTCCGAATAAGGATGCAACTTCAAAGGTGATTCCTCATTTCCTTCCACAATGTCTGGCACGGCAGAACTATACACCTGTGTGACTGTTGATGATACTTCTGCAGACGTAGATATTAATGTAGTTTGTTGTGGGGTAATTTCATGGGTTTCACCAACAGGATGTTTTCTAATTTTGTCGTGTTTGCAACTCTTTTGACCATTAATGTCCAAATCCAGAATGTTTATGTTGTGATTTACACCTGGTTTAAAGGAGTATTTCTGTCTTTGAGGTTTGTCTTTTAGTCTTTTCTGAATACCCTCACTTAGATCCTTCTCCACAACTTCTGCTTCGTCCTGCTTTTCTTGGAGCCTTGAACCACATCCCTCTGAAAAAATACCATTCAGCAAGATGTCTTTGTGCAAATCTTTCACAGGCTCGATGGTATTTTCATTTTGGACATCTTTGCAATGGGAACAGACCTGTGGTCCGCACAAGCAGGAGGAAATTATATAATCTGGTTCTCCATCATCAGTCACGTTAAGCTGATAATCGTTGTCTTCTAATGTTTTAGTTTGGTCCGGCGTAGTTTGAAGTCCACTGGTTCTGTTTGAAATGGATAGTGATGAAGTAGATTTGGAAATACAGGGTTTAGGGGCAACGGCTGGCTTGGGCCTCTTGAGGGTAGATGGGGATGGCTGAGAAATAGGAGGTTTTGGAGCAATGGGTGGGGGGCATGGCTTGTTAGAGACATGGAGCTTAGGTTTGGGAGCTAAAGGAGGTTTTTTCACACCTGTGTGAAAGTAGAACAAAAATTGTTAGAAAGTATATATTTTATAGACGAAAACAATATATACATGCAAATCTCAATTAAATACAATATGCATGCATCTAATTGTCAAGAAGAAACATAGGAAGCACTCCAAAACTCCAGTGCTAACTGGCATTTGTTTCAGACTAATGTCCAAATGTTATCGTCCCTGTTTTGTCCCTGGTTGTCCTCTATATTTAGGACCCTGTCCATAATTTCACGTTTTTCACAATATTGTGCACCCTTGGTACACATATGAATTGCAATACGATGTAATATCACGAGTTCACCAAATATAACGGAAAAGTTCAGATCTATCAAAGTCGGTAGATGTGTAAGAGTTATGGGTCATTTTTCCGCTCTTCTGATTACTACTCCATGGATCTCATGGCTGACCATCACCATCAAGCGGGTGTTTCCGATCTGGGAAAAGCAATATGTGCAGGGAATAGTACAGCTGTGCAGAATGTAGCGGACAGGCGTCGGTTATTACAAAGTAACAGCAGGCAGATACAACAGCAACATTAAACGCATACGGATGGCAATTGGGTCGAACTTTACTTTACTCTCGAAGGCTACCCCTCAGCAACTTTCACTCGGTCCGAGGCAGATGTAGCGTTACAAGACAAAACAAAGGACACAGTAACTTCCAACTGTTAACTCACCCAACGCAAGAGAACAACACACGAAATAACAACGGGGAATCCTCACATCAAATATTTAGGTTATGGGTTAATGCAATACGATATATTTTTTACGGGATAGCACCAGAGTTGGCCGCGTTTAAATCAATCTAGTAAGTTAGGCGAATTGTGTGTATTCTAATGTTTTTTCGTGTATAGGATGTGTTATAAACCCTGCATTAATCTAAAGAGTTTGCACCAGTCCTTTTTAAACAAACCTGTGCTCATGACTCCTTTATCCATGAGTTACTGGAGTTTCAGGAGAATTGCAAGAAAAGAAAAACGTATTCTCTTTCCTCCTCGACATTATGGTCAGTAAAAAAACAAAATCAAGTTGAACCCGGTCAAATCCATAACAGATTATTCTCCATCTGCACCGCAGAAAAAAAGTATCACAGTTTCACCATTTTTGTAACTTTTCAGCCACGGTGCTTTTTCCTAACAACCGTGAGAGTCAAGTTAACGCTGACATACATCCGGCACGATATATGTTTACTGTTTTGTGGACTCTTCGCAAAGTCACTTCAATTAGCACCAAAATACAATCTCCATGCCTTATTCATTTATATATATCCACATGACGCATTATGAACTGGTAAAATAACTGTTTTTCATAAATTATTTTATTTTGAAATATTTTCATGGAACTTTGACCGGTCGTGAAGCGTTATCAACACTAGGAGTGCTAGACTCTACCATTATTTCCAAAGACGCACTTTCAATATACTGAAGTTGTATTTTGTATGACATTGCTGGTATTCTTTTGTTTACATAATTTCCCCATAAATTAAATATGAAAATGAAAATGACGTGCTTTGTATTTTTGTGCTTCAGTCCCCTAACATCTGGCGTGTGACGTACACAGAGCAAATATATGAGAACGCTGGGAAATGTAGTTTCGACAAACAGCATATGGCTAAAAGCTAGCTATCAACTTCAAGCGGAGTTCCGATGATATCCTGCAACTTCTGTTCAGAAAATGGGCTGTGTGTAGATGGCTGGCAGCAATGACTGATGAGTTTGATGAAGATGTTGTGTTTGAGGTATGTAGCTTTACCTCTATGTTAGATTATGAATTCGAAACGGAGGTAGCAAATTATTTTTAGCTAAATATACAGCATTGAACCGTAGAATGTGTGCAACTAGCGTTAACTAGTAACGAGTGTAGTTTGCAAAAGCTAGCCTGAGGTTGGGGTGAAGGCTAGCGTTAGATGTGCTGCCAGTTTTTTATTGCTCCATTCAGATCATATCCACACGTTTGGTCATAAGGAGATTTTGTAGTCATGTGGAACGCTTAGCTGCCCCTGGTACTGTTTTATTTCATAATCACTGGGACTGCAATTGTTGTGGTGGGAGGGAGGTGGTGGTGAGGAGGGCGTTTGTGACCAGTCTGATCTCAAACAATAAAATCTATCTTAGCAATACCTGGCTGTAGTGCGTGTTGATATCATGGCCAATTGCTTGCTCTGAGAATGAAAGTGAGTAGCTCTATATATACATTATTTTGTTATTTGTTTCTGTGACCTGGTGAGTTACTGTTACTACTTCAGAAATATTCATCTTGTAGCATCTTTTTGCAATTTGTAGTGTTTATTTTGCATTACATTTAATGCCTGATGCCTTTTATCTCTATAGAATTCACCACTATTTCAATACCTACATGATTTGGGCCATACAGACTTTGAAGCATGTCCAATTGCAACCCATGAAGAGGAGGACCTTTCAACCGATAGAAAACAACATTCGGTAAGAGTTTAGCAATTAAGAGTGAATCAATATTTTAAACTGTTGTGTATTTCAACAATACACATGTGTAATTGAATACAAAAATTACTTGCATACCAGGAATACCAATGTAATTACTAATTTGTATTATAATTGTAGCAATAAGCCAATATAGCAGACCTTTTTGGCAGGTTGCCTAAATCTATATACATATTGCTAGATAATACTATAATTTACATTAAGCTGAGCGGAGTAAATGTAATGGTATATATAATAGTAGATTTTTCATTTTCCAAATGTTAGTAACCCCTATTTATAATATGTGTTTCAAATACCTACACTGGCATCATCACATGGCTCCCTTCTGAATCATTAATGGTCATATATAATGCTTTCCTGCCTTTCAAGACACCTACTTAACATAAACAAACTACTCATTTACAGACACAAATCATGTGTATGCAGACACAGTTAAGTGTCTTACCTTAGGACACAACAGCACATTCATCGATAAGAGCTAGCATCACAACTGCCAACCTGTGGAAAAGTGGTCCACATGTGACTGCTCTACCAGTGATGTGACATGCTCTACAAACTGAGCTTCTGTCGGCAACAGACTGAAATTAACTGATTTGCTTAATTGATTTTATGTGGAGAAGCGGGGGAATTTTTGGAGACTAGCCGATGTCATATGGCAATGGACTCCGTTTCACCAGGCTGTCACAATCCAAAATCTGCAACAACAGCTGGTATGTTATGTCAGGACATCTTCATTTTCTCCAGTGTTACACCTGAAGAATTTACCAGAGTATTTCCAAATCACAGTAATTTAGTTCAATATCTATTATTGAAACAAGTTGGAAGATAAATTATAAATGAAATGTTCTTTATTGACAGGACAATGTATTTGGCCAATATTCTGTGCGATGCATTTTGGACCAGGATGTCCTTCTGCAAGAAGATGTGGAGCTGATTGAGCTTTTGGACCCAGGCCTCCTCACATTAGTGTCGTCACCAAATAGTTTGGACAGCCGAGCAAGGACCATTCCTAAGCCAAGCTTTCTTTTCAAACCTTCAATCTGGTAAATGCTTAATTGATACATAAAATAATGTACGTACATTCCTGCATGTACATTGTATTATCATGAGGGAAAAGTGATAGATACCTGAAAATATTATGTATTTTTTATGGCAAAAAGCTACACAACACATGTTGTGAGGAGTTGTGTTAAACTGTTCCTAATCCATCCCTGTTATGAATAAATGCCATGACAGTCATGAGACATCCCTGCAAATCACTGAGATTCACAAAGTTGCTGGAGATGTGCTTCACTTATTTACCGGCCAGAAAATTAGATTTGATGGATTTAGTACGTAACATATAACTATAGCGTAATACATGTGTATAGCTTAAAGCTGCACTAACTGACTTTGAGACATTTTAGGATGAAAGCGTTGGCCTCGCTCTCTCTGCTCGACCTCCCCGCACGGCGCATTCGCCCCCTTCCCCCTCAGCCTGTGCTCATGTGCTGTTGTTAGCTTTGGAGCTAGCGTCTCACAATATGGGTCGCACATTTGAACGTGGATGGCGTGACCATAGAATGACAGAACCGGGAAGCGCGGAGAGGACAAGACTTTCTTTTGGATGGCTGTTTTGCTGTGTAAGCTGTAACGAAGACAAGGGAAGCTTTAGGTTAGCCTCCGCCGCTTGTTTACCTCAGCTGTCTGTGCTAACGAGAGACCTGTGGCTTTGCTCAGTGGTCCGCTGTGATTGGTCACAATTTAGACCCGAAACACATTCTCTTCCTTGTTTCACCAAAACTCGATCTAAAATATAATGTCACGCCAGCACAAACCTGCGCTACTTATTCTTCAAAAGGACGTATATCCCAATGCACTGCATGGATATGGATTGCATTTTCGTAATGAATGCAAAAATAAAGTCAGTTAGTGCAGCTTTAACGTACTTACTAGGGCTGCATAATATATGGAAAAAATATCGTTATTGCGATATTGGTGCATGCGATATCCATATCGAAAATATGTGCAAAAATAATAAAACATTTTTTTTCCTTTTATTAAAGACAACAAAACAGACAGACACATCAACATTCAACAAATACAACAAACAAACATGCAGTATGCATTTGAATCTCATGTTTTTGTTATGTTGAAAAACATTTTGCAATAATATCGTTATCGCAATACTAAACACTCATATCAAATATCGCTCTAATTTCCAATATGTGAAGCCCTAGTACTTACAACGGAACTATTTTTTATAAAAATAATGCATAAAGTGAGATAATGAACCATTGAACTGATCATTGACTGAATTTAATAGACTTTATTTTGTTGATCCTCCATTAGGGACCTTGTGGGGCTTGTAGGCCTTGCTGCAGTTTTGTGCAGTGTGTGCTCTGATGGCACGTGGTCTCTAGCAGCAGTGCCATGGAGCCTGGCTCTGCTGACCTGGGTTGGTCTGAAAGGGAGTGTCTTGTGGAGACGGGGACGCATGCAGAAGGCCGTCTACATGAGAGCCACAGAGATCCAGGCACTTGTCCATAACGGCAAAACATTAACCGGACTGTGCCGTAAAGCACTCCGACTTGTCCAAGAGACTGAAGTCATCTCCCGGGGATTCACCCTGTGAGTATGTAGTGTTGGATATTTTACTCTCAGAGCAGAGGTGTATTGTAGCAAAGCAACATGGCTAGTAATTTATTTATAATGCCAGTGCCTTGATTAACTGAAGTCTGCTATAAGTAGAAAAGCTCTCTTGAGAGTGCCTTCACTAAGAGGTGCAGTTCCAGTTCTTTATAATAAGATCCTGGATCCAGAAATCAATATAGAAAAAAAAATCTTGTCTGCTTCTATAGATTTGCTATAGATTTTCTATAGATTTTCTGACAATATCATAACCATCTGCCCATTACTTTTTGAGTTCTGTTGCCAAATAACAAATCAAAGAACCCTGACAACATAACCCCTGATGGAGGTATCAGAGGTATCAAATTTTTTACATTTTATTTTTCCCAATTATAGTTACGCTGCATACAATTATAGAATATGAGGTAATGATTGCTTGAATCAAGTGTTTTTTAAAAGCTTAATTGGAGTACGTTCTGTCTTAAAAACAATATTTGCAGATGGGACAAGCCATTTACTCTGTCCCACAGTCAAAATGTGCTCAAATTAAGATGCATTTTTGCCAAATGTGAGCATTTCTTGACTGATCTTTCATCAAATTTTGCAGTGTAATTCAGTGAAATTGTTATACATTTTAAAGTATTTTGTATATTTCCTACTTTGGCACATTTTTACAGTTGTATCACATTTCACTTGTGAAGTTTACTCGACAGGGTGAGTGCAGCTAGCACATTTAGCAGGGCAACGCCAGGAACAGTGCCGCGTGGGCAGCAGCTGATTGGACTGAGGAAGACCTTGTACAGGGTTCTCCGGTCAGCTTTCAGGGCCTCTCGTAGAGCTACCTGTCACATGCTCAAAGCATATCCTTTTATAAGAACGAGTTGTTGTGTTGTATCTAGATTCTAGACACATGCGATTTACATACAACATATGTGTTGCCTCAAGACCTTAACCCCTCTGAACCTTCCCTCTGAATTCTGAAATTGACAATGTAACCAATTACGTTTCTGCGGTTCCACTGAAAGAGCTTGGACTGGGTCTGGGACTCGAGCACTTAGGGGACGAACAAGCCCAGGAGCTGACCGATGACTATAGCCTCCCTGCCCTAAAGGTAAATTGTTATTAAGATAATACCCACTACTTAATCTGCTAAATTATGGTCCTTTTAAATCATGCTATTAAGAACGACAAATGTGTAAGAAAAAATTACAGTACAGTACAAGTCAGTATTGTCTGAATCTACACTATTGTAAGATGTTTTAAAGCAAATCATAAGTAAAGTTTTCTTTACTTTTCCACTCAATGTGTATAGTAAAAGTAAACCTTATAAGAAAGGCAAAAACATAAGAGCTTACAAAATTACCCTATTTTTATAGAGGTCTCTGACACTACTTATTAGTGGTGTTAAGTTTATATCTACAATAGTTTAAACTTCGTGCTTGTGAATAAAACAGTGGCACTGAAGTGTATGGTTTGCTTTTGTACTCTTCCCTGCAGATGCTTTTTCAATTGTGGCTGGGACAAAGTTCAGAATGTTTTCGACGTCTTGCCCTCCTTTTGTCACCCCAACAAGTAAAGGAGCTTGAAGAAAATAGAGCCAAAGAAGTACTTATCCCTGCGTCCCCACTTTATCAGACTATTTCTGCAGTGACTGAACCTCTTCACCACACACTTGATAACGCTCTCTGTGACATGCAACGCAGCTATGATTTCCATCGCCATTTTGAGACACAGACAAGAGAGGCTGTATCTCACAGAGCTGGAAGAGCCAAAGAGAAATGTAGAGACCTCAACACTTTACATACATCTATTCGAAGTCTGCAATTGCATCTCAAGACAATGCTTAGCGAGTGAGACACTTTAAAAAATGAATTCCTTAGCAGCAGTCTTTTGATTGTTTTTTGATAACCTTAATTTGTCGAGTCAGGATGATTATTCTTGAAGATGATCTGGAAAAAATGATGGTTTCTGAAGAACCCACGGAGAGGTTATTTGAAGCCTATCAGGACCTTAGTGACCGGCTTCACCAACTCCAGCCACATATGCAGGCGAGCACAGGCTGCTGGGATGACACCATTGGCCAATTAGGTCGCATCCTGAAACGTGCTGACGTCAGTTCACGTAAGAAGCCTTCTGATAATTATTATTTTAGCGTTACTGCAAAAATAGTCCATTGCTTAAAAGGTTTTATGTAGTTTTTAACTTTTGTCTTTCTCAGGGGATACTGAAGATGCGAGGCAATGTTGTCCACCTACGTATGATATTGCCAATCTCCCTCTATCCTATCCTATAATTCTTGACAAAGACCCAGTCCCAGAAGAATTGGTGAGTTCTTTGTTCTGAACTACTTGGATTCATACTAATTATCTTTCTAAATTGTCACTTATCTGACATACAGCATGTATCCGAAAGAATAACATTGTTTCCATCTCTGTTGCTGAATAGGAATGGGAGGCGTATGTGTCTGACTCAGATACAGACAGTGAAGAGAGAGGATCTTGGTGTGATATGTTATCTCCAGAGGAACGCGAGCGTCAGCGCCGGGAAAGAGAGGAATCACGTCGTGTCCTGTCAGAGCTTAAATCTGTACTATGTTTCCGTGCTTCGGAGGGGGAGAGGATGAAGAGGAAACAGCTGTTGTTCAATGATCAAGGTAATGGGAAATGTGTGGCAATACAAATTTCATGATTGAAGAAAACTCTAAATTAAATTTAAATTTAGAGATAGTTGTTTTTACCAAATTTGAATCTATGCTTTTTGCTTGCTATTTCCCTTCTTGCAGCTGCTGAGACACTTGCAACCAGCAGTGAAACTTCAGATTCAACAGCTTCTACTCCTAAACCTACAGTGACCTTAATTTCAGTGGAATCTCTAGATCCTGGTAGAGAAGAAAAGCACCTCGAGCTCACCATTGCACACATTCAAGAGGAAGAAAGAGATGACGCAGCAGGACCTGACCCGTCAGAGACACCAGTGAAGGAGTTCACTTGTGGTGCAGAGCCAGGGGAAGAGCACACAACCCAGGGGTTAGTATGCAAAAGAGGGGGAGGAGGGGCATCTGAGCACCACCAATATGATGGAGTCACAGTGGAAGAAGGGGACCAAAATAGTCTTGGAAACTTCCTTAAAGATAAAGTACCAACTGTTTCAGTCATGGATCGGCTGACTGAGATCCACGGCTCGCAGGCTCTAAGCTTCAGCTCAGCCTTAGCGTCACAAGTTGCAGCACGGTCGCGTTCATTAATGACAATGGAAGAGCAAACTTTTGGAGATGACGATGATGAAAACGAAGAGGATGATGTAAATGAAGATTAAAGTGACCACAATATATAACTTTAAACTACTTCATGTCATGACAAAGAATGTATCCATGTTTTATTGTCTCATTAACTTAACTGTCCAATGCCTTTTCAAAACCAATACAACCTATCAAACTCAGGTAAAGCAACTCGTAAACTATATAAAAAAAAAAAACATGGGGGAGAATGATAAAACAAACATGGAACTACTGTTCTTAATTAAGTCTATAAACTCTAAATATTTGCTGAATAAATTATTGAAGATTCGGCCAATAACTCAATAATTTTGTTTTTTTCCGCCAGACTCTGAGATTGAAGTCAGAATATTTTGAAATTAAAGTTGAAATATGAATAATGTTGAATTATGATGAGATATTATTACATTAATCTCGAAATATTTTTAGGCAAAATTGCAAATCTAACCATGGTTAAAAACGTTAAAAGTCAGTTGGGCTGTGATCCCCTGGGTCTGCGCTGCAGTTTTCTCCCGTGGTCCGCAGGTCTCCCATGGATCTATTGAGGTCTCCCCCTGGGTCGGTGTTGCAGTCAGTTCTCTCTACGAGGTCCAACGGACTCTTCCGAGGTCCGGGCTCAAAATATTTTTAGATTAATTTAATAACATTTTGACTTTAAAGTAAAAATAGGATGACTTTAATCTCATGGGGTCTGGCAAAAAAGAAATAAAATCTGTTAACCATTATGTACACTCCTTTGTACTACGGTGCGGTACGACCAGGCTAGCGCTGTCGTGGAACCATAGATCCATGCGTGGAACTTTCAAAACTAGTCTGGATTTTTTTCCCCAACATAAGGTCTTTGTAAATGACACCGGACTGGATAGACGACGGATTATCAGGAGTTGTGAACACAGCTTAACAGGGGTGGGAATAAAAATAAATAAACTATTTTACAACAAACGCACGCACGCACACACTGCATGTTGTGTTCTGTGGGTGACCCGGGCCATCACACAATGTCCTCCACTAATTTTCATTAGAGAAATGAAAATTGGTGAGCTCTTTTTGCTAATGATTCTGCTGTATGAAATAAAATGTGTGTGTAATGCTGTGCACAAATGTACTAAAATTTGTGAAACATTCAAGGTAGAAGAAACCTGTTCGGTAGGAAATATACCATAGAGGTTTTGTTTATGCACTTACAATGTACACACGGCATACTGCTTTCTTTGGACACACTTGCACCACTAGTATTCCTAATCTATAATTAAATGTATCTTAGAGAGAGAACGCCAATAATTTGATGTACAGTGCATCCGGAAAGTATTCACAGCGCTCCAAATGACTCCAAATCAGGTCAGGATCATAGTCATAGGGTAATCATAGGGTAATCATAGGGTACACCTCTTTTTTTGTCATTTAGATTTTTTTAAGTATTTTTAATGAATTTTTATATGTAAATATTAGCATTTTAGCTCAATAGCTTCCAGGTCATGTGACCTATTGACTCCAAATCAGTTTAGGATCCTAGTCATCCACTAGCTGCAGGGGGTACACCTCTTTTTTGTCATTAAAATGTTTTAAGAATTTTTAATGAATTTTTAAAGGCAAATATTAGCATTTTAGCTCAATAGCTTCCAGGTCATGTGACCTATTGACTCCAAATCAGGTCAGGATCATAGTCCTCCACTAGCTGCAGGGGGTACACCTCTTATTTTATCATTAAAATGTTTTAAGTATTTTTAATAAATTTTTAAAGTCAAATATTAGCATTTTAGCTCAATAGCTTCCAGGTCATGTGACCTATTGACTCCAAATCAGGTCAGGATCATAGTCCTCCACTAGCTGCAGGGGGTACACCTCTTCTTTTATCATTAAAGTGTTTTAAGAATGTTTAATACATTTTTACAGTCAAATATTAGCATTTTAGCTCAATAGCTTCCAGGTCATGTGACCTATTGACTCCAAATCAGGTCAGGATCATAGTCCTCCACTAGCTGCAGGGGGTACACCTCTTCTTTTATCATTAAAATGTTGTAAGTATTTTTTAATGATTTTTTATATGTAAATATTAGACCAGCGTACATGTCTCCGCGTGTTTACCGTACTGTGTGTAGTAGGGGTGCACTAAAATGTTGGAGCGGCTTTCGAGTCGCTCTGAACCCAGAGAGAAGGAGAGGTGTACCGAGAGGGAATGACCGTTGAATGTCTGTCGGATATCCAACTTCAAACTAACTTCACCGCGGTGCATCATAGTCAAAAAGACTTGAGGCTGTAATTGCTGCCAAAGGTGCATCAACAAAGTATTTAGCTAAAGCTGTGAATACTTATGTACATGTTTCTTAGTTTTTTTTTATTTTTAATAAATTTGCAAGAATCTTAACTTTTTTCATGCTGTCATTATGGAATGTTGTGTGTAGAATTGTGGCGGGGGGAAAAAATTAATTGTATCAATTTTGGAATAAGCCTTGTAACATAAATGTTGAAAAAGTGAAGCGCTGTACTTCCGGATGCACTGCACGTTTCAAATTTAGATCTTGTGTTGTATACAAAATACCGTGGTACAAGTTCGCTCATGCCAAGAAGGTGACGAGTTCGAGTCCCGTGTCAGTAACTCATAAGATGAATAAATGGGTGAAGTTGATGGTGAGAGGCAAATGGTGCAAAACCCGCTCACTGCCGACTAATATAAACTCGTGTGGGTTTGGCTGCTCAGATCCGTCTCTCCGTATTTAAACCACTTTATAGAGATGTCATGCTCGTACCCTCATCATGCAGTTTTGAAAAATAGCCACCTGATGGCGCCATTTATGCTTTTTTTTTTTTTTTTTTTTTTTTAGTATTTCGAAACAGTGTCTCGGTTAAAAACAGGTGATTCCAAATGTTTCAGTGGTTAATTTAGTCTCCGTCACTTTCACTACAGGCTACGCACATAAACATGTTCTAAGTTTAACCCAGACGTGCTCATTGCAATCCTCCCAAAACATTTACTGATGTTAATTGTTGGTGTAGCAGTTTGAGCTTCGACTGGCGTCGCGCACAGAACTCCCACAATCCTCTGCGCGTCCGTCCCTTTTCGTGCTCGTAATCATGGCGGCCGTGGTGGCAGAGCGTGCTGCGGACCAGAAAGTCCCGAATCTGGAGCTAAATGGTCGAGAGGAGGAGAAAGAAGAGGCCGACCCGGTTGAGGAGACTACCAAGAAGAAGAAGAAAAAGAAGAAGAAAAAGGCACCAACTACAGGTTTGTTATCGGACCTGGAAAAGCTCGCATGCTAACACTGCTAATGTAACTTCATGCGGAGGTGGAGAGACAGCACTCAAAACATGCGTTACTAAACACAATGATTGACAATAGTATGTATTCTAATGTGTACAACGACTTAACTCTTGCACTTCAAATGTGACAGCCTTGAACAGCTGCACGGTTATTGTGGGAATCACAGCACAGCATCAAGTGTCAACTTGTCTCATATCCATGTCAGCAATCAGGGTGTCGTTACATATACAGTCAATGGTCGTTACATATACAGTCAATGGTCGTTACATATACAGTCAATGGTCGTTACATATACAGTCAATGGTCGTTACATATACAGTCAATGGTCGTTACATATACAGTCAATGGTCGTTACATATACAGTCAATGGTCGTTACATATACAGTCAATGGTCGTTACATATACAGTCAATGGTCGTTACATATACAGTCAATGGTCGTTACATATACAGTCAATGGTCGTTACATATACAGTCAATGGTCGTTACATATACAGTCAATGGTCGTTACATATACAGTCAATGGTCGTTACATATACAGTCAATGGTCGTTACATATACAGTCAATGGTCGTTACATATACAGTCAATGGTCGTTACATATACAGTCTATGGTCGTTACCCAACTCGGTGAAAAATTAAAATAAATATGAAAATGGTTATGGGAGTAGCAGCTGGTGTCATATCTGGCGATGATTGTCTATTTTAGAATTGCAAAGTGAAAACTGAGAATAGTCGGCCTGAATGAAACTGTTTGCGCAGGTCCTGAGGCAGATGGCCAGGATGCTGTCACAGAAGTGACCAAGCTGCTCGACAAACATGCCATTGAAGATGAGGAGGGGGATGAAGGTATTTGAACCAGTTTTACAACTGCATATTGCCTTTAAGGGAAAGCAAGCGTGTAATAACATTTTGGATGTAAACTGTTTTCTTCCTGAAAGATGCAGATGATGACACCTCAGGGAAGAAGAAGAAGAAAAAGAAAAAGAAGAAAGGATGTATGTAAAAGTAACAAAAATAACTTGGTTCAAAGCCTTGGCATGAACATTTTAATGATTGTCTTTCCTTTTTAGCCAAAGCACAAACTGATCCACCATCTGTGCCAATTTGTGAACTGTACCCAAATGGAGCATATCCAATTGGACAAATGTGTGACTACCAAGTACCACAAGATGGGTAAGATCATAGTAGTCAAGGCTAATCTGGTATATTTTTTCTGCTTAAGGTAAATACAACGCTCTAACTTCTTTCTTTTTTTTTCAGCCGCAGTGCTGTTTGGCGAATGACCAATGAGGAGAGGAAGGTCCTGGATCAAGCCAATGAAGATATGTGGAATGATTTTAGACAAGCTGCTGAGGCCCACAGACAGGTGCGACAGCATGTGCAGGGTTTCATTAAACCTGGCTTGACTATGATTGAAATCTGGTAAGTCAACTACCCATTTTATTACAATATTAGTATGTTTTCCATTTGTCTGATAATTTATGATACTACAGTGAACGTCTGGAAGGCTGTTCGCGCAAGCTGATAAAGGAGAATGGGCTGAACGCGGGTCTCGCTTTCCCAACTGGCTGCTCTCTCAACCATTGTGCTGCCCACTACACTCCCAATGCTGGAGACACCACTGTTCTTCAGTATGATGATGTCTGCAAAATTGACTTTGGCACCCATATCAATGGTATTGACCCTCTGATTTAAAAAAAAAAAAAAAAAAAAAAATATACAGTTACAATTATTACAGTATTCAGATCAATGATTATTTAGTTAAGCAATTTTAGATCACAAATAATCAGACTCTTGAATTTGACTAAAACAAAGCTTAAGTGATGCCATTTTTATTTTATCAGAAATATTGGTTTACCCTTTAAATTTGCAGTAATTAGTCTTAACATTATGTTCTAGTCTACAAGATTCCAACAAACATGATTTCTATATTTGTAGTCGATTTATTTCAATCTATTAATCAAGAAGCATTATAGCTCGACTGACATTAGTTATAACAAAGTATCTTGTTTTAGGAAGAATAATTGACTGTGCATTTACCGTCACATTTAACCCAAGATATGACAAGCTCCTAGAAGCTGTCAAAGATGCAACAAATACTGGAATAAAGGTAATAAACATTTTACACTTTTAAAACGGCTTTGTTGCTAAATGTTTCATAAATATGCAGAATGCTGGAATTGATGTACGTCTATGTGATGTTGGAGAAGCAATTCAAGAAGTTATGGAGTCCTATGAAGTAGAACTGGATGGCAAAACATACCAAGGTACTACTCTCAGATTTGATGATCATGGCTTTGTTTAAATGAGTGGTTGAAGTCGTTATGTTGGACATTTTAGTTAACTTGTTATCCCTTTACATTCTAGTGAAACCCATTCGAAATCTGAATGGTCATTCAATTGGCCAGTACAGAATACATGCTGGTAAGACTGTCCCCATTGTGAAAGGAGGGGAGGCAACTAGAATGGAAGTGAGTGGAATATTTTTGGGCAGAGAAATTTATACTGATGACCTGTTTTATGTCAACTAATCTTTACATTCTCACAGGAGGGAGAAGTCTATGCCATTGAAACATTTGGGAGCACAGGAAAGGGTGTGGTTCATGATGATATGGATTGCTCTCACTATATGAAAAACTTTGATGTTGGCCATGTTCCTATCAGGTATTTCATACATCCATTTGTTGTGGAAGGTGTGTACTCAAACATTCCACTTAATTTTGTTTTACATTTTTCTTTCAGATTGCCAAGAGCAAAACACCTGTTAAATGTAGTTAATGAACATTTTGGCACTCTTGCATTTTGTCGACGTTGGCTTGACCGCCTGGGAGAAAGCAAATATCTCATGGCCCTGAAAAACCTGTGTGACCTGGGAATTGTGGACCCCTACCCTCCGCTTTGTGACAGCAAAGGCTGCTACACTGCTCAGTTTGAACACACAATTCTGCTGCGGCCTACCTGTAAAGAGGTGGTGAGCCGTGGAGATGATTACTGATAGTCGATACATGCTACTCACACTACCTGCAGTAGGCATATATAACCGCAAGTCAGAGGGGGATGTGCCGTTACCCCAACTTTAAAAAGGGGTAGTCTGGTTCTTGGATTGGTAAATTTGGGTTTATATTGACAAGCTTATTTTTGTCAAGAGTTGTGTTAAGTAGACACAATTCAAAGCAAAGCCTTGCAGATAAAGTATAAACATGTAACTGCGTGACAGTTAACATGATTTTACTGATTGCATTCTAGTATTCAAATGGAAGGTGAGCATGAGAGGACACCTTCTTACCTGTATTTTAGTTTGGTCACCACTGTATGAGTCCTCAATGCTTGGTGCTCAAGTTCTATTAAGTACCTATGTAAGGATGGGATTTAATAGTGGTCAGACAGGGGCAAGTCTGAAGGATTTTAACCTTACATTTGCAGATAAATGTTCAGCCTGCTAGGATGGTAGAATTTGCACTTGGGTCCCTTGCCTTTGTTTTGATATTTGTAAAATATCTTTGAAATTGTTGCCACTATTTGTTCAAAATAAACATTAATTTTCAAATTGTTTACCAAGGGAAAAACACTATGCAATTTAAAAAATAATTTTATTGAGGTAATTTCTATAGAAAAACTGAGGTAAGAATTTGCATAGTACAAGTTCCACAAACAATTTAGGTATGTGCTTTGAGATTCTAGAACATGAGTTTCTGTAGATAAATATTTGTATTGACTAAAGTAAAAACAGTATTTGCAGAAATGGAACCTGCTGGTGATAAACAATCAGCCAAGACTGTATGAAAGTATGAAACCTGAGCAAAATATTACAAAAGTTACTTTTAAGATGTGGGTAAAGGACAGCCATAAAGCACAATTCACTTGTACCCAAATATAGCTATAGTCAAAGGTCACTTACAAATTAAAAAAATAATTTTCCAATCCAAACGATCAGTCATTTGTTCAGATATAACAGGGTAGCAAACAGTGCGCTTGTGTAAGTGCTAACCGTAGTACAAGTTTAAAAACAGGTCCCAGCATACATTTTACAACCATTCATCTGGCAGTGACCTCAAATACCAAATGAGTTAAGGTTTAACATTAATTCCACCAAAAATACATTGGTTTTTATTTTAAAAAAATGTTCTAGTCTAAAATGAAGCAGCTGGAGGACAGGGCATAATCAGTAGAATTACTAGTATAGCACTAAACATTTAAGAAAATGGTTTCCCTTAAAAATTTAGACAAAACAATTAACCCTCAAAGCAGTATTTTTTTCCATTAAAAAAATGAAATTTCTAAATATGCTTTAATTTCAAATGGCAGTCTGGACAACCTTTGGGGGCCCTCCTGGAGTGGCCCTTTGGGAAGCACTGATTTAGAGAAAGAGGTTCATTTCTGTCAGCATAAATGATCGGTAGATTGTTTTAGGGCAATTCAACTTAGGATTTATAAGAAGTCTCTGATCATGCGGTTTAATTAATGGATGAGAGATATTTAAAGTCCTGGTCCTAACGCAACACAAGCCTCTGTCCTCCATCTGATATGACAATCTACGATGTGATCACTACAAATTAACCCTTGGCTACCTTCTGGTCAAGTTGACCCACCAGTGATCAAAAAATACCCTAAATATTTTGTATATAAAAATAAATATTTTCTAGCTCAATTTTGATTTTCCCCAACTTGACTGGTGTTAGGTTATTTAGACCCTAATTTAGGGTATTTTTTCTTCTACTTTCAATCACTGTGGCTGGTCATTTTGACCCGAGGGTAGCACAAGGATTAAGTTGTAAGCAACGGTTGGCTCCTACACAAGTATATCTTTGCTGACATTCTCTTTATAAAATGCAACTGCACAAACATCAATTTAAAAAATATAAAAAAATACCTACATATAAACAATATACAATACTCACGAAGCAGAACTGTATATAAAAAGACTGCTCCCTCTCTGCATGTTTAAAAATAGATAAAATGCCAAAAGGAGTAAGAGCACATGTGGCCGCTGTTGAGACATGGTGTTTCGGGGGTTGCTGCTACAGTGGGTCCTGAGTTACACGTGTGTAGAAGAGAATGTAGGCTTGTGCTTTGCACACTTCCTCCACCGAACACACATTCAGTTTTGAATCGTTACAGTGAACCCAAAAAGCTGAAAAGACAAACATAATTACACTTAATTACATAAAACTTTAGGTAAAGATTTTGTAATTTAGTGTACACTGGCATATTACACCTAATTTACTTAATTCTTTGAGTAATATTGTTAAATGAGGACCACAGTATGAAACAATCCTTTCTTACCACCGTCTCTGTTATAGCAGTATGACGTGTAATGGCCAGACCCAAAACCTTTTCCATGATGCATCACTACAGCAGAGAGTTCATAAGTGAAGTGCTGTGGATATGATGTGCTTGAGTTTGGATTTCCGTTAGTCGAGTAGGCAAAGATTTTAGAAGAGGCCTCAAGGCTGCAATAAGTCTCCATATTGAGAAGCTGATCAAAACTGACATGTACTCCAATCTTCTCTCTGTTGTTTCGTCCGGACCACCTGAAGAGAGTTGATAAAAGTCAGTATAGTCTCCATAAATGACGACTGTGAATGTAATGGAGGTAATGCCAAACCTAAAACGTTTAAGATGGAGCCGCAGAACCTGGGGGAGTTTGTGCACCATAAGTTGCTTTTGGGCTTCTGTAAGGAGAACTGGTTTAGATGTTCCAGTACGTCGAGCCACTGCAAACAAGTTTATTTTTTAAAGCAAAGGTCAATTCATTGATAATTTCATGTTATGTTAATTTTGTCCTGAACAGGCTACAGATAACGTGTTATAACCATCATTCCAAACAGGGCGACTTACAGTTGCACTGATCACAAGCATATATGTTTCCCTCCAGGGCCTCAGTCTCAGTAAACTTGGCTAACATTTCTGTCAAATGGCAGGAAGCGTGTGCCATAGAGTCTTTACTACTACGGTGATACCGCTCAGGGAACTCCAGCGATAAGTCCCAAAAGGGTTCCACAGTATTCGATCGATTTTTGCACCCCAAGCAGGTCACCTTAACATAATAAAAGACAAAAAATGACATTAAGTTTTATTTTGGATTTAGATGCATTTGCTACACTACGCGTATTAAGACGGATACATCAGCATTAATAGTTAGACAAAGGAGACTCGATGGTGTAGTCTTACCTGACTGAGGAGCTGGCCATGAAAGACTGTGTTGACCACAACCAGCACTTGCTTAATGAGACGTTTCTGTGGATCTGGGACGACCCCCGGGTTTCTATTGTTGCTAGCATTCTCCAGCTCATGCTGCACCTTGTCTAACAGTTCACACAAAAACTCCTGAGCATCTTGCTGAGCATAGCCTCTAAATGCTGGGATCAACTGCCACACCGAATGGAGCATTGCAAAGGGCGAAACCAGCGCCCACTTGCCTGACCACATAACCTGGAACAAAGTATGGAGTTCATGACAGATAGAGATGTGCTTTGAGCTTGGCTCTTTGGGCTGTATGAGTTCCATGTTCCGGCCTCTTGAGGCCCCACCACTCAGTCCTGGACCAGAGCCTGAACTGGACAGGGGTCCTCTCTTTTGGGTAAAGGGTGAAACCTTTCCTGCAGCTGATGCAAAAAGTTCCAGTGCTTGTGTAAGATCAAGGCGCAAAAAGCACTGCCTGAAAATATGTAGATGGCTGAGTACTTGCAAAATGGAGTTCATGTAGCAAGTGTTACCCAAGTTCCTTAGTCCTGTCACACCTGGGGTCACAGTGGGCCGCCGTTTCAACGGAGAGCCACTCTGTTTGGTACTCTGCTTCTTACTCTGTTTGCGGCGAGCACTATTTTGTGTTACACGAGTTGAGGATGTTCTGGCTTTAGATTTGCTTGAAGAGCGGTTTTTGGTTGTGTTTCTTTGTTTAATTTGTGGTGTCTTTTTAACTTTTTTTGTTGGAAGTGCAGCAGGTCGTTCCATTGGTGACTTGGGTTTAGATGATGGTTGAGCACGTTTACTTTTGGAAGGTGCCAATATTACTGCATCCACAAGTCTTTTGCTTTTTTGCCTCAAGCGCCGACTTTTTCTAAGAGGGGCATTGTCCAGCTCCTCCTGCTTTTGCCTTTTCTGTGCTTGTCTTTGCTCCCTGGCTTCGGCTTTTTGCTCATCTTCCTCCCACTTTCTCTCTTCCTCCTCTCTCTTTTTTCCACATTCAGTAAATCCAAACCAAATTCTGAAAATGCGTCCCATAAGAGATCTTCGTCTATGCCATAAGGCAGTGAACATTCGGTCCTCATCCCTCAGTTGTAGCTCCTGTGCGCCAAATGACAAGAGGCTCTCAGGAACCACAGTGGAAGAGCGAAGTGTTCGTCCACTGCGCGTGGTAACTTCATAGTGCTGGCTCTGAATTGCACTAAGTGTACTTCGGAGCAGCTTTAGATCTCCTGTGTTGTTATCATTGAGGACATAGTCATCGCACAAGTAGCAAAAAACATAAAGTTCATTAACTTCCATTGCCAATGGGTGGCGGTGCAGTTGAAAGTGCTGTAAAGCATGTTCCTCAATGTATCTGCCACACGCCACATGAGCACAGCCGAGACAGGCCCACACAGACTCTGTGGTGTTGCAGTCTACACAGTGCCACTTCTGGGGATTGAGGATGGAGTGGTCAGGAGCAAGCCGCAGCCGCCCCACATGCTTACACCTGTCCATTGCACACACTTGCTGCTCAACTGAAGACTGGATCTTTTATTCCACAGCTAAAATGTGGCTCATATCACCTTGGCAACAATGGCTTTCCGATCGAATCCCTTCTGGACATCGTAATGTCTGAAAATAAAACAAAATTTGGATCATCATCATGAGACAATACGGTAAAGTAAACAAAAACAAAACATTGGCTGAATTTGTTAAACGGTGGGCATCTTTCGGGGAGGTGGAAAATCCTCTAAATTAAAAAAAAATTAAAAGCCGTACTATGGAACATTCTCTATTGAAATATGCTATGTATGTTTGGAAGGAGCAACATTATGGGCAAAGGAAAGAGTTTGATGTAAACAAGACAAGAACGTGTCGAGTGGAAAGCACACAAACGTTATTTGCAGCAAGACAGTAAGAAAAAGTATTTTATTTTGTACAACAAAAGATCGTACAAAGACAACTACGGTACGGGTACATCACTGGAGGTACCATTGTAGCACTGAAGGTAGAAAAGTAGCGTGTAAGCAAGTTTTGCCACAACTTGATACATTTTGAAAATAAATACATTTCGTATTTCGTAAGGAATAGTTAAGATTACAATACTCAAAA
Organism: Knipowitschia caucasica; assembly: GCA_964034765.1. Classification (NCBI taxonomy): domain Eukaryota; kingdom Metazoa; phylum Chordata; class Actinopteri; order Gobiiformes; family Gobiidae; genus Knipowitschia; species Knipowitschia caucasica. The sequence continues at coordinate 17,793,977 of OZ035823.1, forward strand.
TATAATTATTGTAATATTATTTTGTAACAACGGTCGAATGTCTCACTTCATGAAGAGGTGAACAATGTTAAATGTTTAAAGGTAAAGAAGTACTTGCCTGTTAACTCGTGTGTAGGGAGAAGACAGCAGACAGACCTTGCTTGCCATGGTTCTAGTACGTGTTTGGCTTAGAGAGATTATAACGCTAGCTATAGCTAAGAAAACCTAGCATGCTAAGTAGCGATGGCTTAATCTTAAATCATTTTTCCTTGGTAAAAACAAGCAGTATTTTGTCTGAGTGTATGGCTGTTATGGTGGATACACGTGTGCAATAATACGACGCAACAGCTAGCTCAACAGACCACAACACTTGTTTGTAATAAAATGTGTACCTCACTTCTCAGACCAGTGGCGACTCTACACAATCCAATCACATCCTCCATCTTGTCAGAGAATGTCGCGCGTGCTTGATGCTCTCGCGATACTCACAAACTGAACTGGCCAAGGTTTCACATGTTTCACGTCTACATTTTATGACATAGATCTGTAAAGGTTTATGGTTACCAGAGAAATGGGGAGAACAAACACTGTACACTGATTTCAATGGAAGTAACTTGATTTCAATGCAATTCTGTTTTTCACAGTAATATGAATAGATTACAGTTTAGTTTTAGCGTTTTATCAGTGTATGTGTGTGGTAGAACAGGCATTTCAGTTATCCCTAGTGCTTCTTCTTCTGTTATTAAATTGTAATTTCATTTCTACGTAAATTTAGCTTTTTTTCAAAACGATTTTTATTAAATCAATCATGATACAAACAATAGATGCAAATCACGCTACTTATATAGAAAAACTTAAATGAAAAACTAAAGATGAAACTAAACCAGGGCATACATTTAGATGTTTGTTGTTATCTGTAAATGTAAATAGCATGTATAAATAAATGAAAGGATTTTAGCAGCATTCTTTGAGATTGAGTGAAGTATAACATTGTCTGAACTCATTCCTCAAATGAGTGTAGTTCGGGATGGTTTTCAAAACACGACATTTGTGAATATAATGTTTAGCTATAAGTATAAGATTGTTAACACCAAAGTCAATTAAAATATTATTAATGGAAATACCAAACATAATATCATGGATAGCTTTAAAAATATATCAGGCTTACATTTACATTCATTTCATGAATGAACATTTACACAATAAATAAATAGACCCGATTTGGAAAATTAGTTCTATTTCATATGTTGCTTCGCCCTTTAGGCTTCGCTAATGCATATCTCTCGGAAGCATCGCTTCCCGCCCTGAGAAGATCAAACGATCCACCCTCCAATCACCTTCACGTCCTGGCGTAGGCCAGTCCCCTATAAATAGGGCCATGCACCACAGCTCTTCTCCTTTCTCTCTCAGCTTGCCTAAGAGAAGCTTCGATTCATTTGCTAGGATGTCTTCAAGCAAGATCCCCGCGCCTGAGAACTTGCCACCCTCCGGTGTCAGGCTGCGGATCTGCGACTTGTGCCCAGCGGCACTCTCCCAGACTGACCGCCACGAGTCCAGCGTCTTCTGCCTGGGCTGGCGTCGTGCCGCGGGAGAAAGCCCCAGATGTGTGGCTTGTCTCGCCGTGGATTATTTATGCCGTATAGAGTGGTGCCCTTGGTGGCATCGCTCATGGTGTGCTACCCTCTATCCACGCTGAACAGACGTATAGCTAATACACCACAGATGGTTGTCCTATAGCTTAACACATCACTTTGCTCGCTTCATCCCTGGAGTGGTGCCCATGGTGGCTCGCTCATGGGGTGCTACGTTCTGCTCACGCTGGACAGGCGTAATACTACTGCGCCACAGATGGTTGCTTATTAACATCACTCTCGGTGCCCATGGTGGCTCGCTCAGGGTGTGCCTCTGCTTCACTATATCAGCCGCGAGGGGATAGGCCCATGACAGCCCATTCCCCGGCGATAGCGTATGGAGTATACGCGGGCGCGGAGGCCTGGCCTTGGCGGTCAGGCTTTCCTCCCATAGAGGATGGAGTACGCCTGTACACCAGCTTCCTACGGGGTCCCCCCCCGAGCGGGGCAAGCCGGCCGTGTCCATGCTTGACAGGTGTTAGGCTTGTGCATCATAGGTCGTTGCTATGGCTTATAACATTACTCTCCTCGCTGCATCCCTCGGACAGGGACCGCTCTGCCACCCCGCACCGCTCAGAGCCAAGAGGAGACAGCAAGCGCGTGACAAGCAGAGGAGCAGCAGCCACCCCGGCTTTGCAGCTGCAAGGAGGGGAGGGAAACGCTTTAATAAAGGCCATCATCAGGCCCGTTACTCCCTCAAAGAGAACACTTCTTTCCCCTTTTCCTTATCCTCTGCCTGGAGCCTCTCTCAGCGCGCCTCTCGTGCGCGCGCTGGAGGCATGGTCCGGGACCGCTGTGCGCTCCCCGTGCCTTTGCCTCTCTTGGGCAGAGAGTGTGCGCGGCTGCACGCTACCCTCCTACGCTCTCTGTGCGCCACGAGCACCAGCTCACAGCTGTCCTGCCCTCACGCTGCTACCCGGTAAAAGCCAGGGCCGCAGCTAGGGCTCAGACCTTTTTCCAGCGGCCCCCCACTATCCAGAGCAATGAGTGGACTGCTCTCCCCCCCCCCCCTCAGTCCACAGTGTTGGGGAGCGGGGGCTCGGCTCCACGTAAGCGCAGCACACCTGCCCTCACGTGGCCACCCAGAAAAAGGGCCCAGGGCCGCAGCTAGGGCCCAGCCCTCTTCCCAGGGCCCCCCCCCACTGCAAAAAGTGGGACTGCTCGGCCCCCTATCAGTCCACAGTGTTGGGGAGCGGGGGCTCGGCTCCACGCGGCCACCCGGAGAAGGGCCCTGGGCCGCAGCTAGGGCCCAGCCCTCTTCCCAGGGGCCCCCCCACTGCAAAAAGGTGGGACTGCTCGGCCCCCTCTCAGTCCACAGTGTTGTGGAGCGGGGGCTCGGCTTCACGTAAGCGCAGCACACCTGCCCTCACGCGGCCACCTGGAAAAAGGCCCAGGGCCGCAGCTAGGGCCCAGCCCTCTTCCCAGGGGCCCCCCACTGCAAAAAGTGGGACTGCTCGGCCCCCTCTCAGTCCACAGTGTTGTGGAGCGGGGGCTCGGCTTCACGTAAGCGCAGCACACCGGCCCTCACGCGGCCACCTGGAAAAAGGCCCAGGGCCGCAGCTAGGGCCAAGCCCTCTTCCCAGGGGCCCCCCACTGTAATAAGTGGGACTGCTCGGCCCCCTCTCAGTCCACAGTGTTGGGGAGCTGGGGCCCGGCTCCACGTAAGCGCAGCACACCTGCCTTCACGCAGACACCCGGAAAAGGGCCTAGGGCCGCAGCTAGGGCCCAGCCCTCTTCCCAGGGGCCTCCCACTGCAATAAGCGGGGCTGCTCGGCCCCCTCTTAGTCCACAGTGTTGGGGAGCAGGGGCTCGGCTCCACGTAAGCGCAGAACACCCGCCGTCACGCGGCCACCCGGGAAAAGGCCCAGGGCCGCAGCTAGGGCCCAGCCCTCTTTCAAGGGGCCCCCCACTGCAATAAGCGGGACTGCTCGGCCCCCTCTTGGTCCACAGTGTTGGGGAGCAGGGGCTCGGCTCCACGTAAGTGCAGCACACCTGCCCTCACGCGGCCACCCAGAGAAAGGCCCAGGGCCGTAGCTAGGGCTCAGGCCTTTTTCCCACGGGCCCCCCACTATCCGATGCCTCCCCAGGATGGGACATCTGTGGGCGGACCAGGCCTTTCTCCCTCCTCCCATCTCACTGTGCTTCCCTTGACCCATGTTGTCACTGTATCGGAACAGTCGGGGCTCCGGGGAACTCTGTGGATACACAGAGTGCTGAGTCGGGGCTATGCTCTCCAGTTCTCCTGGCGGCCCCCTCCTTTCTGCGGCATTCTCCAGACAGGGCTAGGCAGCCCGGAAAACGCCGTGGCGCTTCACAGGAGGTCAACACGCTTCTGCAGCGCCGGGCGGTAGTGGAGGTAGACCCGCTCAGGACAGGGACAGGGTTTTACTCTCCATACTTCATAGTCCCCAAAGAAAAAAAAAAAAAAAAAAAAAAAAGTGCGGAGGGGTGCGGGCCATGCTGGACCTGCTCGTCCTCAATGGCTGCATAGCCAAGCGACTGATTCGCATGCCCACAGTAAACAGCTACTCCTGAGCATCAGGCCCGGGGACTGGAGGTCCTCCGTGGACCTCCACGACGCGAATTTTCACAAACCCATTGCACAGGGGCACAAGAAGTTCCTCCGGTCCCCCACTCGGCTACTCCCTAGCCCCCCCGCACCTTCTCCAAGTGTGTGGAGGCGGCGCTAGAACCCCTTCGGCGTCAGGGCCTCAGGACACTGACGTATATCAACGAATGGTGATCCTGTCCTCCCGGGAGGATGCGCAGGATCAAACGTTCAGAGTGTTAAACCACGTGCCCACCTAGGGTTTGTGATCAATAGGGACAAAAGCTCCCTGTGCCCGGCCCAGGAGATCTTGTATCTGGGACTGGGCTTGAATTCCAGGAGCATGACGGCTTCACTCTCGCCAGAGAGAGAAGCGGCGGTTCAGAACCTGGGCCGGATCGTTCTGGGTGAACCTCGGGTGCAACCGCGGCAGATCCAGTCTCTCTTGGGCATGATGGCAGCGGCCCATCCAGTGGTGAGACTGGGGTTGCTGCACATGCGATATCTCCAGAGGTGGTTCTCACACCTCAGGGGCTTATCACGGAGGGAGCAACTGTCGTTGAGGGCTCAGAACGACGTCGCCTTCTGGCTGTCCCCAGGTCGACTCCAGGAGGGAGTTCAAATGGGTGTTGTGGACCACCACATCAAGGTCTTCACGGACGCCTCACTGAGTGGTTGGGGAGGCGTGCTCGGCCACCACTCGACAGGAGGCGTTTGGTCCTCCCCCTTGGGGCACATCAACCTCCTGGAGTTGGAGGCGATGCGGTTGGTGCTGGCCCATTTCATGACCAGACTGGAGGGCCAACAGGTGATTGTTCGGACGGACAACACCACTGTGGCAGCATATCTGAACAGGCTTGGGGGGACCAGGTCCCCCGCCCTTCACAGGCTGGCAGTGGAGGTTCTTCTGTGGGCGGACATTCACCTAGCCTCTCTGAGGGCCCGTCATATCCCAGGCGAGCGTAACGTGGCCGCCGACAGGATGTCCAGGGGCGAGGCCTTGCGGGACGAGTGGGGTCTCGCCCCAGCGGTCGTGGCAGAGGTCTGGCTCCGGTTCGGGACACCGGTGGCCGACTTTTTCCCAAATGCAGAGAACGCACAGTGCCCACTCTGGTTCTCGCTCAGGTCCAGCAACGAGCCCCCTCTCGAGGTGGACGCCATGGCGCACCGGTCGTGGCCCAACGGTCTCCTCTACGCCTTCCCGCCTCGCCGGCTCTTGGCAGCCCTGCTTTACAGGGTGAGGACGGAGGAGTCTCCATCCTGGTGGTGGCGCCGGACAGCCCGGGAGCCAGGTGCTATCCGGACCTGGTGAGCATGGCGCTCAGTCCGCCTTGGCCCGTTCCGGACCGTCCTGATGCTCTGAGACAGGCAGGGGGAGCCCTTTACTCACGCCCTGTCCTGGGAAGCAGGCTCATGTTGAGCCTTGGTCTCCCTCCCTCAGTGGTCGCTACTATTCAGGGTGGGAGGGCTACATCCACCACCAAAGCGTATGAGGTTCGCTGGAAACTCTTCGCCTCTTGGTGCGTGGACAGATGTTGGACCCACCTAGTGGGGTCCAACATCCCTCCATCCAGGAGGTCTTGGCTTTTCTCCAGTTCTTGCTGGAGAAATGGAAGGGCGGCCGCCACTCTGGGTGTGTTCGCGGCGGCCATTACCACTGGGCACGAAGGGGTTTGGTAGCCACTCTGCGTGGTTCCTACGAGGGGCCCGCAGGATCAGGCCTCCCCTCCGGCGGTCGGCTCCGTCTTGGGACCTTCAGGTGGTCTTGGCTGGCCTTTCAGGGCCTCCATTTGAACCCCTGGACAATGCGACCATTGCCTCATTGTCCTACAAAACGGCATGTTGTGGGCGTGGGCTTCGGCCAAGAGGTCTGGGGATCTGGCGCCTTTTCCGTGCAGCCGTCTTGTTTGTCCCTCCCCGATCGGGAGGGATGATGGACATGGCACTTCGGTGGAGGAGATCTGCAGAGCGGCGTCTTGGTCCTCCTCCTCGACTTTTGTGCAGTTTTACCTACTGGAGGTGGCCTGAGTGAGTGCAGGGCGGCCCTAGTTCCTCCTTCGACAGACCTCGGTGAGAACTGGTCTGCAGGGGGGGGGTTGTGTGGAGAGGTGTTGGCGCTCTTGGGAGAGGCGGCCAGGACACCTCTGCAGTAAGGATAGGCGCTCTTGGGAGAGGCGGCCTAGGCCCTTCTGCAGTCTGCTTTACACTCCTGGGGATCAGGCGCTCTTGGGAGAGGCTGCCTGCCCAGGTTTGTTCTGATTTCTTTCCTGCTTTGCAGGTTGGAGAATGCGTGGGCACTCTTGGGAGAGGTGGCCCAGCATCCCTTTCTCTATGGCTCGTAGGACCTCCGTCTCTACCGCTTGGTTGCGGTATGAGCACGTGGGTCACGAGTTTGCTCCAATCACCGGAGTTCATGCCTGCTGGGAGTACATCGGTCTGGGCTTCGCTATGTTATGCATTAGCGAAGCCTAAAGGGCGAAGCAACATATGAAATAGAAACCCCAGTTACTTAATGTAACTAAGGTTCTATGAATATGTTGCGAAGCCCTTTAGCTTCGAGCCCAGCAGGCCTGCCCTCTCTTATTCGGCTGAGTTCGAAAGGAGAAGAGCTGTGGCGCATGGCCCTATTTATAGGGGACTGGCCTACGCCAGGACGTGAAGGTGATTGGAGGGTGGATCGTTTGATCTTCTCAGGGCGGGAAGCGATGCTTCCGAGAGATATGCATTAGCGAAGCCTAAAGGGCTTTGCAACATATTCATAGAACCTTAGTTACATTAAGTAACTGGGGTTTATGTCCTCTCAGCTGGCTTGGGAAGACCTTGGGATTCTCCCGAATGAGCTGGAGGAAGAGTGTGTGGCTATGGAAGTCTGGTCATTTCTGATTAGACTTCTGTCCCCGCAACACAGCAACAGATCAAGCAGAAGAAAATGGATTGATAGTTGAAAATTGTTCTGAGCACAGTTCCTTTAACACAGCTTCTGCTTTACCACTAAGAGTCAGTGTTGTGATATATACAGTCTATGGTTGTGACTTAATTCCAACAGGTGGTCAAGTTAACAGTTTAGCCAAAACATACACTAAGCGTTTAATAGATCTTTTCCTGATAAATATTGTGGTCATATTTTGCTGTCTTTACTTTCATATTTCTGATTATCAACATTTTAATATTTCCACATGTTATCATGTTTAGGGCTGTAAATAACAACTATTTATGGAATCATACTAAACTGAGATTATGAACAAAATAACCAACAGAGTCTGGAATCAAGTTTTGAAGAACATAAATGTTTGAAAACACATTTTGCCCCGGAAAGAGGCCAAATGATCCCATCATTTGGACACTTTTAGGTACTGACCCATCAGTTGAGAACCACTGTTTTTAAGGATGTTTTTCCAGATCTATATCCTGGTTAACTCGAGTTCGACTAACCCTAACCCAAAGACATTCATCATAAATTATTTAAGAGTCAAAACTATTAGCCAATGATCATGTTCATCTTTATGTTGAGAATGAAGTCTATAAAAGTGTTTGAGTCAAATAGCGACACCAGCTGGCCGTGAAGTGCCACTACAAAAACAACATTTTCCTCATTGCTTGTAATGACCATCTTCAGAGCATGTAAGTGTTTCTTGCAAAAAATATTTGCAGTTTTCCTTTACTTAACTTTACAGTATCTCTTAGGCTCCTTGCATTGACTTAAATTAAATACATAGATTTTGACACAGTAATAGAACACAAGTAACCATGGCCATGGCACCAAAATGGTCGGAGTTCATCCCTGAAGATTCGTGCAGTAAACTGCAGTATGCTCTGGTGCCAGGGGTGGGCATTTATTATAATATATTTATTATTTATTTATTATTTTATCTGGGGAAGTTTGGACCCGATTTCATGGTTAAAAAAAACTAAACATTTGCTATATTCTAATAAGGCTATGGAAGCTTCTTCTGTTTAAAAATAACAAAAATGCATGTACCAAAAATGAGCCACGGCAAAAGTGGGTCAGTTGGTAGAGCATTGGACTTTGAGACTGAGGGTTGTGGGTTCAAGCCCACTACGAGACCTACTTACTTACCACTAGACCACTGATGACTGTCGTTGTGTCCTTGGGCAAGACGCCCCCACTGAAAGATCAAGGCTCCTGTGGACTCACCACCTGCAGGAGGATCAGTGAAAGGCTGGTGCTCTGTGAACTGAGTGCAGCTCTGATTGCCACCCCTTGTCCCAGAAATGGACTTAGGGGAAGAAAATGGATGGATGGAAAATGAGCTGTTATGGTAAGCTTGTTTGTATTCGTACTCTGCTTTATAAATAATGTAAGGCCCCGTTAAGACGGAGACACTGTGACTGTAAAACAATAAAGCTGGATATCGGTTTTTGCCTTCTGTTTACATGTAGACAGTGTTTCAGGGGGATGAAAATGTAATGCATTGAGAAACAGCCTCCAGAGTGGAACAACACAGATGCGCTGCTCAGAGTGGGGCTGTTTCACGGCCGTATGAAGAAAAAGGTGTGAATTCTCTGCTTGCTATGACCCCCACTTCCCTGCACATATATTTAGACATGCACAGTAGCCGAGAACAAACAATGGCAACAGGTCAAATAATGTGTGCTTTAAGCGTTACACGGAGGATAATTCTACTCCTTTGTCCATTCAAATGAAACCACTCAATGCTCTAGATACAGTTTCCATTTTTGCAGCTGCTGTTAAATGTAGAATGATGTTGGTGCATTCTTTCACATCTTTGCAGTGGCCTGAGGAGGATGTTGTTGAGGAAGTGGTTGACTTAAGGCGCTCACACGTCTCGTGTTTTAAAGTTCCACTGCCCAATACTAACCGGGCGCAAGAACTACATTGTTTTTCGTAACCATCTAAATGCTCTGCAGGAGCCTGGTCGTTTTTGCTAATTGCCTTGGGTGTCCACAGCGCCTCTTCATCACAGCAAGAATGGGTATGATTCAATTTCCAGACCACGCCTTTCTGTGTGGAGTTTGCATGTTCTCCCCACGTCTGCGTAGGTTTTCTCCAGGTGCTCTGTTTTTCCCCTTCCACTAAAAACATGCACAAGTACTAGTACTCGTTCAGGGTGTGTGATTGTGACTGTGACTGTGAGAATACAAATGGATATCTTCATTCGGATAAGTGTGTTCCCTAAGCACTGTTCCGACCCAAAAAACATACAATACGTAAATCAGACCTGTAAGTGCAAATGTCTTGAAAAGCAGCTTTTAAACCGATGTATATCAAAAGGGCTGCATATCAGGGTATGTGTGGCACAACGCCTAAGTCACTCTTAATGTTTATCTCTTTCAATGGCCAGTGGCTGTTACTCATGTTCACACATGTTCTGTCTTCATCTGTGCTTGTTTGTGCTCATGCGTTTTAGTCTGAATTGTGTGATGTTTCTTAAATAATTAAAACAACCAACATTCTGCTATCTGCTACTGCCATAATGTTGAGATAAATTGAATTACTTATATTTTCCTATACTTTGTTCTGTTTTGTTTCAATTATTTATAATTGTTTATCTGTTGATAGTCCAAAAATGTGAATAAAACAATACAATATTTTTTCTAAATAGAAAAATTAACAAATCATGTGACATAAAAATGGAGAAATATTGATAGAAAGAGTGCACTCAACAAGTTAACGTTTTGAGGAATTAATATAGATAAAAACAAATGCACATGCACTCTGTCATACTTTTATCTTGATGATTGTGTTGAAATATGGAGTAAAACTTTAAAAAATCAAACATCCATTCAACTTTCTTACTTCAAAATAAATCAGATCATACCAATGCTCTTTCTGTTGAAGTAAAAGCATTAAAATTACATTAAATTTAACAATAACTATTATTAAAATAATAGTCCTATCTTATCTTATCTTATCTCTTATGATATTAATGACCTCAACACTGCTTTTGTGATTCTAAAGCTCACATGCTGCTTCAGCGTATCACAGAGGTTCAACCCCAAAACAATAATAAATACAGAGAAAAAATGTATAACAGACTAATAGATTTGTTATCTCAGCAGTTGTTATAATAACTTGTGATATAATGTTTAACACCATTCTCTCTTGGGAGTTATTAGTGTATGTTTGTGCATTTGGATTTATTTTGATTTATATCTAAAATAAAGATGACAGTACACTTTTTCACGAAGGCCCCTATAGAAATCCTGGTTTTATTCCTTGTTTTGTCATTAATGATTTGAGAATTATAACGAGACCTGTTTAGTTCTGCTGCCACATGTTACTTTCCTCGTGAGATTTGCTTGGCAGTGAGTTCTGGCAACCCAGATCACAGACTTTCTGATTGATAAAACGGTGGAGTGCGGGACATCAAAATGAAAACAATAACAAGATTTAGGGGCTGTAAAACTAATTTTGAAATCCGAATATCTCAGCTGAACTACTGTTATCAGTTAAAGAAGTGTTTGAAAAGAGCCATGTTTGTTTATGCCTTTTGACATATTAGGGACATTTAAAGATGACTTGACATGAAAATCTTACATATTTCTACTTTAAGTGTAAATGTATGGGAGGCCTGTGCCCAAATAGAGCCAAACATAGTGACGCCCCTGCTCGCAGCTTATATTTAATCCCAAACAGTTATCGCTGCCACAATGTGGCTCCTGCGCCAATTACTTCATCTAAATGTTTTGCAAGTTGTGTCTGGATGACATCAGCCTGTTGTTAAGATTGCTGTATAATGATCAGCGGTAGCAGTCTCAATCTCTTTGCTATGTCAACATTTCCTCCCTGTTCTGGCTTGCTCCAAAGCGCAAGGAGAAACATTCCTAATGTGTGCATGCCTGTGTATGAGCAATTTACGAGTATTGATGGTTTCTAAGGAAAGTGTGACTTGTTTGGAACAATATACACAAGCCTTATTTTTATTGTAACAATCTTTGATCTGACATAACTTAGTATTTAATGATTAAAAAATATATTCATGCATGTACAATATATGTATATATATATATATATATATATATATATATATATATATATATATATATATATATATATATATATATATACTATAGACTAAATTCATGGAATAATGAAAATTAAAGTATGTTTTTTGCTTTATTATTATTATAATTCTTGTTATTGTCCGTCAGCCCTCATTTATTCATTTTTCCCATTTGCTCTGTGCATAAATTAAAAATAAATGTGCTAGATGTTCCATATAACTCATGGTTTCACCTCTGTTGACCTCTGGCTGCATGTTGGTGTGTGATGGCCTGATGGGTGCTGTAGAAGAGGGTCATTGTGACTCCCAGTGTGTGGAGGGGGGGCTTATTGTCCAATAGCCAGCAGGAGCTTCTATACACTTTGGGACCAATAGCACAAGAATGCTGACAGGACAAAGGCCATAACTCAATTCTATAGCAGCACAAGTGGGGCATTGTGGGCTCTCTTACGCACATGCTTTGGTTGTTACTACAATAACAATATATACAGGAGTGCGTCCGTGAAACCATGCCCAACTCATTCATTCAACTAGTTTCCCATAGAATAACCCCCTCCCCAGGACACATCCATCTACCACTGGGAATGGCCAGTCAATGGGGACAATCAGAGAGGTTGTAGCTAGAGAACTTGGAGTATGTGTGTGAGAGAGGTGGGTTCCAACTTAGCTGTAGTAGTTTTAGTCTCCCTGTTGTGTCTACCCTCCAAGGCCAATTCCCACCATGAAACATATCCCCATATCTAACAACAAAGGTTTTCCCTCCCCTCACTCCTATCTTTTGTACTCGCTCACCCTTTCCCAAGCTGTCTGGACGGCACTTGGCATCAACTAAACTGTAACCCTTGCCACTAATCCGCAAATGGGCCACGAATGAGGAGATATGGGTACATGAGGCTATCCGGCCTAATTTGCCCAATTCTTCTCCTCTGCCTCGCTCCGGTTAGATAGGTGAGTGACCTACGACCAAGCCTGCCACAGAGAGGTGTATGATGCGCCAAGAATGTGTCGACACCTCCCAGCCAAGCACGTCATGATAAGTCTGCGGAAAACACTCAGTACCTCAGCCCAAAAGTGCGCACGAACTCGCACCAAGGTGTCTTTTGTGGTCTACTATTTGTCATTAGTGTGTGAGCAAAGCAGAAAATATTTAAGAGGGATGATGGATGGCTTAATGTTATTGAACACCAGCTAAGAAACCTATGCCTATGAGAAAATAATACAGTGCCTGATCATTTTTTGGACAAATTCATGTGAAGAATGTCATGGTCTGAGCTGTTATATCAAATGGTAATGGTGCAAGTTCTGGAAGTACTTATTTTCCCACAAAATGTAACTGTTAATAATAAACATGTTCTAACAACTACTAGGTATTATTATGATTATTAAGACATAATAAACAGAAAGGTACACTTTCATATTTATAGATGCATACAAATACTGTACAAAAGCAACAAAGAAAATTACAAAGTTCAGAAAGAACATTTGAACAAAAACAGCTGATCTAAACACCGACAGGAAGAAAACTGGACAGAATAGAGCCTTGCATTGTACACACAGACTGACGATCACACATGCTGTATTTCCAAACTCTTTTGGGAGGTATAGCATTGACTCAAATTAATTTACGAGGGTTCTCTTCAACCTTGACTTTAACCCATTTCAATCCATTGCATGTCCGTGGTCTAATTACAAGGAAAAACATATACTGTTGTCCCAATATGGGAGGCAAGTCCCCATTAATTGAGTGTATATACATATTGTTGTCGCAGATCCCCACAAAGTGAAAAACACACACCCACAAACACATTCATTCATCCTCAGGTATTACCCATTCACTCAAGATCACAACACAAGCACACCTGGACTGGCCAAGAATGAACCACCTGCAGTTGACTTGTATGGCTTATTCAGTCTATACATATATACACTGTAAAGATGTTATGATTAGGCCTCTCCACTTTGTGCGTCCATCATTCCATCTTAGGCTAAAGTGCATTAGAAAGAAAGACCTGAATTACTTGTAAGCTCATAGGCATTTGCTTCATCAGAGTAAGCACAGGTCTTAAAATATACAGAGCTGGAGTGTGAACAGTAGCAATCTGAGAATCCTTAATAAGAAAATATGTATGCAGAATTCTGTATTCATTTCCACTCATGGTAAAAGAAATATGTGGATTCTACCATCACCTTGATACTGATTGCTGAGGGACATGGTGTTTCAGAAATTCACAACTAGATGACCATAAAAACTAAAACTATTTTCCCTTGTTTGAACTAAAAATATTTTCAGTCAACATCCCACAGGCCAGTCAAGGTTTCCAGTAAATGTCTACCAATTGCAGTCTTTCTTGAGTAGTGAGAGGACTTTGCGACCCAAGCTGGCCTTCCAGGGCTTCACAAAGCTCTTCATATTAACCAAGAGGTGATCCTGTTTACGGTCCATGTGCCCCGCCACCAGGTACTCCAGTCCTGCCAAAACATTAGGTCAGAAAGAACCATAGAAGTTAATGTGACTATAATGCTGGATTCCATCAAGATTTGCCTATTGTCCTTGACGTTTTTTCCTTTTTAACTTCATGCATACAGTTAAATGTCCATTATGCATTTAGAATGTATTATTTGAGTTCACCTGGATTAAGGATAGGACAGGTGCAGCCTCGTGCTGTCCACGATTCAGGGTAAAGGATGACTCGACCCTTCTGTATTTTCACCCTCGTGTTGTGACTCAGGACTTTTTGAACTTTGACTTCTACCTCTGCGTGGGAGCCCTTGTCGTGGGCGGACAGCACTTTCACCTTAAGCACTGTGGGGAGGTATGTCTCAAGTCAGTAATGGGTTGAACTTACTTGATGATATATTAATCTGTTTTACTTGCCATATGCGTAATTCATTGTGCAGAAGAGTTTGCTGTTGGCCAGGGCTTGCTCTTTGCACTCACATTTCTCTGTGGGGGGGACATAAAATAGATGATCATGTTTGCAAAAAGGCTAAAAACCTTTGTGTGAGGTTTCAGTTACTGTACATAGCGTCATGAGAATACATAAGTACAGTGTGTGTCCATAGAGGAATGTGCCAGTGAAAGCTGCAGTAACATGACAGTGGGGGGTCTGAGAGAGTAAAAAACCGTCCATGAAGAGGCTTGTGCCATAGTCAACCACGCACACTTAGACACATCGGCCTTTGTGCCATACCCTTCAAAGGCCCCGCCATAACCTTTATTATTATACAGCAATGCCTGGATACTGGAGCATGGAGATGAATAAAACCAGATTAAACCATGTTATTTTAGTCTTACCTGAATAGTGCAGTGCAGAAAAGAGTTCATCTGTTCGGAAGATTTTCATAGGCTCACTTGAGTTGTAGGTTTCCAAGTCCGACCTAGACAAAATTATGAATATCAACAGATACATGTGAAAATGTGGCAAAAAGAGGTTTAAACAGTTAAAACAAAAGCAGGTTAGACTTGGTCACAACTGTGCTCTTTGTGTCTGGAGCCGTATTGTTGTATACTAGGACGAAGATGAATGATGATGTAACTGTAGAAGCGTGCATGCATACATTTCATTACATGGACTCACCCAACCATGCAATCCCCTGTGAAGGGATCGCAGTCTCCAGCGCAGTCACAAGGCTGGCAGCCATATTTGTGGAATCCCCAGTATCCCACCATGCACCTGTCACAGTGGGTCCCTGACACTCCAGGTTTGCAGATGCAGTTTCCATTGGTTGGGTCACAAAGGGAGCTCTCAGACAAGTGGTAGGGCATGGATCCCAGTGGATGACATTCGCAAGCTGAAAGAAGTTACATGAAGTGAAAAAAATATTTAACAATGGCTCTCCTATTGTTTTTATGAATCAGAGGGGTTCAAACTTTTTAGGAAGAGGGCCACTTTAGTGCAGCAGACTTGTCAATTACTCAGATTGTAAAACTTTTGTGACTGGGTTCAAGCTGTTCTGAGTTTTATAATTAGCTGTGACAAAGCTGAAGTTGGCTGAATGACAAATTACCATATCACTGTCATTAACAGAACTTTTTCACACAATAAAAAAACAAATGATTACAAATAAAGTCACCAGCTGGATTCCAGAGGTTTTGAGATTTACAGCGAGGTATAACCCGCAAACATGGGTGAAGCTGAAGTGCGCTGGATGGCACTGTGAACTTGTGTTTAGGATCTCAATGG
Source organism: Knipowitschia caucasica (assembly GCA_964034765.1). Taxonomy (NCBI): domain Eukaryota; kingdom Metazoa; phylum Chordata; class Actinopteri; order Gobiiformes; family Gobiidae; genus Knipowitschia; species Knipowitschia caucasica. Next base: position 17,809,305 of record OZ035823.1, read on the forward strand.
CTACTATGGGTTTGTGAGGCAGAAGGCCACACAAAATGATACAACTTTTTGTGTGGCATTTGGACATGACTGTTATAAATGATGTCTTATCTCATGCTAATCATTAATAACATCAGAATTTACTGCCAAGCCCTAGAGCCTAAATCTCTAATGTCTAAATATTCATGTCAAGGGAACGATTTAACAATAATGGAGGATAATAAAAAAAAAAAACTTAATTAAGGGTCATTATTCAGTTATGTATTAAATCATGGTTTAATCAGTGAAAGATGTGAGATAATAAAGTAGACAAGAAGTGAAACTTTGATGTTGAATTCCCATAAACTCCGAGACATAGTTGTGTTACGCCGTGTCAAAGATAAGATATGCTTTTATTATGATCATAAAAGCGTCTGGTGTTAAAATAGATGCTACAGAACAGATCACAACCAACCACCAACGCAGTGTAAATAACCAACATGTTTGAGTGTGTACATTTTTCCTTGGTTGGGTATTTAGTGAGCAGCCTGCGCGTGTTAATCATTTGTAGAGGTTACAAAACTAAACTGGCCTTAAGTCTACTTAGTTCCATCTAAAGCTCAAACATGTGCTCCATGCTGATTGTGAGTGTTTACATATCTGGTCAAAGCACTGTGTTAATTACATCATTATAAGACGTACACAGTTGCACTAGTAATGTCAATTTCTCTAGATTTTTTAGACTACAGTGTATACAAACCTTGTGTATGCCTTCAAACACACAATAAAGGGAAAGCTCCTCTATTTTTTGTTTGAAACGGAGGAACTCTGGGGACATTTGCAAATGTATTCAAATGTGATTTTACTGCAAATTGCAAATAAAAATAATCTGAATCTGAAATGTAACAACTTTTCTACCAATATCTAGGGATTCTCCACACATGAAGTACACAGAGTAAAGTTACTTTACATTACTGAACTGCAATATTTTGTATAAAAACTTCTGAACGAAAATAACTACTATTGTTTATTATATTAGAAGTGACTATATATTGTAATATACAGTGAAGTTAACCTGTATATTGAATTAGCCGGAAATATCAGATCATCGGTAGGGTTCAATACGTTTTAACAGTAAGGTTCTCCTTCTGCTTTTGAGCATTATGTTCTGACTGTACTCCTTGTCAATAATTACATATTTTTTTGCAATTGACTGACTGTGAACTGAATCAATAATTGCATTTTTTTCCCCTTTAAACAAATTAGTATTAGGCCCGAGGTATTACTACAAGATATAATAAATGTGGTAACAAAAAACATATGCAGTATGTCATGAGGTGTTTAAACATGGTCTAGTGATATTTGATGGTGTTGTTTTGTTATTTAGGACTGAAGCAGACAGCGTACAGATCCATGTGATCACATCATAAAAGATCATCAGATGGAGAATGTAGCCACTGCTATGTGTTTCCAGATTAGTATCTTGTATTTACTTAAGACTTGTCTTGTCACCATGAGGCAGCATGCCGACGACCAGACAGCCGCCAACATATACCACCAGTCATTACACTGGAGATACTTGAGCTCTGAGTCATAAGTTAAAAAAAATAGCAAATCAGTCTAGGATGGACAATCGGGCTGTGTTTGAGCCAAAGCAAAGGTATGTCACACTATCAGATGAGTTACAACAACACAGACCACAGAGGTAGTGGGCTGTGCTGCCCAGACACAATCCCCCAGGTACTCATCACAAATCAATGCAAGGCATGCTCCAGCTTGTGATGCTATCGTGTGTGATCTTAGAGCAAATAAGGAGTGTATGAGGTAAATAGTACAATTTGGACTATAATTATTTTAATATGTTACGTTGCTGCAACTTTAAGGTCTCTTTGCAAATCCCATAAATCCCATCCAGCAATTAGCTTGTCAAAGTCATTGGCTTACGTTTGCATGAGTCCAGAGAAGAGTTCGGCCGCTGTGGATCTCTGTAGAAGCCGGATTTACATTTCTCACATTGACGACCTTTTGTGTTGTGCAGGCAGTGACAGACACCGCCACTGCGCTGTCCAGTCTCCCGCCACACCGACCAATCGAAGTAGCAACTTTGGGCATGTCCATTGCATTTACACTCTGAAAAAGTTGGAAAAAATAATGCTTATTGATTGTCATTATGTTTCTTTCTTAGAAACATGGGATGATGTAATTAATATATCTTGTGTTTCACTGGGGCTGTCCCATATTTGATGTTTTTAGGATCCCTGAACTAAACTCCTGATTTAATTAATGTGATAAAACACTTATATCATGGATGTTTTGAAAAGAGGAAAAAGCTGAATCAGAAATGGGAACTAAACAAGACATTTGGGTAAATTGTCCCGCCACACCTTATCTTACAGTGCCTTTCGAAAGTATAATACACCTTGAACTTTTGCACATTTTTGCACAGGTTTACAAACATAAACATAAAGATTTCAAATGAAGTGAAAGCAACATGATACATGATTCTGCTATTTTTGAAAATTGAAAAGTCAGGCATGCACAAGTATTTTTACAGCATGACTTAATACTTGGTGGAACCCCATTTTGCTGCAATGACAGCAGGAAGTCATTTGGAGTATGACTAGGTTTTGCACATCTAGAGACAGAAAGATTAGCCCACCCCTCTTTAGAAAATAACTCGAGCTCTGTCAAATTAGTTTGTAATGTTTATGATATTTTAAAATTGTTCTCGGCTGGTTATCTGGCTGTCCCTGGCGTCTATGTAAATGTTGCTGTAATCTAATACGATTTCACCGTGAGATTACTTTGACACTCATGCGGGGCTCCGGTGATGCCGTCAGCAGGCTGCCATGGCCGGTCATTGTAGAGGGAAGCACACTCCTCACAATGTTCACCTGCAGTGTTGTGTCTGCACACACACTTCCCATGAACCTGAATGAACATGAAATACTTTATCCATAGAAACAAATAAAGACACAATTGAGTTGTTGTGTAATTGTAGATCTAGCATGGCCTGCCACGGTTCATATAATTATTTTGATTAAAAAAAATCTATAATGCACTAATTTACCTAAGCTTTTGGATACAGCTTGTGCATGTAAAGTAATCTACAGCGTTTGTCTGTTAACTCAAAACTTTATTGATTTTGATAAAAGATGCGTAATAGGCCAGTGAATGAGTGAATTAAATTGTGGAGGTGATCTACAGGGACTTTTTTTTTTCTTTAGTCCTGTGTGTGATCACTGCGCTAGTAAATGGAATTGCAAACATTTGTAAATATAGCCATTGATAATCAAAAGTCCCGGGACTGATAAAGTGTATGTTTTGTTTCATAACTGGAAGCCATAATGTAATGTTTATTTTTTAGATAGCGCATTTTACAGACCAAGGTCACCCAAACCGCTTTACAATGTTCAGAGTTCGTTCCAATCATTCTACACACGGTGATGACGGAAGCGAGTCGCCGAACACGCTGGCCCCCAATCAACACCATCCATTCACTCTCTCATTTACATTCATACCTATTGTGCATGTTTTTAGTGGTAGGGGAAACCGGAGCCCCCGGAGGAAACCTACGCAGACACGGGGAGAACATGCAAAACACTCAGAAAGGCCCTGTTCCGACCAGGATGCGAACCCAGGACATTCGTGCTGAGAAGCGAGAGTGCTATCCACTCAGCCACCGTGCCGCCCAACATTACATGTCAATCATAACATGCCTGAGAAGTGTGACAGTTCAACTGTGTAGTCACTAACATTGTCACATTGTGGGGATTGAAATCGCTGTAACCTGTTGTGACATGATCCCGTTTTATATTTACTTTACTTTTTATATAAATTGGGTTAAAATAGGTTGGTGTTAGGGTGTAAGTGCATTTAATGAAGATTATTGTGGGATCAGATGTAAGAAATAAATGTAAGTCCCCAAGCAGCATGGAAACCAAACATGTGTTTGTGTGTGGCTGTGTCTGAGGACAGTGGGAGTGCGTAGCTCCCGGAGCACAATAACAATCTCCTTGTCATTCCTGTGGGCTGGAATGCCATGCATGCTGGATAATGATTGAAAGGGGGTGGGGTAAAGGCATCTGAGGAAGCTTTTTATTTGTTTCCTGTAATAAGGGAAACACACGTATGACACTATAAGTTCTATACTCTAGTCCTATGATACATTGTAAAGAGTATTGTTGGATGCATTTGTAAGATGCATTTGAAACGACAAACCTAACTTAATTAGGCTAACATTACTAATAATAAAATTGTCCAATGATGAAGTAAGTATGAACACAATAACATTCTCATGAAAAAACTACCAACAACTTGTACAGTAGTAGGAGAAGGAATAGCACAATAATTACTAAATATAGATTTCAACATCACTTCCAGAGTTACCTATGTAGAAATGCCCTGGTCCACTCATTCATACAATAATAAAATCACACTGTTTGAATGACCCATTACTTTCACTTGCACAAGGAAGATTGTGTTCAATACTAACCTATTTATGGATATCCAATTAACACAATCAATGCTGGTTACATCACACGTTTTGGTCTGAAACCCTCAAACTTGACTAAAACATTGTCTTGTATTGCAGTGTTGCTTGTAAGGGGGAAATTAAAAAGCCAGGAGAAAAGCCAAAGAGCAGCCCGAGCACACATTTGAATCATTACTGGCGCTTCAGTAGCTTGCCCTCAAAGCATTACTTCTGAGTGTATGACAGCTTTGTGGCTAACTAACAGACAGTGTAATTGCCTTTCACCACAAAGCCCCATGTGGGGGAACAGCAGCACTAAACAACAACAATCTTTGTTCTGGACAATTTCAAACACTTTCTCTACTGATTACTGCACACAAAAAGAGCAAAGGATGTCACGACTGCAACTCCTTTTTGCGATCAACACTAGTTGGAAGTTTGCACATGGCATAACAGAAAACTCTATTATCTATCACTCTCAATCCAAATCTTTCCTCTCATCGCTGTCAATTTCGTAACAGGGCAGTTTGTTTGGGTTACGCCTGAAGAACAGCTCTAGCTTGAAAATATTTACACCAAATCAGGGAAAATACCAGGATATATTACAATATCTAATCTCCACTTCACAAGAAACATTCTGTATGTCTGACTGGAGAGCCAAGTTCACACTGAGAGAAGGAAGTAAACATTGACATCTATTGTGCTATAGTGTATGAAAGCTGGGGTTTCTGTCAATGCAGTCATTAAGTAAGTAGGATTATCACTCTCCTTGAGTCTCACTGATTACAGCAAAATAGATGTGCCGCTTCAAAAGCCAGTATTTCTGTTTTTTGTCTAGATGAACTCTTAATAAATCACACACTCATCAACACAAGCATTATAGTCACAATCAGTTTTTACATCTCTTTCATTCTAGGAATGTATCAGACCGGGGAAAGAGAGGAAACAGCACCACTGACCCAAACCCACCCTTCCTTTCAAATATTTTTTTTAAAATGTGATGTGGACAACTAAACTGAACTAAACAGAGCCAGAAATGTGATTTGGATGAACTAGTATCAAATCACCAAGAGAGGCCGTCTCAATTTCATCGTCATATAATTCATAGCTCGGAATACGGTACTTGCTGGACTATTAATGCACCTGCATGGACTCCTCATCAGCTATATTTGAAAATAAATTAAATATTGTCCACATGTAAGTCGAACTTTAATATAAGCCATTTTACTGACCGTTTGAACGAGTGTATTTTGACAATAAATGTGCGTCCTTTGGCTACTAAAACTTGATGGAGTCAAAGAACAAGTCTACAAACTCTGCTCTGAAAACTCTGCTCTGCTCTAATCATTTAAAATCAGGTTCTGTGTATTCCTTTGCATTTCCTCATGCCGGCTCTCTCTGCGCTGTTCACATAAACAACACAGTTAATAGAGCTGTGTCCAAATTCTTTCTTGTGCCCCAGGGGATATTCTACCACAATAAAAATAAAAACACATTGGCTGTATTGCTACATAGGCTGCACAGTTTAAAGAACCCTGAGAAAGTAGTGGCTTATTGTCTGGCAGTTATGGTCATTTGTACACTAATCATGGGTATACAGTAGGTTCATCTAGATCTAGAGGCCTTTATCCCACCAAACTGCAGGCTACTGTAGGAGTCTTGCCACTACTCCACTAGTTTCATGGCTGTACTCGACTGGACTACACACATGTAGGGTAGATGTACACAACCCACCATTTCCATTACAACTGGTGCCAGCAATTAACAAAAGTATGTAAGGCAATTATCCATTTTTGGTGTAAACTATTTAACACCAACCGTCAGTGCCATTTATTTATTTCACTTCTGCCTTTGGGATTCTTTAATGTACAGTTCTTGCTGAATTTGGAGAGAAAGTACATTTTGTCCACATATAGGCTGCACTTGAGTATAATTTCATAAACAAACTGTTGCCTCACGATGATCAAAGCACATAGTAAATTCAGTCCATTTTGACAATAGAAGTGTGTGCACTTTCCCCTGTCGACTCTATCTGTGTTGTTCACGTAAACACATCGAGAAGCAGGAATGTGTGCTACATCATCAGCTCGGGAGATTAACAGCTGATAGAAGTAGATCCATATCCGTTCCTGCAAACCAGGGGGCGCTCTTGCCGCTTCTCCGCAGTGACGGTAGCTACATACATTGGCCTAATATAGCTCTTGTATTTATAAACATATATAATGCAAGTTATCTTGCATTATACAACTAAAAACATGTTCAATAGGTATGAAAGTCATTAATGAATGATTGAATGGATGGTGTTGCATGGGGCCTTTGATGCGCCAGTTTGTTCGGTGTCTCGCTTCCGTCATCATTCTTAAGCGTGACCATGGTCTGATAAATGCGCGATATGAATAAACACTACTATTACTACTAACTGAAGTTAGATTAATTTTGTTGAATCACAAAATTGATACGGAATTATTATTCTTTCTCAATACCAGAGTTCTCCCTATTATTCAATAACATTCTTGTAATACATGTCTTCCTCCACAGCAGACCTGGGATTGAAGAGGGAACACAAATCTGACCGGATTAACACCTACCTCTCTTTGGGATATAAAGTAGTACCTCAGATACACAGATGACAATGAGCTTTTGATATTGAGTTAACAAATCTGCTCCAAAGCAAACGGATGATAATATGGCTTATGTTAAGAAAAGAGCAGTTCCCTGAGTCATCAAGTGATTAGCCATTATTTGATCTGACAGTGAGACAGAGCCCAGACATTTGAGGTTAATAATAAATGACTTGTGTTGGACTTACCACATGGTTGGTGCGGTCTTTCACAGGCTGATACCCCACTGCAGGAACACACTGCTCAGCATGGCCATTACAGAAACAGCTTCCCTTCACTATCAGGTCATAAATGGCAAAGTGCTGTGTCGGAAGAGATCGCTGTGCAGAGGTTGGGTCTTTGGCCTGGCACGGGCATAACTGATGCTTCAACAGTCGAATTCGGATGTTAGTTACTCTCAGTTGCCGTTGTCCCTCCAGCCCAAATGGATCCACAGACTCCCATTTAGGAAGGGTTCGGTAGATCACCTGAGAATGAAAATATACATTGCTTTTTGCTTCCAGAGATACATGCCCCTAATAAACTATTTACTCCAACATTTCCCCTCCAATGATTCACATTAGCCCCATAGCAGCAGAGTTTGGTTACAAGTCCATTGACGATTATACACACAAGTGACAACATAATCATTAACCTATTGACCTGCTTTCGTTACATCTGTCCTCACATGACCAGGGGGAAGCTTGCTACTATGAGACCTTCTTTCATCATGTCTGGATCAGTCTGAATCGGTCTAGTTTCCTTCAGATCCTTAAAACTGAGGATCCTTTCATAATGCTGCCACCACTGTGACAACACCACCATTGGCACCTAAAGCGCATGTGACTGTTACCAGGGTGAAGAGTCTTACACAAATTGAGAAAAAAGCTTGTATTGTCAATGGACCTCTTTCTAAAAGGGCTATTTCTACATTTCACTGTCATTTATTAGTAATGCAAGTGTGTGTTTTAGTGGGAATATAAAATGCAGCCCTTTGTAGGTCAATTGACTTGCCAAAGTCTTAAAGAATGGGCTACAATCAATTTCTCTGTTGTTGCAGTAGGTTACAAGGTCACAGCATTGTGCAATTAAGAGATGCCAACACATAGGATGGGGGGAATTTGTCTGAGGGAGAGCATGGGCAACAGAGACAGACAAAAACCAAGATTAAGATGCAGATTCACATAACTCAGTACTGGACAAAAGGCCTACGACAGCACAGCAACACCACGGCAACACCAAAGTACACACGCTGCAGCAAACATCAGGGCCCGGGACCATCCGTCAGTGCCATTAAATATTCTCATTACACATTCATGGTGATAGTTAGTCTGATTACATTTTTGCTAAAAACATTAAAAAAAAGAAGTTTTTTGTTTGTTTAAGGGCTACTGTGTACACACGTGAAATAATTGTTGTTGATATTGCCTTTGTTGTGAATTTGATACTATGTAAAGCATGCAGGCACACAATTCAAATTAAAAAATAAGTTTTAATAAAGAATCCAAGGTCCAAACATAACATCATTCTCTTTAAAGTTTTTAAAATTATGATCAATGTCTTCTTTTTAATAAATCTAACATATACTATGCGCATAGGTTCAGACTATTGTGCAATAGAAGTTGATAAATCTATGAAGAAATTCAAAATAAAAAGGTTTCGTAAGAAGGTCCGGGTTGTACATTAATGTGTCACCAAAAGATTCCTGATTTCAGAGGAAAGTATCCAGAGATAAAAAGTAATCTAAGTCAGGCCCTTTTTTCTAGTTCCTCCCATACTATCAAAATAGGAACACAAATTAGAAGAGTACCAGTGATTGGTTTCTTCAGTGTGAAAAGACCGATGGAGAATGAGGTCAGCAGAAAGTCTGACCAACAGCCCTAATATCAGAGCTCTACCACTTCCTTCCCTGCAGACAGTCGGAAAGCTGTTTATCCGAGTATGTGTATCTAAGACTCTCTCTTCTCTTCCCAACGTTCAATAATGCGCACATTCTTGGAAACAGGCTCTGACCACATAAAAAAGACATTAAGGGGCCCAGCTGTACAACACACAGGACGACTGCCAATGCCTGCTTCAGGTGAGCAGCCACACGAGAGATGACATTCTTTCATGTTTGAAGGACAAGCCGAAAGAGAAGAATACCTGCTTCCTATAATCGCTGTACTCTTTTCAACCCGTCAGCCATCCATCAAAGTTCCTTCTTATCTGATCCCTGGGGCTGAGACACACATGCAATCAACAGGCTTTGATTCACACTACACAGATGTATTTGAAACGCTTAGCCAATAGCAATGTATGCACGCAGACGCTGTGGGGGTTAAATCAACCTGTCAGATCTTTGGCTCTTAAGTCTAAAAACACATTCTTGAAGATATTATGTTTTCTCTTATCAACTTTCATAGCCAAAGGTATACTACTGAAGATGAACTTGTGTTTTCAGACCTATAAGTTGGCATTTAATGGTACAAATGACAAAAGGCATTCCCTTTTTACAAAACAGTAGATTGCAAAGTGAGAATCACCACCTGACCTTTGTCCAGTGAAGGGCCATTAGTGTGAATGCCCAGGGCAAAAGTCTAGGGACTGGCACAGGTGGCTTAGTCCCACAGAGGCTCTGCCTAACCCTTTATGGTTATGTTCATGATAAAAAATAATTACATCACCACAACCAACTTTCATGAGTGTATAGGCTTGTTAGCTTCCATTATTAGATTTATCTCAATATTGTGGCACATGAGTGCCACAATATTGACCTAAACATACCATATGTTTAGGTCAATAATAATAATATATAATACTAAATTAAAGAATACTAAAAAAAAGAGAGAATTGTGACTGTGACTCGTGAGAATTATCCATTCTGTAAAAGGAAGGAGCCTATTTACATGACACAATAATTCAAGTTAGGATATGTAAATGATTTATGGGAAATACATGTGAATTTGGTATCAACTAATATGTATTCAATCTGGCCCTCTGAGAGAACATGTTTGGGCATGAATGTAATTTGATGACAGTCTGGTTGAGAAAACACGACACTCCCGTGCATTAGTTCTGCCATTATCAGCTCAGAAGTTGCTAGAAGATGATTTGGTTTTGAATGTGGTTTCAATTAAACAAGATCAGGAAGTTCTCTCGCGCAATAATCTACAGAGGCCGATTTGACACTCACTCAGACACAGACTTTTACTATGACAAATGTGTTTTCTCAGTGCTGCCCTATGTCCATTACAAACTTATGTGGCATGACTCCCTTGAGTGAATTAAATATGTACTGTGCTTAAATATTTTAGGGACAGGTTTTGTCTAGAGTCTGCTAGGATCAAAGCTAAGTACGGTCTTAATGGTAAGTCACTGAAAGCTCTTAAGCATCAGTAAAATCCCTGAATAACCATTTTATATTAAAAAAGGCATCCTCCTGTCTGCAATCTCATACAGAGCAAGAATGAGTCCACTCTACCCAAAGACTATGTTGTTCTGACACAATAAACACAATTCAATCATAGCATGGTTTAAAGTAAAATCTACAAATTCACCCTAATACAAACGATCTTAATTTCAAATCCGACCACAACACGCTGTCTTCTTAATAGAAAAACCTTCTATAATGTTGCATACTTGTGAGTCACCAAATAACACTTTGAGAGCTGAACGAGAGAGTGAGGTTGGTTCTCTCTTTTTCCCTTTTCTGTCTATCTGTCTGATAGAAACAAACTGTTTTGAGAGCGAGGAAGTAGTTAGATGGATTTTATTCCATTGTTCGGTTTATTTTATCATTTGGAAATCAGGTTCCCCAACTTAAATAACAATGATTTAACAGTATGTTTGCTCTCACCTCTCCACGGTGACAGGGTAAAGCCCTAGAGTATTTGGAGGTACATGTGGCCCCATCACGACCCGTTCCCTTCTCTTCTTCCAGACCAAAGGCCACGCTGCAGTTGGCGGCATAATACTGGAGCTTCTTCCATGTTTTTCCAAAGTCCTGTGAACGCTCCAAGGTCATGGCAGCTGGTCGTGTAGATTTAAACACTAAGATCAGGTGTGTGAAGTAAAACTCTGCTTCCAAGTTTAGCTGAATTGTTTCCGAGTCTACCCCCTCTGCTGACTGCCACCACGTGTTGGGATGGCGGAAGGATGAATCGGACATGGCTCCGGCTAAGTGTGATAGGTAGGGCAGTCCGGCATTACACTTGGCACACTTGGCTCTGCTGCAGGCCAAATTGATGTTGGGGTCAGCGTATGAGCAGTACTGCTCTGTGCCATTGTTCCCACATACAGTCTGTGTTAGCACCCTGCGACCAAGGGCAAGGTTCCCCATGCGTGGGTTACAGGCTCGGCTGTCACAGCGAGGGGCCACGCCTGTGCGAAACATCTCCACGGATAGCCCTGAAAAAACAAAGATGGAATCAAAGACTGGAGGAGTGGACTAACTCATAGTGTTTAAATGCCGAATAGAATCAGCTCAAACAGGCTTTCTAAGTGGGAATCTGGAGCCAAATTATGTCGGTACCAACAAGTTGGCAACCAAAGAGCCAATCAGGAGTGTCCAAATATTTGGACAGAAGACACCTGGTTGTTTTTTTAGTAGTCATATCTGATACAACAAAATACGCTATCAAAATACAAATACAAGGATCATACAGGATCATGATGAACCACAGATTTGTGAGCAATGATCTTGGGCAATCAACTTTGACATAGATCCTGCACTATTAAATGGTGATATCAGATATCCCTATTCTATACACAGTCTGTGGAGGAAATATTAATAAAAATATTTAAAAAAAAAAAAAAAAAAAAAGACTTGTCTTGTATACTATAACTCACAATGCATTTCCCTGGAATTTTCCACAGTACAGCATGAAACTTTCTTGCATTTATTCAATTACAGTGTCTTTAATGCTTAATAAATGAGGTTGCATCATATCACCTGTAATTGTTGTCATCCTGCAGACTTAGATTAATCAGATTAATGCCATCATGTGACACATTACAACAACAAAAACAATATATTGTGGGGTGCAATTAACCAGAAGTCAAATAATATGTCATTCAGGATTGTTATATACTTAATGTTTATGTGCACTTGTTTAGACACATAATTGTCACATCATTTATTCTGCCGTAGAAGCAGATGTGTGAGGGTATTGTGAATACACTAGAAAAGATCTAATGTATTCTCATAATCCTCCAAAAACATGCATTTCCATCTGTCAATTTCACTTAGTAGCTTCACAGAGGAATTTGCACTGACTTTGTTTCCACATGGACAAGTCATTAGCTTGATCGAAAATGCAAAAAGGAAAGCTCAGGACAACCTTTGGTGGAATGTATAGCCTATACTTTGAGGCAGATAAGCTCTGGCAGGTTTGGAGGATAAACTGCATTCAGACATCTACACCAGACGCTTCATGAGCCCCAGGGTCACACTGTCAACTTCCAAGGTGGATTTATTACGTCAAACACCCGATCTGGGGTCTCACACAGCTTTGTGTGAGGGACCCTAAACTGTCTCATGTAAAGCTATTGTTAAAAGATAGATTTTTGCACAGCAGGGTGCCTTTTGTTACGTTTGTTACATAACTGTCAGACTGTTTACATGAGTAAAGGCCAGAAGAGAAAGCAAGAATGAAACCTAATAGCATGAAGGTATGTCTGAACACTGAACACAGAGGGTAGCACAATAACAATGGATAAAGATCTCTAGCCCACTAATATCCCCAGAAATGTCCCAAAGCCTCTGTCAAAATGTTTATACCATTATTAACGAAACAGCTTATTTTCAGCACGATTTACAATAAAAAGGTTAATTGAGCGACAGAAACATGATTTTATGAGTAAGTTGACCCACGTGATGTGCCGATAACAAGCACGGTACTCACCTACATCTGACCTGAGTGCCAAAGTGATCAAAAACAAAATCCACATAGCTCGCATGAATCTGGGAGGAAAACTACACAAACTCATGAGAATAGACGGCTATAACGGCATCTCCACGGGTACAACCTGAGTAGAGACAAGTGCGCAGGGTCAGTTTCAATGAGGACTTTCTCTTTCACTCAACTTCGTCCCAAAGAGGCTGCTGAGGGCGAGATGGGGACATGATCCAGTGCGGCGCGGGATGTCAGGCTGAAGAAGTGGGAAAACTCGAGTCAAGAAAAGGTTCACGGCTCTGTGCGACTCGTCTGTGAGTTGGAGACCTGAAGCGTGTTTCATTTCCCCGCAGTGAGGCGCCTGCAGCCCGCTCTGCTCAGTGGATCTATTTCTAAGGAGCGCTCCTATGTTGACTGCGGAGCTGCGCCACGCCTCCGAATGCTGGATTCTTCTGGATTTAAAGAAACCCTTCGATGTGAGATGGCTTGAATCGGAATGACTAGATCAGATTCAGATTCAGATTCATTTACTTGCCATTTGCAGTAAAACCACATTGGAATACATATGCAAAAGTCCCCAGTGTGCACAAGACAAGTGCATAAATAAAACAAGGTTAAACATTCTAGATTTCTAGATTTGTGATCTAGGAATTTATATCAACTTTTCCACGTGTGGTCTCGAACACACACACAAACAAAGATTATATTGGTATTTAGGTTTACATGTGACCAAGACCAGGATCAATGTCAAAGTTGTGTCCCTATAGGACCAAATGTTATAGGGGTTCAATATAGGGGTCATGGTTCACTATGGTTACGGTTAAAATTAGTTCATCCTGGGATCTTCATTACACGGTCATATCAGGTTTTGAATGGCTTCTTCTTTCTAAAGTAAGGTAAGATATATGTTGTCCCTATTTTGTTCAGTGCATCTGACCCATCCATCAATTCTAATAATGTTAGGAGCAGTGATCTGTACAGCGCCCAGGGACCCTTGACCTTCTCTAGATATCGATGTTTGGTTTGGTCAGGGGCACAGAGCTGAAAGATTGATGTTTAGGAAGATTGTTCTGATGAACGGTAATCCTCCAACCCAGACTGAAGCCTTTTGCAAACAAAATTGTCCTGTATTTGGCTCTCTTCATCTTTGCATCAACTTCCCTGTCCTGCAGAAGAAAACCAGCCCCACAACATGATGCTGCCACCACCACCAGGTTTGGGAGTGGAGATGGTGTGAGAACAGAGTGAGAGTGATGAACTTAGTTTTCCACCACATTTTACATTCGAAACAAAAAGTTCCATTATGTTCAGACCACGCCATCTTCATTTACATGTGTACAGGTGAAAATCAGAGGAAACAATTTTGACTCATGAGGACTTATTGGTGTTGACAACAAGCAATACACAAGATATGGTTTTGAACAGTGGGTTCATACAGTCTTGGTTCATACAAATTATTTTTGCACAAAATTATTGCATTGGTTGGTTGAAGATAAAGAGATCCTTTATTCGTCCCATAGTGGGGAAACATCAGTGTTGAATGACAATTCCTTCAGAAAGGGAGAGAAATCTCATTGGGACTGCACGGTTAAATAGAAGTCAATACTCTGAATGCCAAATTTATATTAGTGCTATGGTTATGAAAAGGAAATTGCATAAATTATACTTGTGATGTGCTGTATAATCTTAATATTGACACTGATTGGCTATAATTTGTTCCTCTGACCATTTGAACCTAACAGCATGGTTTTTGCTCCTCTGTCTGTAGCGCAACCGGACAGCGACCTTCTTTCTCTGTAACTGACCCGTGTCCAATAAGCAGTGAGCCAAAAGAAACGCTCTCACCTGTTCACATTGTTCTGTCTGTCCTGATTCAGTGAAGGGCTCATTCTTCGACACAGTGCACACTGAGATCCTGTGGGGGATTTAATGGACTAGCACCACTTCATTTAATCCCCCCTTTATAGCTAACAGTGGGATCTGTTCGACTATTGAAACTGAGACACCTCAAGTCACATTTTCACTTTGTTCTCAAAATATCACAATCAAACCTATAAAGATATTAGGGGTGAGTCCGTCATACTGAAACAGACACGGCTCCCAACTGATTTGTG
This sequence comes from Knipowitschia caucasica, assembly GCA_964034765.1. Lineage (NCBI taxonomy): Eukaryota > Metazoa > Chordata > Actinopteri > Gobiiformes > Gobiidae > Knipowitschia > Knipowitschia caucasica. The sequence goes on from OZ035823.1 coordinate 17,824,327, forward strand.
TCAAATATATGCAAAAACAGCACAAGTCAAGGATGAGAAAAAGTATACAATGGAATAACTGTTAGATGAATCCATATTTCCAAAACAGAGAATGTGAAATCGTTTTGAAATCGTTTGAAAAGTGAGGTATAGATTTTTGGAGAATGGGATATAGTAGTTTGAACTGGCTACAAAGCAAATGTTAAGGTGCTATTTGGACACACTGACTGGCTGTTATGGTGTTGTGGTTCCATAAAATTTACATATTTATTAACTTTGAACAGTTGGCTATGCCCTTGCTGCACCATTCATTCTTGGTTGGACTTAGACCCTTGTCTTTCCCACAGTCAGGATTACAGCAAAAAAACCAAAGGAGTTATGAATCAGGCTTTAATAGAAATATATAATGTATGGCTCCACCCACACCTATAGTTGATGAATAGTGTTTCTCATAAGTAAGTAATATTCATTTATGTAGCCCAATTCATGGACCAAGATAACCCAAAGTGCTTTACAATGTTTTGGAGTACAATCATCCAGCAGAAAGGCTAGGTGGTGGAATAGTGAAATTGAACCCAGGACAAAGAAACCTTTTCTTAGTGTGTGAAAACATGTTAATGATGTTTAATTGACTAAAAGGAATTGAACAACGTATTAACTGATATACGAATGAAACACTGGACTGGTGTTTCTTTGTTTAAGGTTTTAGAATTTTAGAGTGGAGCAATTGCTTCTGAGAATCATTCAGCTGTGACCCTCTCGGCTTCCTGATAGGACAAAATTCTCATTGGTCAAACTATTCTCCTTCAGCAAAATTGATTAGTTTTGAAAAGATAAGGGACTATCAATATATATATATTGAATGTATTTTCTAATAGTGCTGTATGGTCAAAATATGCTTTTTTCTTCTTAAAAAAATAATAAAATAGATTAAGTATAATTTAGGTTTTGACAACACCTTTCAGTCCATGGGTAAAGCCAACTCTGTAACTTTGCCTGCAAGCTTAATTCTTGTGGTATTTGTGAGTTCATTTGAGTCCTACACAATCATCAATCTGGCTTTTGCCAGGTTAGCAAATTTGTGCTAGGCACATAAGATTGTAAATGACCCTTCACACCCTCTTTTATCAAACTTCGGGCTGTCACCTTCAGAAATGATGTTCAATGCTCCACATTGTTGTTTTAACATTCTTTTATGCCTACATCTATCAGATTGTTGAACTGATAGATTATATGAACTTGGTTTCATGTTATGAACACTGGGGATACTAAAACAATCCTCTAACAAGAAAAATATATTAATGATAGAGTACAGGGACCACAACATAATAAATAATAAAACTGAGTATGTCGAAATAAATTAATAGAATAATTAAAATGCAGTGAAATACAGAGAGATATATAAATGATGAATACTAATCAAATGCTCATCCAAAAATAATTAGTGACTTGTGAAATAAAAATATATGATGAATACATGTATTTGAATTGTATTTATGTAATATCTCTTAAAGTCTTAACTGTCCAAAATGATCATGATCATTATGATGAACATTATCATGATGATCATTATAAATGTCCCATTTACCAATAATCTTATAGTACATTATGAAATCGCATAATTATAAATATTATGGGCAGTGGTCCTACGAGGGAGGATTCACAGAGGACATCTGTGAAGATAGATGTGAACAGATCCAGTAGACAGTAAAGACATTTTATAGAGAGCCTCTAGGGGGCGCTGCTTCCAATCCCATGCGTTCTCAGTCTCTGTAAGGTCATAGACCTCAGTACTTCCGGTTCGGCGGTAACGCGCGTGCACTTTTGTACAACAAACGTACGTGTGTCGAAGAATTAAGGGTTTACGTTTATAACTCTATACGTCTTATTCAAAGATGGTGAGTATATTTGTTCTATTGTTATAAAGAGCCATTCCATGTGTATGTCTGGATTACACATTTCACTCTGCTGGGAACAGTTAGCTGCGTTAGCTTTCCATTCGCCCCTGGAATGAATGAAGCCCCACTCTTTCCCATGCTGTGACAATAAAGCACTGGTTTAGTAGAATAATTGCGTTGTGTGTGTGTGTGTATTAAGACAGATCCTTTGTGTAGCACGAGATATTTTTTTTTTTTTTTTTTTTATGATTGCTGTGTTTGTTTTGCACGGGGCAGTCATTTATCTCGGGTTTGATTTTAAACTAATCTTCGTAACACTCGAGTATCAGACTTTCAAACGACCAAATTAAAGGAAGAATAACATCCATCTCACTAAAATAGTTTCTCTCACTCAAATGTTTTTAAACATTGTACATTTAAAAACAGCCAAAGCATAACAAAGTGCTACAGAATATTTACGAATGCAAAAAAAGATATACTAGACAAAACTGTGTAAAGTGTAAAATGCCTGTGAGAAAAAGTGCGTCTTCAAGAGATTCACATTATACTTACAATATACTCATTCTGTCTAATCTAAGAAAACAATTGTGTTGCTAATAGCAACTTGCTATCAGTTTTTCCCTCCTCGCCTCTACTGAGGATTATCAAACAATTTGTGATTGTCATTATGAAAATATTTTCATGTTAATTTCTTTCTTTGTAGAGTTTACCCCTGAATCCCAAGCCTTTCCTCAACGGCCTCACAGGAAAACCAGTGATGGTGAAGCTGAAGTGGGGCATGGAGTATAAAGGATATTTGGTATCTGTGGATGGATATATGAATATGCAGGTGAGCAAAATGATTCTCAATTTTGATAAATACATGTTAACTTTTCATTGCAATCAACAAACCTTAATTGAATTATGTTTCGGCAGCTTGCAAACACAGAAGAATATGTGGATGGAGCATTGGCGGGACATCTGGGAGAAGTGCTTATTAGGTATTCTGCTTTACTTGTCAGTGTACTAGAACTATATAGTGTCGTCATTACATCATTGTCGCCTGGCTAACACCAGACACAATAATCTTGTGTGTCTGCACATGGCTCATAGCCAATCGTATCAAATCTAAAATGTGTATTGCGCAACAGAAATTCAAGAAAGAAATTTAGACTAGTTTCGCACGATTACTGCTGTTGGTGCAATTTGTCCCCAAGATCAACGTCCCCTTGGTCTCATTTGAACATTTTAAAGCGCTTTGGGTGATCTTGGTCTGTAAAACGTGCTATATAAATAAACATTTACTCGGAGGCACTGGTGATCTGAGGGCAGATCGCTTTTTCGCTGCTGCTGTCATGTTTAATTTGTAAACAAAGTTTGTTCTGTGATTGGTCCCCAATCGAACATTTTGCCCAGGGTTTTCCCAGGCTAACATTATTGAAGATTTAAGAAAATATTAAAACTTTCTTTTGTGTGATGTTTTCCTGCAGGTGTAATAATGTCTTGTACATCAGAGGGGTGGAGGAAGAGGAAGAGGATGGAGAGATGAGGGAGTGAAGATCCGACCTGATGTCACTGTTGATTATGTCAATGAGTTTGTGTGCGTGCGTGCTTGTTTTGCCATGTGAAACAAATGATTGGCTGGACGTTAGATTTTTCTTTTTACATTTGTATTTTATATGTGAGGGCCATTTTATGTTGACTTTTTGTAATGACCAAACAATAAATCAATATTGGGACGTTTTCATACCAGCCTCCTCTCCTTTCACAATACATGAATACATTGTATACAAATCACCATCAGCTCCACCCACAGTGTACTTTAAACCCTGTTCTGCTCTTTTTGGCAAATATTTGCTGGTTCCTCAGTCTGGTTAAAACTGTCACTCTAGTAGCAGACCTTGTGCGATTCAAGATGTCAAATACCCATCGACTGTTGGTCCAAAATGCAAAACAAGTGGTTTTGGTCTGCAGCAATGGAGAAAGATATTTAACCATGGATGGAATGCAATATCTTAAGATAATTGAAAATGGGAGTGTCGTGATAGGAAGGTAAGTGCAGATATTTTGGGTGTAGTATCGGTTAGTTTAAAGTAAATGTTTATATTTTTTCGCCCCATTTTTACATAGAGATGGCCGAATAGAAGCTGTGGGGGCTGCTGATTCAATCAAAGCTGTTTATTCAGAGGCCTCTTTTGATAAGGTGATAGATGCGTCAGGAATGTGTGTCCTGCCTGGTGAGTTTGAGACATGTTTAATGAATAGAACTGCTTCACGCATACTAAATAAAAATCTTATAGGATTGGTTGATGCCCACACGCACCCTGTTTGGGCCGGCGACAGGGTGCATGAATTTGCAATGAAGGTATTTTGAAAGGAACTTCATTTGAAAGAAACAACCGGCAAATAAAAACTATGCCTTCGCAGTTGGCTGGAGCCAGTTACATGGATGTCCATCGTGCTGGAGGTGGAATACATTTCACCGTGGGGCACACTCGAGCCGCAGAAGTCTCCGACCTTGTGTCCTCGCTGAGCAGTAGACTGAAGCGAATGCTGCGCACAGGAACCACTCTGGTGGAATGTAAGAGTGGCTATGGACTAGAGCTGCACACAGAGATGAAGATGCTGGAGGTGATAGAAGAGGCAAGGCGCACACTGCCCATAAATATCTCCTCAACCTACTGTGGCGCACACGCAGTGCCAAAGTGAGCGTCCTTCTCTTATACAGTTGTGCTTATGTGAATATAGTTCAAGTCATTCAATATTATACTCCTAGTTCGAATGTTTTCTTAAAGATCATACTATTTTCACTGTTCCATTATCTTGAAAGTTTTTGTCTTTCTAGAGCATAGATGATCCAGGGCAGATTTAGAGAAATGTTGGCCCTGCTGGCCAAAATTGTGTATTAACTCTCAGAGGTGCCAGATGTGTAGTTTTTCGCGTAAAAGTTGTATGTATAAAGAGACTTATGACTTTATTTCTACAATCTCTTACACGCTCACGACATGATTTCTTCTTATGTCGTGTGCGTGTATGAATGTGGACCTCAGGAAGACTAGCGACCACTTGTGGAAGCTAATGGGGATCCAGATAAATGAATACAATTATGTCGAGCGTATTGCCATTTCAGGATGTTTTCAGGGATTTTGGGCATATGGACTTTTAATGTTTTCAATCATTTTTAATGTGTTTCATTTCATTTTTATTTTTATTTTGAAAAGAACAAAACTATATTGATCTGGCAATGCTTTATCTAATCTCACATGGATCAGGAGTGTAAATCCTTTTAAAGTTGCTTTTGTGATTTATTCAGGGGGAAAACTGTTGCTGAGGCAACAGAAGACATTCTACAAGTGCAGCTTCCTAAACTGAAAGAATACATGGAATCTGGTGCCATGAAAGTCAACAACATTGATGTTTTTTGTGAGAAGGGGGTATATGATTTGACTTCTACAAAATCCATCTTGCAAGCTGGCAAAGAAATGGGCCTAAACATTAATTTTCATGGAGATGAGCTACACCCCATGAACTCCGCTCAGGTACTGACTCACACAAGTTTGACACATTTTTGTGTGTAAATTGTAAACTTGACCCAAAAGTACATTTTAGTTGGGAGCAGAACTTGGAGCACTGGCCATCAGTCACCTGGAGGAGGTCACAGATGAAGGTATAGCTGCTATGGCAAAGGCAAGCACTGCTGCTGTTCTTTTACCAACAACGGCTTACATTTTGAGGTAAACAATTAATAAACGTAGAAAGTATGAGTCATTTACTCATTTCACTCCATGACTCCCTTCTCTAGACTGCCTCAACCCCGGGCCAGGGACATGCTGAAGGCTGGCATCATCGTTGCTCTTGGCAGTGACTTCAACCCCAATGCATACTGCTGCTCTATGGTGAGTGTGACATGTTCTTAGGGGGAAGACATAACTAACTGTTTCTGTCTCTATTCGCCATCAGCCCATTGTCATGCATCTGGCCTGTGTGAATTTGAGGATGTCCATGTCTGAGGCCCTAGCTGCGGCCACCATAAATGCTGCCTACGCCCTTGGGTGTTCCAGAACACACGGCTCTTTAGAAGTCCACAAAGACGGAGACCTGCTGATCCTCAATACAACACGGTAACAGCCACAGTGTGAAATAGTGTAGTGTACAGTAATCACTCATGAAGTAATCATTGTTTAACTGCAGATGGGAGCATCTGATTTACCAACTGGGAGGACATCAAGAGCTCATTCGTTATGTCATCATCAAAGGAAACATTATCTATGACAACGACCGAACCATGTGCTTATGAGAAGATGGGTTATAAAATTACAATAACTACAAATATACATAACATCCCTTTTACTAGTAGTCCTGTCTTAATTCATAAAGTTTTGTTAGCACACATCTTCCAAAATGTATATAAACACAGGTAATCAATTTTATCAGCCATATGGTGAATAATTAGAAGATTCTCTGACAGTGCTTTGATTTTATTGAAAATAATGGTGCATTCATAAATCAAATCCACAGGTAACAACACAAAAAAGCTCAATTACAAAAATATACTAAAACAAATAACTAGTGACAAATGGGCAGTCAACCCTACACAAATATGCCATACAATGAACTGGGGTCAACACAACTCTATGCTTTTCATAATAATGCATATGATTCATATTAAGTAACAAAAATTCCATCTAAGCTTCATACTTTTTTCCAGCTCGGTGAATTTGTTGGTATAATGTCATTGAAAATGCCATTCCGAGGAGCTGAGGGAAAAACATAAATCAGCACGATTCGAGTAAGAATAGAATGGAGAAGTGTATTAAGAGGAAGAAAAAAATCAGGAACATTTTGCTTGTGTTAATACAAAAGTTTCTAATGGAAACGGACTTGGTTGAAAACCAAACAATAATTTACTTATTGTTTGTCATATTTTGCAGTGTATGTGATCTACATGTCATGTGATCTACAACATAACTTATCACCCCGCCAAAGTATTGTGAGTGTGCAAAAACTACTGGACAGAGCTGAAATTGGGTGTGGAGATGGGATGTGATGGTATGAAGACTCCACTGTAATTTCAAGTGTGTGCCCTTCTAGTTATTATTACTCAGTGACACGTGCACAGCCTTGGTAACGTGTGCAATTGTCCAGTAGCTTAGTAGCTTCTGAAAGAGCACGTACCTGAATGACCAACACGCACATCGCTATGGTTCCCAGCAGGTGCTTGTTGTCGTCTAACCACTCTTCTACTTTCTCATAGCAACCCTGAAAAGTCATAATTCCCAGTAAGTAAAATATAATATGTAGTCATAACAAAGTACTAACATACACCTAAGAATATACAGAGGTGAGTTTTTTAAAATTCCATTTCAGTTGGGGGGCAGGTGCTAATACTACTATGGGAAAGAAAAGTCTAAATGTTTTCCAGATTATAATTTGATAGTGATTCACAAACCTATTATACGTCCTTTCTCATGGACATGCCTAGGATCTTTTTTTAATTGCCATCACTTCTTGCCATCATTATAGCAAGATTAGTAAACCATAGTAGATATCCACTGACCCTGGAGTGGTGTGGCCCGGCAACTACATAGAAGTCATCTATAAAGACATTTTTCAACTTCCCTACACAATTGTGAAGTATATAGGCCCTTTGCAATGTTTTTAATGGTTACATGAACATAACCTATTGTTGATCAAGCATTGAAAATCCATCTTTAATAAATGAAGACAGACCCTTGTCCAGAAAGCATTTGATGAATTGCGACCACAGCCAGGGAAGACATGCTGGCAGCAGCGATCAGGAACGTGGTTGACCTGAAGTGCCGTGTACCAGTCAGTGTGGCCCAGCACGCCACAACACTTCCACTGTGAGAAACAGCATTTTGTTCAACAATTATTCATTTTCTGCTTCATATGTCCATATTATGATTATGATTATATTGTTATTGTACCTCTCCCTGTATGGCATTCCAAGCATCCCTAAGGCCTGCATTATTGTCCGTGTTATAGAGAACTAATCCTTCCTTTAGGTCTTTTTTAGCATTGTCACTGACCTGGATAGAAAGCAATTATTAAAACTTTAGCTGAGTTTTCAGTTAATTGGGTTAACAACACCGTCCTACCTTATCCGTGTAGACAAAGAACAAAATGAGGAGGACAAGTTCGGCAAAAAGGATGATCAAAAGGACTATGAAAAACTATGTCAAAAACAAAAACACAGGCATTACTTTTCTGTTAATAATCTGATATACTTCAATATCTCCAAAACTCACACTGAGAAGCAGACATTTGTTTTCCTTAATGGCACCGAGACATCCAAGAAAACCTGTGATCATAACCACTGTGCCCAGAGTGATGATCAGGTTGGCGGCGGAGAGGGAGGGGAACGAAGGAGAGAGCGTGGCGAAGTTTCCCTCGGACACGGACAGCCACACGCCGACTCCCAACAAGCCACAGCCGCCCAGCTGAAATACAACGTCAATTTAGGATTCATGTTGAGCTCAGAAAGTATATGGATCATACAAAAAAAGGTTACCCAAAAGAGCAGGTTGAAGAGAAAGAGCATATATTTCACACAACAAACGCAGCCACGCGCCATTTCTTGAATTTTGGAGGACTTTGGAAGAACACAACATAAGCATACATGTACAGACACACATTAATATTATTAACTTAAGTAAGTAAGTAAGTAAGTAATCTTTATTTATAAAGATTACTTAACATCTAGTTAACAGTTAGAACTTAACATCTAGTTAATTGTGACGTAATTTCATTAAGCTCACTATGAATATAAAAGGAATCGACTTACCCACTTGAATAAAAGAAGAGACTGAAATGGCAGATCGATCTAGAGGAAAGGGATTTTTCACTGTTATTCAAACTGGACGTGATGCAACCATGTCATTTCTAGTGATAGTTTATTTCACTAGACAACTCAAACACGGCTATATACAAAGCAATTACCATTAAATTACTCAAAAGTTGTCGTTGGAGTGAGACATGAAGCTATTTAAATACAAACCCTCACTTTAAAATGTTTCAATGTTTATATTCTGCTTCATCCAAACACTTTTCAAACTTTTATTATTAGTGTAAAATGGGACATAGTGGTTGTGCAGCTTTGAAATAAATCTCATAAGAACTTTGTAGCAGACTATGAGATCAAAGCAATTACAATTTGCTTTGGGTAAATTCTCCGTTTTATCAGACAATAAAAAACCATGCGTTTTGACATGCCTCACATACAACCATCCAAGTCCCGTTACAAAGACACATGGACCCGATCCACCTGAAGCAAATCTCTACAGACATCTTTAAAGTCCTTAAAGTGACTCAGACAGTTGACTTCCATGTGAGATACCAGCTCTGGCAGACTGACCATATGAACAGGCCCATTTTTATTCACGCTCGGAAATGAGACAGAAGAAAAAGGAGTCTCCCACCGTTCGCTTGGGTTTCGGACGCGGTCTCCCTTCACTGCTGCGGGGGCTTGCTCAGGCTGCACACCGCTTCTCTGGTCCACCTCATGGACGGGGAGAATAATAATAACAACAACAGACAAATCAGTTTTAGAAAAGTGTGAACGAGGCTTTGAAGTTGTTCTGAGAGGAGAGGAGGAGAGGAGGAGAGTAGACACGAAGGCGGAGCTAGCAGCACATGGAGGCGGGTTCACAGAGTCCAGCCATGTTGTGCTAAACAAGTTTTTCAAGCTGGGGTACCTAACTTCATTTTGAATAATTAGTAATAAATAATAATTAATATAATACTACAACTGCTATTACTACTACTACTACTAATTAATACGCTACTACTAATAATGATAATTAAAATACTACTACTACTAATACTATGAATAAATATAAGTTTGTAAGTTTATGAGTAACTTGGAGTAATGAATATACTACTACTAATAATAATAATGATAATGATAACAATAATAATACGCATTAACAAACACTGATTGACCCCTATGAATCTTATAATTGAGCTCGTCCATACAACTTTTCCATTTGATGTTGTGGTTATCTGAAGGTCAACAAACCTACTGCCAAATGTGACAGATGCTGAGGGGAGCTATTGTATTTTTGTTGCACCTTACATTTCCACGAAACTTCAACGTCCATCCGTCCATCCATTTTCTTCCCCTTAATCCATTTCTGGGTCGGGGGGTGGCAGTCAGAGCTGCACCCAGTACACAGGTCACCAGCCCCTCACTGATCCTCCTGCAGGTGGTGAGTCCACAGCAGCTGAGATCTTCCATCTGGGGCTTCAGGCAAAGTGGGGTAAAGTGTCACAACGGCAGCAGTCATCAGTGGGAGTAGTGAAGTGGGTCTTGTGGTGGGCTCAAAACCCACAACCTTCAGGCCTAAAGGCCAATGCTCTACCAACTGGAAACCTCAACATCATACAGATTGAAATTCAATTTAAAAGATAAATAAAAACTACATCATGCTCATTTTTTTCTTGGTATAAAACAATATTAACGCTGTAAAAATCTGGTGGTGTTGTTTATTCTGTGTGATTTAGGGCTATACAAGAATGTAGAGTTAATTTGTATGAGATATGATAAATGTCATGTTTAATAACTTACAATGTTTAAGAAAGAATACACTATATGCAAGGTAAACATGTTATACAAGCCTGGTTCAAAATAAATTGTACTAAAACAATGTTCTTTGAAATATTCTTTAATGTTTATCACATAAATTGGTTTAAAGACTTTAAGGCCTGAAATGCAAACGTTCATATTTATTTAAGGCTAATAATTTGAACACTGAGATAAATACAATACTTTAAACAAAACGTACCACATAAGATACAAAATGTACAAAAAATTTGAAAAGCATGTCGATTGCAACAGCATTCGTCGTGTACTTCCAGGACTATAGGCCAAAATCCTGTGTAAATTTGGTTGAGGGCTGTCGGTTTCAATGTCTCCCAAAAGAGTTCAGTTCAACATGTTGCCCGTCTTCTCTTGACAGGATATAAAAATACAGTGAGCGCTCTGTAGCGGGTTCTTATTTCTTTATGCCTTTATTCCTTCATCCAAACCACTGGTCAGACTGAGAGGAGTTCAATTGAACAGACTCGCTGCACTCCCCTTCTGTTTGCTAAAATGTAGGAAACATCAGAGTGAAAATAATATAGTAGTATAATGTATAATGTGTACAGCAGAAACACACACCTTGCTGGCTATAGATCTGAGTTTTCCCAGTAGCGTTGGCTTTTTGGAATAGACGACATCATCCTCTTGTTCCTCCCCTTCGTCCAGAGCACAGCTGTCTGCAGCGGGCAGCTCGCACTCTTTATTTGCAGACATCACTAAACGAGAGTATTTGTACTCCAGTCTACAAAACAACATGCATCATTTAGGGACGCTCCAAATTCTCTTTTGGAACTAACAATATGACATTCTGTTGGTGGCAATTTAATAACATATGGCTAAAATTATAATCTAAGACAAGAAAAATAGGATTGTGGTGTTTATATTATGTTTTTATCTCGTATTAAATTAAATTAAAGATACGTCATAAACAATGGGTTACGGTTAGGTATACGCCAGCACATGTCTCGGTTTGTTGTTAACGGTTAGGGTTAGATAAGTCCCCATGGCTTTCGTCTCTGAGAGTGAGATTCCTCCTAAGCCTCTGCTGTAAATCTGCATCCTGAAAATCTTTATATAAAGGGAGATGTAACCTTCCACCTTACCCCTACCCCTCTGCACAATTGTTAAATGGCGTCAGGAAGAGGGCTAAAGGGTATATTTCCTGCTTGTGGTCTTTCTTTAAAAAAAGAAAAAATAGTGGTGCCACTAACCTTTTGTTTTTCTTCCAGAAATAGCATGTCAGAGAGATGAGCAGCACAGCTGCAAATGCCCCTCCTCCAACTCCAACTTTGAGCCACAGTGCGATGGCTTCACAGTGGGCGGAGCCTCTGGGAGGCAGAGACACGCCTTTGGTGCAGACTTTTGGCTCCTTCCACATGTAGATGATTTCCTAAAACCACATATACATTTACTGGTTATCATTTTGGAAACAAACACAGAAGTTATGGGTTCAATAGTCCCCTGTAGAGGGCGCTGTACCTGCATGCTTCCTTTGCATACTCCTTCGATGTGGTGGTAGTCATCCTGAGTGCAGCGAGGACATGCCCCAGAGCTTTCCCACAGAAAATGAAAAGTGCATCCATCACAAGTTCCTGCTGGGCAAGAGCTGGGGAGGCAAGACTTTCAAGTGAACAAAGCAATAGACATAATGTGATTACTTTTTATTTGCTCAAAAATGTTTGTTCACCTGGGTACACTGAGCTCTCCACGCTGAGACTTTTCTGTGTTACAGCGAACAGTAATGACTGAACTGCGACCCTTCTCACATGAAGCTGTTGCTTGAGTTGATCTGTATAAAAGAAAAAGGACCAAACATCACACATCCAAACACCAAAACGTCCAATTATATCCAACACAATATTGTATAACGTACCTGTAGTAGAAATTTATATCAGGTACCTCCCTTGTGTTTTCCTCAAATAAATCAAGTTTTGCATTTATTCCATCAAAGACTGAGTCAACAGTTGCACCTGAAAAAACAAAAACAGTCAAATGTGATATTCACGGATGCCCAAAGAGCAAAAGGGTTTCAATTATACCAAGAAACGTGTCCGCAAGGCTGATAGACTGAGAGGAAATGGCCATCCTGAAGCCCCGTCCGTCGGCTGGGATAATGGTTGACTGACAGATGAAACTGTCCACGGAGCTGATGAACTGAGCCGAGTCACTCTGACCGTCTTTGCTCGACACGTCTGTGACATTATCCGTGCACTGGGCCGCTCTTTTCCCCTGCAACACAAATGTAGAAGCCAATATAAGGATTTTTGCAAGATTTAAAGGTTGCGTACATGTTGTAAAATTGGAATTCCATTGGAGGACAGGGGACTCTATGGGGAAGAAGTAAATTTTGAAAGAAATTGTATAAAATAAATTATCCAAAAAAAATTCCCAGATCATTATTAGTGATTAGATTCACAAAGCTGCCTTATTCTTAGGTCTGAAATTTTTATTGGCCAACAACATGAATATTTTGAATATTGTCAACACTTCTAGACACCATTATGAGAAAATAAATTAAAAAAACCCAATATTAAAGTTGATTGTAGTTGTTTTTTTATTCATGTGGATTGGCTCAGAAGAAAATTACAGAGAATAGCTTTCAACTAAGAGTAGAAGACTGTTGACACTTACTAAAAAGTTACCAAGAAAGAGTTTTTCAGATTCCTTCCACCACAATTTAAGATGATAGTATAGTGGTGATGTCATATATTGATGAAACTGTACACTCTTTGTCAGTTTGTGCAGCACACTGTACCTCATTGCCACAAAGGCTGATGTTGAACAGATGGAGGTACTTGGTTCCTTTGGAGGTGAAGCTTGGCCCGATGGTCACAGACGCCACTTTGCTCATATCACCAAAGTCAAACATCAGGGTGCGGTTATTCTCACTGTGAGTGAACAAGCAGTCACTAAAGCAACGAGAATGTTCCTAAACACATAAAACACATAAAATTATATTTAAAGTGTACAATCTGTATTTGTTATTTTGCTCTATTGTTTGCTTACCTTGTTGCTCTTACTTCCAGGACCACAGGGAACACAGGTGTCCTGGCCGTAGGTGTGACGCCCTGCTAAGTAAGTGTTGGGTGGACACTCAAGGCATCGGTTTGTGTCTCTATCAATGTAATATCCCGCAGGGCAGGGCACGCATGTGGAACTAGCCCGAAGCGAGTTATGGGGTATGAGGGCGCAGGCTCGACATGCAGACGCTACTCCATCCAGAACATTGGTCACACTGACTGAGTAAAGCTTCACCATATCACTCACATAACGACGCATCTGCACAGAAGGAAGACAATCACGCTGCTATAATCAACATAACATAACAACATAGACTCAGTGTGTCGAGCCCCACATATTGAGCGTGTTTGGTTCTCTGAAATGCCCAAGTATATGTGACCGAAGAATTCTTGGTCACAACAAGTGAATACGTCTGTCGCACTTTACTGCCATCCCAAAACTCCACCACTGTGGTGCCTTTAGGATTCACGTCCTACAACACAACTGAGAGTTAATATTTATCTACTGAACAATACTGGATTTGAGGGACTGAAGATCATGGAGCTCACCATCATAAAATAAAATTCACAGTCAGCAGAGCAAAGGGTTTCAAACTCAAAGGTTATTCGGCCAAAGTCGCCTCCAGTCATCCCTGAAAGAGACGCTGGGACCCTGTAAAAAAAAAAGTTTGTAATAATGTGGTGACTATAAAAAGGTTTTAGTCTAAGGTTAAGTTGTACAGAACAACCACTTAATAACAAGTAGAGGAAGTCAGAACTTACTTGAAGCCAGGCACATGCAAGCTGAGTATCAGATAATCGTTATCAGAACTTCCTGCTCCACTGCGAATGTGGTCTCCTGCTACTTCCCAGCCTAAAATAAAGGCAAAAACTAGAGTAATTTTTCTGTTGTCCAATCCATAATTAGATGTTTTTACCCAATTGCATCACATGATATTAAAATCTACTAATGACAAAAGGTACAGTACATAACAAATACCATGAAAAGCTAGAAGAAGATTTTATCTATAAATCTTGGCATAATACCTCATATCTCTGACACTCACCGTTCATGTCATCACAGTTAGAGTTCCCGACATTGAAACAGGAGGTCTTCATGTTTGTGGGGAGCACATTCCACCACTTGTACTCATAACCCAGGACAGGTTCTGTACCTGCAGGGCACTTTTTACACACTATCACACACACTCAAATGTTTAAAACAAACATGGCATGGTACGGTGAGATTGTGCAAAAATTGAGAAATTGGTTCACCGTAAGTGCCGTCGGAGTGTGACCCCGGCGGGCAGGGGAGGCACGTGGAGTCGTTGCTGTTGTAGTAGCCGGGGTTGCATGGAGGACAAGGCTCTCGTTGACCAGTGGTTTGCAGCTCCACCGCCCCAGTGATGTTCTCAATACAAATCTTAGGCTCCACCCAACGGTACAGCATCTGTGTCTGTGACGAGGACAACATTTGACTATCTTTCATTCACAAAAGTTCATTTATTTAAGTTATTTCTGTAATACAACTTAAAATGTGAATCCAACGATATAGACTCATTATATGCAAAGAGACATGTGTCAAGCCTTTATTATAATTTTGATGTTTATGGCTCACAGTCCATTTTCAATTTGGGATTTTTAACAAGCTGTGAGCCAATTATCAATATTATAAAAAATACAGGCCTGATATATCTAACTTACTGTATATTAGTTTCACATTGCAGGTTGAAGTAAATAGACTTTAACTACATTCTAGTTTAATCTGTACAATGGCAAAAATTCCCTAAAACATAACAAATACTACAATTAGCTGTGAAAAAGTCGCTCCTCACATTATAAAATAGTAACTATTAATAATAAATTATTATTGATCCTGTAAGCTGCTTACCTTCCCTTCACTGTCACATGCTGTGTGGATCTGGAAGTAGTCCTTTTCTGAGCATGCTGGCCTCACTCTACATTCTGCCCATCCTTCATCTATAGGAACAAAAATAAGTCAAGTTTATTTGAATAGCACAATTCAAACACAGGGCAACACAAAGCCTTTATAAAAAATTAGAGAGGGGTCATTTGAAATATTCAGGCAAAATCCTCAATAACCACACAACATACATTTTAATTAAGCAATAATGAAAAAAACTAAGATAATCCTTCCACTGCAATTATAGTAGAATTATGAATCTATTTCCAAAACAAATAATGACTTAATCATGAAAAACAGAAGAGAGTTGAAACTATTTGTTCATACGTGCAAAATGATTTTCTGGGCAGGGGGCACAGGAGGATGATCCCTTTGCAGAGTAGGTGTTGCTGGGACAGGGCTGACAGGAGGAGGACCCTGGGGCTTCACTGAACCATCCAGGACGGCATGGGAAACACTCAGATGTGTACGCCACTCCTACAATTATATACAATCACACAAAGGAACCAGTAGTGCCAACATTACTTGTGGCTGTGTATTTTTTTAAACCATACCTTCTATTTGGATGTTTTTTAGCAGCACAGGATTTACTCTTTTCCCTCCTACTAAGATCCCAGTCGTTCTCCAATAAAGGATGTTTGTACCTGTCTTCAAATTTACCTGAACAACAGAGTATGGCCGTAGTTTAATCTCAGTACAAATATATCAGAGTAAGAATACTCACTGTGTGTGTGCCCCATTCTCCGTTGCTAGTGATTTTAATCCACTTTTGTTCATCGTTCTGAGCCATTTCTTGACACTGCTCATTCTGCACCTATTCATAAAAACAAGTCCATCTTTAGAAGTGACTAAACAGAGTATATAATTATAAACTTGTCTAAAGACATACGTAAAACTCAAAGAAGATGTTGTTGTCTGGGTACTGGTATGTGAATGAGACAGAGCCTTGTTTTTCCAAGTGGACAGCATAAATCAAAGATACTGTACACTCATCCCGATTTGACTCCAGATACACTCCCTGTGGAGTCCAGGATGAGCTGCACAAGAATTACATTAAATCATTATTAATACAATATTTTTCTTATAATTGTTTGAATTACATAGATTAATATCTTCTATATGAAGCTGTCATTGCCACCTGTTGCATGTTTGAACGTCCTCTCCAGATTGACTATTGTCCATGAAGCTGGCCATGCTGGTGAAGCCCACTGGGATAGCATCCCACTGGTCAAACCTGAGTCCGCTGCCCAGTGAGTATGAGCCTGCAGCACAGGGCGTGCACTGCTGCATGGACATCTCCAGATACATGCCAGCTGGGCAGGAGAATGCTGCAGCCAAGGGAAAAAAATTAGCAATGTATGAGCAATATGCAAAATGAGACTGAGGTACTCACAGCAGTCTGTGCCCCTGGAGGGAGGGGGCAGATTAGAGCAGGAGCCTGGTCTAAGGGGGATGGCCACTCTCCATCGTGACCCAGTGCTGTCACACTCTGTGTACTGGTAGAAGTAGTCTGCCTGCACTCACATGAGACACAATAAGACATCACTGAACCATTGAGCCATAGGTTCATGTTTACATGTTTCTATGAAAATTGCAGTGTGCGTCATGTTGCACAGTATGTTGTGGGTTTGCTTTCTGGTCATGACCAATTTCAAATAGAACATAATCCTGTGCAGGAAAAAATAAAAAAGAACAAACTACATGTTGCATACCCTGTGCTGGTCAGTGGACATGAATACATTACCGCGCAGACTGACCCTGACTGCCAAGGCAATGACTGCTAATTTCCTTTAGTGCATTAGCGCAGTGTTTTTCACCCAGTGGGCTGTGGCACCTTAGTGTTTCTTGGGATAGTGTGCCTTTAGAAATGATCCAATGACAACTAATTTGTCAAAATAATGAGGAAAGAAAATAAAGTGAGATTTGTTTGCGCTTTTTTGATTTTCTATATAATACACAATGAATGACTCTGCGTTGTTAATAAAGGCTGCTGAGCTTCATTCAGTTTCAGCAGGTGGTGTGGCATGTGATTGTTTTCAATAAAAAAAGGTGTGCCACGGCTCAAAAAGGTTGGGGAACACTGCGCACGAGAAAAATACACAAGAGAAATACATGAGTGAAATTATATTCATAAAGACGCCATTGTCATTAGGCATTTTTTCACATTTATTTATTCTTTTACTCAAATTTGAACAGAATAAAAAAAAAGTTGTGTCATTTCATTTAATGTCACTTATACTAAAGAAGATTTTTTTCTCAAAGCAATTACAGCACCAATAAACTATAATAAGAAGATTAGTTGTTTTGCTTTGGATAATCTCCATTTCCTCCTCCGAGTCTGTAAATGAGCAAGCAGTCTGACAGCTGGCTGCAACAGATCCGAAACATTTAAAGACCCCTTATTACATTAAATAAGGTTAAAATGACCAGCAGTTAGTTAGAAGATTGACCTACGCTGTCACATATGTGTAGATGTGGATAAGATCATCCTCTGTAATCACGAAGTGGAGGAACAAACATTGCTATTCATCTTTCTCTCTCTCCTCCTATGAAAACAAGCCGTGAGCTAGCATTATAATAGCCTCATTATAGTGAGGCCATAGAGTAAAACCTGTTGTGTCTGTATGTAAGAGGACCCTGCACAGTGCGGACAGTGCTGATAAAAACACGGAATGTGCTGGTCTCCCTGGTGACACGCTCCAGAGTCCCGTTGTCATGGAGACTGATGAGAAGAGGGGGTCTGAGGTTACGGGTTGATAACCTTTTATTTATGCTTGGAATAATTTATTTCATTCATAATAATTTGAATAATTCATGTTGTCTTTTAAGGGGCGACAGTAGCTCAGTTGGTAGAGCACTGGTCTTTGGACCTAATGGTCGAGGGTTCGATCCCACCATGACCCATGTCAACTGCTCCCACTGATGTCTGCTGTCGTTGTGTCCCTGGGCAAGACACTTAACCCCAATGTGCCTGAAGTCCCCGCTGAAAGACCAAGGCTGCATCTGTGTCGAAGGAGCAGCCATCTTCCCGTGGACCCACCACCTGCAGGAAGATCAGCAAGGGACTGGTGCTTTGTGAATTGGGTGGCAGTTCTGATTGCCACCCCCCTGACCCAGAAATGGAAAATAAAGGGATGTAAATGAAATGAAATGAAATGAAATGAAATGTTGTCTTTTAATTTGGAGAATATCTTATCTATTTTATTATAATTTGAATGTGTACCACTGTATAATGATTAGTACATTACCGTGTTCTTGTGATCAGCGATCCACAAAAACAGGGTGAGAGTTAAACATCACGGAAACAGGCTAAAACTATACTGGTCAGACTAAATTTAAACAAAGCATCGTCAATAGTTTTAACTTTGCCTCCGATAAACAAAATGACAATCACCCAAGCGGAATTGCCTTGATGACTTTTGTGCTAGATAGGTTGCCACTAAAAGTCTCCACGACATGTGTCATGATCATGTAAATATGAATGATGTCATGATGTGGCTCTAAAGAACACACATTATTATTAGAATAATAATAATCATTAGAACGCGCGCTCAACCTTTTAAATCAGTAATGCTTTGCCTCCTTTAGCATCTTAACGCGTATAGCCTATATATAGCCAGGTTGTGCATAAATCAACGTGGTGGCGATGGTTGTGATAAACAGCAGAGCGCGCTCACCTCTTCACAAGCCCGCAGATCTGTGAGCGCGGACGCTGCAACATGAGCGGTGATGTAGAGAAGTAAACAGGACCAGGTGGCCCTCTGCTCCTGCATCCTCACCACAGTCACCGCTGCAATAACAAAAACACTTCAACCAGGAGTCCGAGAGTAAAGATTTAAATACACATCATGGAGACGTGGGCCCTCCGCAGCTCTGCATCCTCCACCCTCAGTCAAGCAAAGGCATCATGATTTAGAGCGCTTCCGGTGCTGATGGCACTGGGGGGATCGACTGGTCCCAAAACAAGATACGATATGACCACTGTTTTTGTTTTGTCAGAGATTGTAATATATCATAGTAAAGTATAGTATTGTATAGCATAGCATAGTATAGAATAGTATGTTATAGTATATAGCAGATTGAATGCTATTTAAGTATTTGTTCATGCCTCAATACGTCTTTTTTTTTAACAGTTTACCATTAATTTACTTACAATAATTTGATCATTATGGTAAATTCAACTAGTGAAATGGATGTCATTATAACACGATGTGCAATTATGATTAAAGTGTAACTCAACGTTTTTTTTTTAAATCAAAACTATTCTAAAACAAATAAATTATTGTTATGAATCCCTATAACTATCATTATAACCATAGACGCATAACAATGTACAAGCCCATCGGAACATAATGATAATAATAGCTTGTCAGCAGAGGGCAGCCTTTCTACATTCTTGCCACGAGCGCGATCCCAAAACAAAAATACGGAAATGACGTCATGAGCTCGCTCAAAAGTTGACAGCGCAGGATCATCTCGAAGAGGACCACAAATAACGAGAGAAATGAAGCAGTTTCATACGTTTCGCTTCTTATCTGCGCACAGAATGATTCCTTTACACCAGACACCCCAGGGGCTTCTTTAATGTCTTGTTCTGGAAAGCTTATGTTTCTCCACGCAAAAGTTTCCATGTATTACCTTATATAGAGTGGTAGACCTTCTTGTACAGATGCAAACGGGATTTTCACGCTGGTGTAGAACAACACTAAATATCAAATCATGACATCGGACAAGATTGTGGATATTCACATGGATGACAAAACATACAAGGTAAACAAAAAACAACTCATTGAAAAAAGCGACTACTTTAGAGCCTTGTACAGCTCTGGGATGAGAGAGTCTGTCGAGGACTGTGTACATCTGCACGGCCTGACTGTCCCTGGACTGGAGCTGGTGCTAGAGTTCATAAAAACCTCCAAAGTAAAGATTGCCAATGAGACCCTGGAAGACCTAGTTGAGACAGCCTCGTTCCTACAGGTCACCTCCATACTCACGCAGCTGTCACTGGAGATTCAGCTGGAGAACTGTGTGAAGCTGTACGGTCTCTCAGAGGTGTATGGAGCTCATGACCTACACAGTGCTTGTCTCACATACATGAGAAACCATTATCACCACATGCTCAGGCGATCTGACTTCAGCAGTCTGCCTGTGGATGTCAGAGCGCAGGTCAAGGAGCTACGTATGAAAGGTACTGCCACGTTGTTGGTCATTGGATACTTCACCTGTTTGTCTATGGATGTATCTATTCAAGAAGACCCTTGGTCGATGCTCATGTACGAAGAATTGGAGCAGAGATGGAAACCTCTGGCAAACAACCTGCCAACAGATATGCTCAATGTACGGGGGTACGGCTCTGCTGTCCTGGACAACTATCTCTTTATTGTGGGGGGATACAGAATGACGAGCCAGGAGATCTCTGCCGTACATTGCTACAATCCCTTTAGGAATGAGTGGAGCCAGCTCGCATCACTCAACCAAAAGAGGTATATGAAGCAGGAGATATGTATTCGTCTCTTTGTTTGTAAGTAATTATTATCTTCTTCTTTAGATCCAATTTTAAGCTCATAGCTGTTCAAGGAAAACTCTATGCTGTTGGAGGCCAGTGCTTGGGCACAGTGGAGTGTTACAGCCCTGAGCAGGATGGGTGGACATGTGTATCTTCAATGCCTGACCCTCTGACTGAGTTTTCTGCATGCGAATGCCAGGGCGTGATTTACATTATGGGTGGATATACCTCCAGAGGTATGTGTAAACTCTTATGATTGACCAGTGTTTAATACTTGGATTGACTTTTTATTTATAAAATGATTGCACAGTCAGTGTATAGTTGCAGCAAGGGATGCAGCTGATGTGACGCAGAGTATTCCTAGTACTTACTATCCCTTATTTGGCTCGTCCTCTGTCATTGAATGGATGCCCTTTCTTTTCCCCCATGTACATTAGACAGAAACACGGATGTCCTGCGGTACTGCCCCAGCGCCGACGCATGGACAGTGTTTCGTTCTTGTTCGACACACATTCGTAAGCAGCAGATGCTGTCAGTGGAAGACACTATTTACCTGGTGGGCGGTTACACTCATGAGATGGAGCCGAGGCTGAGGCGGCCTGGGGAGACAGAAGATGTGCTGACAGTGCAGTCGTACCACGTGACGACAGGGGAATGGCTCCAGCTGAAAGAGAACTCATCCAAATCAGGTCTGAACTTAACATGTGCACTACACAATGACGGCATCTATATGATAAGTCGTGACGTCAGCCTGCCCACAACTTTAGAGCTCCGTGTCTTTCTGAAATACAACATCTTCTCTGATGCTTGGGAGTCTTTTAGAAGATTTCCAGCTTTAGGACAGAATATGCTGCTCTGCTCATTATACCTTCCAAATAAATTATAATTTATGATGACTTTTCTATTTTCTGTATATATATTTATGTTTATAGTTCAACATAAAAGTGGAAATGTTTTTCAGTCTAAGTTTCTTGCCTAAATTTACGGCACACTACGTAGGATTATATTGTATTGCAAACGTTTGGACATAGATTAAATGATCCATTAATATGAACCGTTGTTGCCTAAAGAATCACCACATAAAAACCTCTACAGCATCTGCACCACAAACATGTGCATTTGAAGCGTGCAGATGAAAAGTTTGATGCATTTTGAAGACAATCTTGTGGGCAGATGAGGTCAGAACTTGAAGATCATTGTAAGGAATAATGGGACAGCAGTATTTGTTTTCATGTATATACTTTTAATGACCTACAGTGGAAACTGGAAGTTTAAATAGACTGTGTGAAAAGACTTTCTGGTCTTTTTCCACCTTTAAAACTGGCTTTATATACAGTTATTTACATAGGTGAGAGGTATTACCTTTCTATAGTATTGTTGATCCAAGGAAAGACATATGACAATAACTGCCATCGTAACTAAAATGTTATATCTTGTTTTCATTGTGTAAACTTGTGGTTTCCACTGTAGGTGGAACAGTATTCCTGATGATTACACATTTTTTCAGTTTCATACTTCTTGAACACATTGTTTTTTTGTGTGAAAGACACCATTTGGTCTACACATGTGAAGTGAAAGCAAAGTGAAACATTAAGGAAAAAGAAAAATGAGTAAAAGTGTTCAATTGCCTTTTTTCTAAGTTCCAATTGTTCCAATTGATTGCCTTTAGATGTTGCCTGATGACTGATGAATTGTCAAATGAGTCCACTTGAGTGTAATCTAATCTCAGTGTAATTGCAGCTGTGCTGTGATCGCCACAACATCATGAAGTTCAGGGATGAGGTTTAAAGCATAGTTAGGTTTTAAAAACATTTCCATGCTTTGAACACACCCCATACATAAAATGACACAGAGGTCATTGTTTGTAGTCATGATGTGACAAAATGGAGAAAAGTTCATAGGGTATGAATGTCTTTGTATTTAACCAATACATTTACGCTGCCTAATTATGATAACAAAGTTTGCACCTTTCTCTATGCGGCCCTTAAACAGATGCATGCCCGTGTGCCTTTTATCACAAACAATATGTTCATATATGTTTCTACAAATACATTTACATAATGTGTTGCCAGTGTTTTCTCTGCCTGTAGAGAAAAACACTGATCACTGTTATCTGCTGCAGCTGCTGAGTTTTCAGTAGAGGCCATACAGCTGGATTAAACCAAAGAAACAGGGAACACAAATTCTTCATTCTGTTCTGCTTAAAATGTGAACATAAACCACATGGCCATCATTTACTTTTTAAAATGAAGAAGGAATCAGCATTTAGGTTATGACTAGATTTTGACACCATTCATTTTCACTTCCTGTGAAAATAAACTGTATATCAGTTTATCGGATGTTGTTTGGCCCTGAAAAAAACAATATCGGATTGACCTCTAATTTGTACATGTTGAGCTTGTGTATACTATCTATATAAGATTATACAAAAAGTATAAAAAGGTAACATACAAGAAGTATTCAGTACTGTAATACTGTTTGCTTAAGTTTGTTTTCCCTTTGACATGTGTACTACCATAACATATTGTCTTTTTTGTATCATATTCAAGTTTGCAATCGTCTTGTTGACTGATTTTGCCATAAGAAGATCTCTGTGCACTAAATGTAAATATTGTGAAATGGTCATATAGAGGAGAATTTGATCTGTTCATGAGTTCATACCCTAATGCGAAACCCTAACTCCAACCCTAGTCCTAACGCTAAGATCTAACCGTATCCTAACCCTTATCCTTACCCTCTCCCTCCACACTTCATGCTTCAAAAACATAATTAAACGTTATGTTGCTGTTAATTGTCTAAATTACCTAAATGTCTATAGGAGGATTTTCTACTTCTGGGTGGACCATCAATACGATTGGTCCTCCCAATTGTCAATCATTCTGGTGATTCATGCTCGTCAAATAAGACCAGAGAGTTTTGTTCAAAAAGTGGAGAGGGCGATACTTTCCTAAAACTTGTGAAAATCTTCCTATATACCTTTTAAGTATAATTTATTATTTTGTTTAAGTTATTAGCATATATGAAATCATGTGGAAGATAATAAAAGCCCCTAACATGATAATCTTTTGTCCTTATGTTTTGTATGAATTATTTATTTTATGGGCTAAAAAAGAAGAACAAAAAACAGTATGTCGCATTGTATCTCAAAGCAGACAGCAGAGGGCAGCACACACTTTACCCAAATGAGTTTAAATGTGGGGGATTTCACCTTCACGTCGATTCTCTATCAAATGATTGTATTTTTGTTCTTGCTTCGTCACATAGCGCACAGAATAGGATTGTCATATTGACCCAAGGCAGTGGCAGTGGTGCAGGTGCTACAGGCAGCCTCATCATCACTTACATAAATGTGATAGTGCAGAGGTCACGCACCACAACAGTATTTAGACGGATGGGCAGTCAGGATTGGCTTCTTTAATTTGTGACTGGGAATGGAGAAATCAATTCCCAACGTCAATATTCCCAATCGACCTGAGCGTGGAGGTTCAAATGACACTGGTCTTAATTTGTCACCCCTCCCCAGTGACGCTGAAGTGTGTCACTGCTCAAAGAACTCAGAATAAAAGCTTTTGGGGATATAATTCTGAATGATAAGCTTATGGCCACATCATAACTGTAATAACATAGAAGAACAATAGGATTTCATTAATTACAAATATGTGTGCCCCTTAGAGGATCCAAGCTGTTATATTTCTTGTACTGTGGTGTGATAACAAAACCAATGGAAAATGACAACCTCACATGATTCTGTATCTAGTATGTGGAAAGCATGGCTCATGTGCGTATGCTTGTGTATGTGTGTGCGCGTATGTGTGTGTGTGTGTGTGTGTGTGACAGAGAGAGAGAGAGAGAGAGAGAGAGACAAGGACAGGCAAGCACCAAGGGGAGGGGAAAGCAACGCCACAGCCTCACCAACCACTCTCACAATACATTCTTGAGATTGTGTGGAAGATGCATGCCTTCATAACAGAAACCCCAGCGGAGGGATAACAGCTCTCCCACCTCTTCTTTTGCGCAAAAAAGAAAAACCCTGTAGCCACATTTAAATGCAGGTAAAGCGGGGGATTTGTGCATAGCCTAAGGATCTTTTAAGAGGATCTACCATTACTGTTCTGTTGGACTTGACTTAAGCTTGTGTGTGCCACTACTGAAGAGGTTGCATAGTCGTTCTTTTGGTGCAGCTCTGCACTGGGAAAAACCTGCTGGTCACATTATGAGTGAGGCAAAGAAAGGAGAGCTGGCCATTCGGGATAGAGCCATTCTACACCAGCAAAGGAGACTCAAACAAGCCACCCAGTTCACTCACAAGGACTCCGCTGACCTCCTGCCACTGGATGGGCTCAAGCGCCTGGGGACCTCTAAGGACTTGGTGAGTGGAAAACATTGCTTTCTTTGCGACAAAATTGCATTATGTGAAATGATTGTGTTAGGAGGAAAAACAGGATGTGCATGTCATGAATTGTCTTTTTTTTTTAAAGCTTCAAAATTGTCTATACATACCAGAGGACAAATGTGTGTGTTCTTATGTAATGATGGAGTGGCTTAGGGTCGCAGAAGCTGGTGTATCTTCAGTCTATAGGCACATCCCCTGAAATAGACCCAAATGTCATGTCACATTGTACTTTGGAGCTGGTGCTGTAGGCAGTCTGAATGTAAAGTGGGACATCACATTCACTTCCTCCTCCTGTTAACCTGCAACTGTTGTGCACGAGGTGGAGGTTCCTGTCCTGATTTATGCCACTGTGCTATTTGACAACTACCCATTGAATAGAATGATACACTGTGATTTAGATTTTGTTGTTATCATTTTATACAATTGAGAAGAAGAAGAAGACAGAGCAGGCTACAGATGAGATACATGATGCACCTGCCTGCTGTATTTAACCTTTGAAACTAGATTATAATTTTATAGCTATTTGTTGTTTTTGAGAATTCATCATTAAATACAGACAGAAATAGAGTAAGTATTCTGACTGTTGAAGCAAGATAATGCCAACAATAATTAATGTTCCTCCATTGTATCCATTAACATGAAGCGGTTGTGGAAATCGTTGATGTTATGATACTATCTGAAAAATGTAAAGCCTGTGTAATCTCCACAGTCATCACTTAGTTAGTCTACAGCAGCCATTCCCAAACTCAGTAACACCGAGGCCCCCTTAAAAATCTGACGGGTCTGCGTGGCCCCCCCAAAATAATAACCAAGAAGAGGCTCTTCTGGTTATTTTATTTTGGGGAAATAGCCTCTGCTACAAACATTGTAATACAAAAATGATTACAGTGGATTATTCAAGTCAAATAATGAACACAAATATTTTAATATTACAAATAAAACATAAATTTGACATTAAATAATTATATTATTTTTTTTTTTTTATGACCTCCCGCGGCCCCCCTGCAGTACCCTCGCGGCCCACCAGGGGGCCGCGGACCCCACTTTGGGAGACACTGGTCTACAGTAACTCTTGATAGCCTGGTCCAGCCAAGGATCACTCCACCAGTTATTTTGACTTACACTTTTGACAAACATTTTTCCTTCAAGCTTCATATGTCCTACAGTTTGGAAATGTCTGTGTTGTAAAGCACAGGCTAAAGCTGGAATACCTGACTTTGATATTTGATACATGTGCTGTTTTTAAAATATTTTTTCTATTTTTGTTTGTATATTTGAAAAAAAAAAAAGAGCCCTGTTAGTCACTATTTGTAGCTTTTTGGCTAATTGGGCGACTTTTCTGTCTGAAAATGGTAAAAAGCCAAATTATCCACCTGAAAACAAAACTGTTTTAAAGCCAGGAACTAGTTAAATACATTTTATACATAGTTCTATTTTATGTGACTTGAAAGTTAGTTTATGGTGGATGATTTACATTTGGCTTGGGTCAAATGAATATGTCAATCAATCAATTCACTTTTATTTGTAGAGCGCCTTTGCTAGACAAGGCTCACAACCCACATCACATCAAGCATTAATCATAAACATAATCACAAGAAATATTAAAAACATAGAGAATGAAATTAAAATAAAAAAAAACTCACAACATTAAAATCACAGACAGGATTAAAATCATAAATAGCTCCAGTGCATTAAAAAGAGTACATTTAAAAACCTTCAGTTCAGTTGTAAATGGCATTTAATTCTATTTGGATTGGAGACAGGCCTATATCAGCATGAGGCGAATCGACCCAGTGTAAACATATAATAAATCGTGTTTGTGAGGAGTCAAAATATCTGTATTCCCTTTAATCAGCTTTGAAATCATACTGAGGCACATTTTGGTAGTGGACTATGTCATAAAAAAATGCCCAATGAACCGTTAAAAATAATTTATATAAAGCACCATTATAAGAAAGTGAAATTTCTAATAGGACAATACATCAACGTCTTCAACAGCAATTGGTAAAGATTTAAAATATGAGCGAAAAAAGCATTAATGTCGAGTTTCTCATCTTGCTCAGCCTCTTTAGAGCCATGCCACAAACACAGGCCAGCGTGTAAAAGCAGAAGTGGGTGTTATGTAAGGCCTAATTTGTTTATCACTTGCCTGGGGTCTCCTGCTTTAGCAGCAGAACAGCAGAACATGAAAAGGGCAAAATCCAGGATGTGGTGGTAACAGAGCTGAGTAGGGCGTGCCTGATGAGGGGCGACTTGTATATTTATGTAACACAGTCAGACATTCAAAGAAACCAGTAATACGGATGACCATGCAGTAATAATCTGAAGAAAAATACCAATTACATTATTTTGGAGTATGGACATTTTAATCTGTATGTAAAAAGTGTAAAAAAAACAAAAAAACAGTTCTAACAGTATATGACCCTTATTTAGTCATACACTGTTATTATAACTGTTAATGTTATTTATTTATATATTTTGTAGAGGGATTGTAAATATTGTTTAATAAGCTGCTTCAAAGTCGGCTTAACGGATCTGTCATTAAAGATGGGATATCTGACAAATCTGAAAACATGGAAATAGGAAAGAGCGCCACCTGCATGTGCGAGCCCGATGCCATCAAATATCATGGTCTAAGTAGGGTAGGGCCTGGTTAGTACTGTGATGGTAGACCTTTCTTGACACCAGATGCCACATTAGGGCGACTGCGATCGTAAAAATGTCAAACTGTAATTGTGTTTTTGGTCAAGACATAGTATGAGTATGACTCTGGCTCAAACTGGTTGCCTCGCTTCAGTCAGTTTACTCCGGGGCATCTGGAGTATGGAGTGGAAGAATAATGCCATGTGATGCCTCTTTGAGAGTCCAAAACAATACTATAAAAACCAAAGCATTATTAATATTCTAATCAATTAAACTATAGTTCATCCTTTTCAACAGTTTGGTTCTATAATACTTTCCACATACACGCTTTTTTGGCTTCTGTCACATTAGATCAGCTATTTCAGATATAAAAGTGAAAGGGCCATATACACACTCAGGCAATCAGCTCTAAGCCCAAACACTGAAATTGTAACTAGTAGGGCTCTTTATTAAGATCTCTGTAATAAGATCTCTGTGCCCACTGATGTGATTAGGAAATGATCTTTTAACAGGATTCTGATTAGTGCAGAGCAGATTGCAATCTTCACTATCAGAACACAGCAATTTAATGTTTTCTCAAAAGGCACTTTTCTCTGAAGTGCGTTTGTTCCCAGACAGATAATCCAGGCCAAACTGGTCCACTGTGAGGTGTGTTATTTGCGAGCTGGTCGATTATTGGGAGGTGCTTGTGTGAACCTCTCTTGCTCTGTGCCATGGGGTGATGGGAGGCACCATGCTGCCTCAGCTGCTCCTGGCTCATTGTGGAGGAGTGCACGGGGCTAAAAATACCCCATCAAACACAAATGACTAAACAAGCTTCACGGCGGAGTGGAGCATCCGCACAGTGAGGTGGAGAAACGCAGCTGCTGGAGTTTCAGGGTTGTTATTGTGAAAGATGCTCAATTGTAGAAAGGACAATCTCGAACACTTTGAAATATAAATGTGAGGTAACGACTCTTGACGTTACAAGAGACTCCTTCAACAAAGAACGATGGAATAATGGATCACATGACCCATGAATGAGGCAGAAGTGTCTGGTCCAGGCAGATAATCAGTGCACGTAGCAATCAGTAGCTAATCTGGTGCACAGTGAGGAAATAAGGACCCCAGGGTTACAGCGCGTCAACACGATGTCCACTGTCTAATTCAAATGCATTTAGCCACATCAGAAGAGACAAGAGAAGAGAGTAAGCCACATTACGGATGCTAAAAACCTTGTATTTAGTTCTTGTACAAAAAAACAAAATACACTGGATTTTGCAGTAAACAAGTTGAAATGTAGATGACGAACAAACGGATGTTGTAGTCGAATGAGCATCTAATTCAAAAAGCAACAGTATTAAAAATGTACATGTGTTTGTAAAGACGATTAGCCAAATTCTCTGCTGTGAAGTTTAATCGAATACATGACTGAATATCCCAAATGTGTTATAATTTAATCAATGCAAAGCAAAATGTGTAAAAACAACCAGTCCCTTTTCAACTCTGATGGGAAATGTCATATGATCAGCTGGATTATACTTTAGGTTAAGGTTAGGGGGAAAGGTCAGGCTGTGGTGCAAGCTGGCAACCCTGCTTCTGTTAGTCTACCCCAGGGCAGATGTGACTACAGAAGGTCTACTTACAGTGGTATTTTTATGATTTTAATTTATAAATCATTGATTGCTTGGATAAATATAGCATATAGGAGACAAACACAGTGATATTTGTGAAGTGAAATAAAGTTTGTGTCATTCACAGAGAGTGAAAGAATTGGGAAAACCAATGCAGTCGTCTTATTCGTTTATGTTCACTGTTGTTTGTTATTGTCCGAAGCCCAAAACTCATCCCAAAGACAAACGATCTGCTGTACGAAAAACTTTAGAATTCAAGAAAAAAATGTAACGCGTTATTTTTATGTAATTAATTCATATTCATGGCCCTAATTTTAATACCTTTAAAAATGGTTGGTAACCTCAGTGACCCTTGACCTCCATGCACGGGAGAATCCAATCCTGAGAAAGGAGGGCAGAAAGTGTTTCCCCTCTTTACAACTTGTCTGAGGTCTGGCAAAAAGGAGGCTTCAAAATAATTCTCAAAAGACGTGAAAACAAAGATTGTTCAACATCTTGGTTTAAGGGAAGGGCACAGAGAGCTTCAGCTTTCAGTTTGAACTGTGAGGAATTAGAAGACCACAGGCACACATCTAGTTCATCTATCAACTTTTATTTGTAGAACGCCTTTCCTACACAAGGCAACACAACGTGCCTACTGTAGGTGCCCGAAGTGGCAGACCAAGAAAAATCTCAGGTAAGTAGAGGCGCTGGATGGTGAGAACAGTCAGAGTCAACACACAGACCACACAAAGACCCACAACTTCCGCTGCAGATGGTGTCGCTGTGCATCATGCAACTATTCAACACACTTTAAAAAGGAGATGCTGAATGGAAGCCTTTTCTCTGCACACGCCACAAACTGTTGCATGAGGTGCAGTACAGCACATCTGGACAAGTCTGCTTTATCCTGGAATAAGGTGCTGTGGACTGATGAAACTAAGAGTTATTTGGGTAAAACAAGGGGCATTAAGCATGAAGGAAATACATTTGGTTTAAATAATTCTTGCACATTTTCTGTGAATAAAACTTTAATTCACTTCTAAAATATCACTTAGTTTGTCTCCTATAAGATATATTTAACTGACATTTTAAAAATTATAATAAAAACAACCAATTCTTTATGGAGGAGAATCATTTTTGCGGGCGATAGTGGCTCAGTTGGTAGAGCATTGGCCTTTGGGCAATGACTCTTCTGGCCCCTGGAAAAGCCATGCTCCAGCTTCTTCCCTCTGGCAGAAGATATCGTTCACTGAGATGCAGGACATCTCGATATGCTGACAGCTTCTTCCCACAAGCTGTTATCAGTTTAAACAGAGCCCTTTAATGATCTTGCACTTGTATTGAAACTGTTTTAATTGATTGATTAAAATGGTTTCTGCACTTTTTTGTTTTGTTTTATTTCTGTACCTTTATTATAGTTTTACTTATATTTTTGTCTGGGCCACACTGGGGACTTTTGCAAATGTATTCCAATGTGGTCTTACTGCAAATGGCAAATATTGCGAAACGGCTATAAACCGTAAAACCATTATTCTCCTTCTGCGAGATGCTGTTTTTTCCTCCATCATTAGAACAGACATAAATAATCTAATCAATCTGTTCTGCTTTCAGCAACCTCATAGCATTGTCCAGCGGCGCTTACTGGAGGGAAACATCACAAGGTTTAAGGCGGACGCTCGGGACCCCAATGCCATGGTCCGATCCCCTCTGGCTGACACCAATGACAAACCCACCCCTGATTCAGAGGAGCGCAGCGAGAGCACTGCTGATGACTCAACCGAAGAGCGGGAGTCTCTGGAGGAGAGCGAGAAAAGCCTGCGCTCAGACGAAGAAGACGAGTGCAGTGAAGCCGGGGCCAAGCAGAGCGTAGAGAAAAGTGCACTAACTAACCTGCAGGTCCAGTGCAAGGTGGGCAACAATCTACAGCCAAACAAGTGGTCTCACACAGCACAACTGCAAACCTCCTCCAAAAGGCAATGGGCAATCTTTATTAAAATACACAAGGCAAGGAAAGGCAAGTTTATTTGTATAGCACAATTCATACACAAGGCAACTCAAAGTGCTGAACAAAATAAGACAGCATTAAAATCACAAATAACCACAGTATACATTAAAAAGAAAGATTAAAATATAAAATGCTGCCTCCCCATGTTTAGTTCTGACTCTGGACACCAGCAGGAGTCCAGTCCCTGTGCTCCTCAGAGTCCGGGCTGGTTCATATGGGACTAACATGTCACTAATATATTTTGGTGCGAGGCCATGGAGAGACTTGTACACAAGCAGAGCTGTTTTAAAGTCTATTCTCTGAGCCACAGGAAGCCAGCGCATACAGAACATTTTTTGGCCATCCACAGTGTAAACTTTGACCAAAAATAAAACAGGATTAAGGCTTACAGAAAAAATTTGGCCCCCACCACAAGTATAATTATAATGAATAACCAATGTTCATGAATGCAAGTTGGTTGATTCAGCAGGTCCAACAGGTTTATGTCGTCAAGTTGTGTTAATGATCATAAGTGTTAAACAGACTGTGTCAAACAGATGAACAAAGTCAGCACAATCAACATTACACATCCTATAAATGGACAATTTACTGTAATTATTAACATTATTAATCTGTGAACGTATTCAGCCCGAATGTAATTCAGTAACTTACTCCAAGTAGTGCGCTGATGTGTGTGTCTTCCCGTTTGAGTTATTATTTTTTTTTCAAAAAATGAAAACTTGTCTCATTGACACACATATATAATGTATATAAAAAGTTGCTCTTACTAGTGAGACCCAAGGAGGGAAATCCTGCTCAGATAGTCAGCTTTAGAATAAAAAAAAATATATATATATTACTATAATGATGTGGATATCAAATCATGTTTTTGTTAAATAGATGTAAATATTGGAGCACAAAAGGCTAATTAGGATTCGTACACGTCGACCATGTGTCTGGGAACACAGCTCGAAGATTGTTATGTAATTCAAAATAAAATCATACATACTGTCCCTTTAGAACAGCAGTAATCTGCTTCTGTGTTCCCCAGTGCTGTGACAGTGACGTCCGGGTCTCCATCAACACTGGCAGCCAACACAACCACATCTCCAGCTCCTGCTGCCAGCGGCTCGGGTGAGCGTTCTGCTCAGTGACATCTTATATAGAACTAACAGACGATCGTCAGAATGCATATTTAGAAGCTTTAAGGTTAAATATGATCTCGTTTCCTAGACTGGTGTCTGATAAAGATGGCTCCTCAGTCACAGGCCTGAGGCTACAGATGGGCTCCGAGACGCTTCAGTGTTCGGCTTTTCTACAAGGTAGGACTTTTGTACTGTACAAAACCCACACTTTTTATTGCAATTCCCATAGACAATTACAACAGTTATGAATAAGAATTCACACAATTTCTGAAATTTCTCCACTGTGAGACTAATGAAGGTTTATCTTATCTTATCTTATATCAAAACTATTGGTCCCAACCATGAAGATCTTCTATCAGCTGCTTTCCAGTTTTTTTTGCAGAATATGTGAGATTCACATAAACCTTTGTGTAAAATCTTTAACTTTTTGCTTTAACCCATATTGAGTGAGCAGAAAGTCAACAGTTGTTTTTACATTGATATGTAAATGTTTAATGCTAAATAAAAACATTAATGAATACATTTGGTTTTGTTTCCAGATGACAAGACATTTGAGCTGTGCCTTGGTCTCCAGACTCTTTTGGAACTTAAAGTAAGAACCTCTTTAAAACGTTTAATTCAGGCTAATATGTTTGAACCTCTTTGCACTTATGTAAATGAGCAGCGTGAGGCCAGTAATGGTCAAACCGCTTTGAAATGCACTCAGCCTTTCGTTGTGTATCGCTAAATAGAGAGTGAATTAAAAATAGTTTACTCTTCCAGCTTTGACACCCTCTGCAGAGGGTCAATATTTTACAAGGAATCTATTGATCTAACATTAATTCAAAATATTTTGGGTGAACATTTTTTCTGCGGAATTTCAAAGATATATAAAAAGTTCTAAGTTGGGGACAAAGGTAATTTTATTTGAAGGTATACAGTGGCTATAACGTATAAAAATAGAATAGAAATGAATTTCACATAGAATAATAAGAAATAAAAAAAATGTATAGTTTTTTTTGCTTTAGAATAAAAACGGCCTGCTCTCTGGAAATGAAAACTAAAATGATGGTTAACCTGGCAACCTGGTAACCTGGCAAGAGCCAGATTGATGATTGTGTAGAACTCTAATGCGTTCTCCACGTGTTTGTGAACTCACAAATACTGCGAGAATTCAGCTTGCAGGCAAGGTTAGCAACTTTTTTTAGTTTTTTTAGTTTTTGTTTTTTTAGAGCAGCTGCATTTTGCCAAAGAAACTGTGGCTTTAGAACAACCACAGTTCTCAAATCAAGATAGTGGATAAT
Source organism: Knipowitschia caucasica (assembly GCA_964034765.1). Classification (NCBI taxonomy): domain Eukaryota; kingdom Metazoa; phylum Chordata; class Actinopteri; order Gobiiformes; family Gobiidae; genus Knipowitschia; species Knipowitschia caucasica. Next base: position 17,858,257 of record OZ035823.1, read on the forward strand.
TATTATACATTTCATTGTTTGCAGTGTAAAACCTTTTCCTACTTTTACACCAAGGTTAAACCTGGGCTAACTTATAATTCGAGATAATACATTTGGTTTTTTCCTGCAAACAAGGATCATAAAATAAAATGTTGTATATAATAATACATCGGTTTTATATAGCGCTTTTTTTGGACACTCAAAGACGCTTTACATGTCATTATTCATTCACTCCACACACTGTGGTGATGAACTTCTACTGTAGCCACAACTGCCCTGGGGCACACTGACAGAAGCAAGGCAACCAGTATGTGCCATCGACCCCTCCGACCACACACCAGACTCATTCTAGGCAATGGGGGTGAAGTGTCTTGCCTAAGGACACAACGGAAGTTTGGCACTTTACAGCCCCAGCCTGATGCCCCACTGTGGTGTTCCCAGAGGTTAAGTGTCTTGCCAAGGACACAACAACAGCAGACAGAGGGAGTCGATGGTGAAAGTCTAGAGGTGGGCTCGAACCTTCTGGCTCAAAGGCCAATGCTCTACCAACTGAGCTACCTCTACTCCTCTTATACTGTATACCAGACCATGCCATTCAGTCATCATGGTTTTAAAAGGTTTTCTCTTGCATACAGCTGAGAAATGGTTGGCTGAGTGAGGCTGGTCTTCCCTGAATTGCATGCAACTGTTTTGAGATTGAACTTTGCTGGATTTTCTAACATTTTTTTTAAACATATTAGCAGTTTTAAAGTTTGATACCCTAGCTTTACTCTGTATATTTGAGTTAATATTATCCATGACACATTACAAACTGAATGTGGGAACTGGATAGCAGACTTGACCCACCTCATTTGGAGGATTATAAAAGGTTGGTACATGGAGGAGTGTTTAATTAACCTGTGGCGCTGTGTCCCAGTGCTGCTTGGACCTGGACAGAAGAGTGTTGAAGCTGGCGGGCTGCAGTGAAGAGCTGCCTTTCCTTCACATCTCATTCGAAGCTCCGCAGAAACACGACTCCAACAAAAACCTGTGATCCTCAAACACGACCGCTCACCTTTGTGTGAGTTTAGTCCTGGAAGAAAGAAAGTCTCATCGCCAAAACGTTGTGATAGCCTTTGTGTTCCGTTTACAGTGTGGTTTTTGTACAACAGCTTTGGCTTTAAAATCTCAACAGTACGACGGAAGGCTGTTACGAGTAATGCCTTTTCAAATCCAAAACTGTTCTTTGAAACCCGAATAATCTTCACTGTAGTTAAAATGACTCTGCATTTGGACAATTGATGATTCAAACAAACTAAATTATAAATTATATTTCTTTATTTTCTCTCTCAATGGATAATGCATCACCAAGATATCAATTGCTTGAGCTATCTTTTTTATAATTACTAACTTTTCTCAAAACCTTCAATTTTGGTTTGCATAAAGTTCTCACAACTGGGACACATCTCTGTCTTGCTGTTTTTGTTCAAACCTTGAACACATCTCTCAATAGCACGTTATTTTCACATCATGTCTCATTCATAGCAGACAGGATGCAGAATGTTGACCACAATGCAGGAAAAGTCACACTTTTGTCGGCAACAGATCAGTCAAAAGTCATGAAACAATAAACTCAAAATGCACAATTTTGAATGGAGGAGATAAGCGTACCCTCACATGCAATATACAGTATGTAAAAAAGAAAAAGAAAAAAAAGGGCAAATCCAAGTTCCAAGTATAGCTTCAATATGCAGCAAGAAGAAATGGAGCAAAACAAAAGAGGAAAATTATAAATTAAACTAAAAACAATCTGTATTACAGCTGATCAAAAGTTTTAAGATGGGATAAGATAAGATAGACTTTATTTATCTCACACTGGAGACATTTACAACCACTACTCCATACAAACCTGGCAACCCCCTCAACACACAAACCCAAGTGGTGAAAATATTTTTAAACTTATTATTTGCCGTCTGTCCCCAAATTATCTCAACTGGTTTTAGATCAAAGAAACACGCCAGGTCCAGAAGAGAGTTGTTATTCTCCATAGACGTCTCTGTTCCTGTGGGGGCTGTGAGCTGTAGTGTTGTGTGAGTTATTACCACAGACGAGGGTCTCAGTCATGATGCTCTCTGCAACATCTGGAGCCAACAGCCGTTTGACGCTCTGTACTTTCTGAAGCTTCATTGTTCCACTCAAGGAAAAGGTTGTTCAACTACCCAACCACCTTCGAAAAGGAAATGGTTTTTGCAGTCATGACTCCTACTGAATCCACATTTTGATCAGATCGTGGTCCGAGACTCTCCCATTTCTTCTTGTTGCTGCTAAACTTGAAACCCTGCTCCATCCAACCATGCAAAGTTTTTTTTGTTACTACATAAGGCTACCTCTAGTTACAATACATTTAAATAATCTGTTTTTTACCAAGGCCTTTCAATATAAATCTCAGTTCCTTTCAAAACACAAAGAAATGAACAAATGGAGAACATTTGTATTATTTCATCCAAAGTCACTTGTTTAATAATACTGATAATAATTTGATCATTTTAAAGGCAACATTCCAGCTGCATGTCTATGTGGAGTTCTGCCATTGTACCGGTCTGCATGTTTGTGAACCAGTGTGACTGGTAAGAGGCTGTAAGGTGCTGTTTGTGTCGTTCTGTGAGAGAGTTTATTGAACTTTCCATATTTTGAAAATCATATCAAAATCAATTGTAAATAAGAAAAAAAATACATAATATTTGAACAGGTTTTTGAACTGTCAAATCCAAATCGTTATCAAGTTATTAATCCTCATCAGCCATTCCTCTGTAAAATTGGTGGGTCAAAAAACATCTATTGTTAATTCATATTCTTCAGACTATAACTGTTTATATTGTACCAAACAGCTTTGAGAGAAGCTCATGTTGCTGTGAGGTGTCAGGTTTACAGTCAAACTACGAGTATCGAGTCCCTGGTATGAGATTGTTCTAAACCGGTTCTTGTTAAAATGCATAAGTGATGAGTAATCCAGTAATGAGTATCTAAAGTTTGCTTGCTTTTAAACACTTATGGATACTGAACAGGAGTTAAGATGAACCGTACAAAGCAACAGTAAAAACAGCTTGATACTGTGCGAGAGTTAAAAGTGGGATTAATCAACAAGTACATTGTTGATCAGTATAATTTAGTAATTTTTCACAATAATGAAGTATTAGATGACCACTCCTTCAACAATCAATCAGAAGTGTTTCTTTTCTTATAACAAATTGTGCCAAAGCAGTGTGTGAGATGGATTTCTTAGATAATGTTGTGCTTTTCCTTCTCACTGCAAATTAATATATCTATTGTGTAATATAATAACTCTAAATAAAGATTTATTAATAACTATTTCCTGCCTCACCCACCAATATGAGACTATCATAACAAAGCTCTACATCACGGTGTGCAACAAAAGCCTTGTGCTTTGACAGTGTCACCATTGATTCTCATGTTCTTGCTTAAGTTGCTTCTTCATGAATGTAGTGTGTGTGGAGTTGTGTGGCTGAAGAATATTTTTTGTGTTTCTGTTCCTCTAAAGAGTATTTTCTTTGCCTAAATTAAAATGTATTCTGTCTAGTCTTGTTGGTCTGTTTTGTATAAAAAAATCCACAACACTGAAAAAATAAAATAAAAGCACATTGAAATGCCCATAGCTGCCTCACATTCAGACATCACGCCTGTAAGAATCTATGGAAGACAAGCCGTTTTAAGGAGAATTCTTGAAACCTCTGCTCTATTAGAAACTGAAGTATACGAAAACATCTCTTTATATTAGTATACATTAATTTAATAATTGTAATGCTTGTATCAATGCTAGATTTACATAAGAAATCCCTTAAAAATGGACACAACACAGCATGTGTCAAATCTAACAGTAATCTTGAGTTTGGGCGAATTACTGGCAGATACCAGACACAAAGATGATAAATGAAATTGGATCATTTTCATGAATAACTACAGGTGTCCATAGAGAAATGAGAATCAGATTTATATACATGGTTACTTAAATGCACTTTAAGACTTTCCAACACTTTTTTGATGATATTTTGAAATAGTTGAGGTACGCTAAGTGTAAAACAATAGGAAAATGATAAACAATAGGAGGTAAAGTTCAGGGAAATTTTACAAATGCAGAACAAGTGCAGGCAAATCCAATCATTTCCCTCATTTAGATTTAATATGGTTCTATTCACCATCTTTATGGACAGAATTTCTAGGCGCAGCCAGGGGCCGGTGGGGGTCCGGTTTGGGTCCGGTTCGGAGACCACAGGATTCCATCTCTGCTGTTTGTGAACGATATTGTCCTGTTGGCTCCAAAAAACCAGGACCTGCAACATGCAGACCCCTGCCTTGCCTTCTCCAGGTGCAGGGGGCAGAGGTCCCAAGTATCTTGAGGTCTTGTTCACAAGTGAGGGAGCGTGAGATTGATGGGCCGATCGGTGCAGCATTGATGCTGTCGCTGGATCGTTGTGGTGAAGAGGGAGCTGAGCCGAAAAGCTCTCCATTTACCGGTCAATCTTCGTTTCCTCACCTCTGGTCATGAGCTTGAGCTTCTCCACGTCGTGAGGAACCAGTTGAGGTGGCTTGGGCATCTGTTCAGGATGCATCCTAGACGCCTCCCTGGGGAGGTGTTCTGAGCACCTGCCACCAGGAGGAGACCCCGGGGAAGACCCAGGACACGCTGTCTCCCAGTTGGCCTGGAAAAACCCTCTGGGCGTCTCTTCTTAGACTGCTGCCCCGCGACCTGGAAACGGATGAAGCGGAAGAAAATGGATGGATAGATTTGATGTACATTATATTGTCCTCCTGAAATGAATGGGTTTTATGTCAGAAACAGTTGAGGTTCTGTCTTTGTTAGGAAACTTTGCAGAGACCACATCCTGTTTGGTTGCTCACGCAAATCCAATGCTATTTAATTTCATCACATACAATAACTCACATGAGACATCTATGCTTCATTCTGTAATTTTTTTCCATCCAAAATGTCTTGTGTGTTTTAAATTTAAACAAGTCTCAAATCATGACTGTCCTTAGACTTAGACCCTCTGACATCAACAAGAAATGTGACAAACCTTGGGGAGGCCCAGAACTCATAGCTATATAACGAGGACCGAAGAGGCTCCCAGGCGAGGAGGGTGCAGGCCGGGAGAGGACCAGTCCAGAGGTTCAGGTCGAGACCCCAAACAAAGTATCCAAACTACTGTGCACTTTGGAACGATCATTCAATTTAATTTTACCTGTAGTCCTTATGCCTTGTAATTATTTGTGTAGTATAACATATTATTGTTGTTATTATTTTACCATATTTAAATGTCACCCTAAAAAGAATTGCATCTCAATTTGAACTGGAAATCAGTGTGGGTCTCATCAAAGAACCTGGATCATCAGCAGATCCATTTGAACTTTAGTTATAGGTTTGTTTTTGCAAGGAGTTTTACTTCTTGTAAAAAGTCTGATTCCCAACTAAACCAATCCAAATTGTATTCTGTGGATACCTACTTCCCATGGTGTGGAAGAGAAAGTGTTAACAGTTTGCCATGTCTATTATCAACTTCATTTCCCAGTTCCCTCGTCCTCTGATTAATCAACGTGAAACTCATGACATATTCTGGCATCTGAGGGGTGCAAAAACAATTGTTGCAAACCAATGCAACCCCCTCACTCACTGTTTCACCACCAATGGCTCATGTCAATGGAAACCAAATCATTCTGAGATGTACAGATTGTTGTCCTGGATTTGTGTGTTTGCTTTGAGAAAACGTATGTAAGAAAAAGAAGAATTGAATCTCAATCATTTTCAATATCCTTTGCCAGCAATTTTCTGTATCTTCGTGTCTTTCCTCCTCCAACACCAGACAGACTGAGCCACGACACAAGAAAATGTATAAATACCCATGTCTTTTTGCCCTCAGTGTCTAAAAACAGCAGCTGTTGATGCATGCACCAGACAGACAGCCCACTGCAGAGGAACTCGCTGGGAATTACCCTCGAGCTTTCTAAACGGCATAAGGAGAATATTGATAAGCAGTGAGCAGATTTTTTCTTTTTAACAACATTTAGGTAAGCTTTTAGCAATATAGGCAAGGCAAGTTTATTGGTAGAGCAGAGCCTACACTAGAACATCAAAAAAATTATATATATACTCAGAGTGCATTAAATGAGAGAAGATAGAAACCTTCAATTGTATGCATAGCTAAAAATAACTTTATCATGGATTTGCATGTTCCCAGAGATGAAGCCTTTCTCACGTTTTCAGGAAGACTGTTCCAAATTACAGCTGCATAAATCTGAATGCTGCCTCCCCATGATTAGTCCTGACCATAGGCACTAAGCAGGAGGCCAGTCCCTGTGCTCCTCAGAGTCCGAGTTGGTTCATATGGCACTAACATCACATTAGATGTACCTTGTTTGCGAGGTCACACAGAGCTGCTTTTAAAAATGTGCATTCATTTCAAAACGCACTTTTCAGGACACTCAAAGACACATGCCCTGGGGCACACAGACAGAAGCAAGGTAACCAGCATGTGCCACCACCAACCATTCTAGACAATGTGTGTGAAGTGTCTTGCCCAAGAACACAATAGCAGTTTGGCATTGTACAGTCACCTCACTGTGACAATTGGTGTTCCCAGAGGTCTCCCATCACAGTACTAACCAGGCTATGCACTGCTTAGCTTCCAAGGTCTGACAGGATCTGGCTTTAACATGCAGGTATGGCCACGAGTCATTGTAAACATAGAATAGGACTAAAATAATCCTGAGCCTTTTTCTCAATGATTAATAAAATGCCAAGCTATAAACTGGAAGACCTGAAATATTTATTGGAATATTTTTCATGACTTTACATGTACTTGGCATTGATCTACAATCCTTATAAATCCTTCACTCTCATGCTCACACACGCACTGGCACAAGTGGAGAAAGTTAAGACATGAATGTTTCAGTCATCTCGCTCTTATCTCTTACAAAATTCAATGAACTGTTTGCATGTTTCCAAGAACTTCTTAGTTTTAAGCGCTTAAACATTGAATTAGTGAGCATGACAGTACTGAAAGTAATTAAGTGTGAATAGTAACTTGTCACGACCATCTGACCTGTAATCTACTTACTGTACAGTATGTTGGACATTCCATACAGAGCAAATGCATCAAGGAGGTAAGTAATCTTTATCTATATATGCTTTGTAGAAACAGTTCGTCTGCTGCTAAATCAAATTACCAATTAGGAAGTGGGCTGTTCGCACAGGCATACCCACCCCCATTCGATTCCGTTAAATGAGTCAAGGATATGTCTTACCTGATCTGTTTGGCATGACAGAGAGTCCGAGGTGGAAGCCCCCTCACTGGGTTTTGTCTATTTGGAGGAGTGTCATAATCACCTGGTGCTGTGGACAGCCTTCAATGTATTCTATTCAATGTCTATTTTATTGTGTTTTTGATTTGTTTGCACTTATTTTGTTCTTGGAAAAATATGAGGAAACCACCTCCACCCATTCATTTTCCACCCCCAAAATGATAAAATGTGTTTCTTTAAATAAAATACCAGTAACTTCACCTTAAAAAACAAAAATAGCTTTTTGTCGCAATCTTAGACTTGAAAATTAAGATAATGCTATATTTACTGTATGTTATACAGTATGTTCTGTATGCTCAGCAGGCTTAGAGCATAAAAACATACCTTGAAAAAAGTGTAAACATAATAAATCTATGGATAAAGGTAAATATTTTCCCCAGCCATGGAAATATTCACATTCAGTACAATACCGCACAGCAATATAGACTGAACCGTAAGCTTAAAGAATGGCTATAGGTGCATGTATAATACAAAGAAATGGGTGTGTTCACAGGAAAGTGTCAATTATAGTATCTGGACTTTTAAAAAAGGAATCATTTTAAGCAATAATCAATACAAATGACCCATGGAAATTGTGTAACGGATGTGATGATTTCCGTCTTTTTTTCTAATAAATTATTGTCTGGTTTAATTACAAATGTATTGGTTCACTATATGATAGTAATCACTCTGTTTCTGTTCTATGTCTAACAAACGTCGCAGCTCATTCCATCAAAGGATAAACAGAGCCACTGTAGAAAACTTGACTAATGAATAAAAGTTATCTTCTACCAACTACTAATAGACAAAGGAGGTATTTGGATTAAAGAGATACATTAATAAATCTTCTGATTATTAAAATATTTTTTTTTGCCTTCTGTCGCAATGTTGTACCCTTTAGTGTAAACAATCCCAAATAGGCTCCAACAATCCAACCATAGTCACCAATTCAGATAAATGTGAACTTAAGGTGGCAAATATAGGGGAAATATTGCAACTTTTTCTTCAAGTATAAATTTATTGTGCTCTGGCTTTAAAAGAATACAGAACAAAATATACTCTTTTACACAAGAAATACAGATCTAAAAACAAACGATCAATGTTGAAACCACATCTTTCATTACGCAATTATGCTCAATAATACGGCCAAGTCTCAAGAAATAAAGAAAAGTGAATATTTCAGAGCAGGCAAATGAGCCCTTACAAATCTTTCTTTAGAAGACCTCTAATGGAGCAGCGCCTCAGGTCTGGCTGGTTTATGTTTACCCTAAGGCGCACACAAACATTTATATTTTATGAGCGAAGGAGAGGGAGATATTGGATCCTCCAGTTGGAAACAGCGGGTGATTTCCTCAATAAAGCAAAGCACACTCTACAGGCACTTTGTTGCTCTGCTAAAAACAACACTGTCTTGCTTCAAAGACAATCCTGTTATTAACCAAACTGTGTGGATGGAATACTGAGCATTTTAATCTGCAGAAAAAGGCCATTAGATACACAGCATTCAACATTTTGACCATATTGTCTGTTTTTGAAGCTGGTATGGAGGCAGCAGTGAAAACATAGTCACAGACCGTTAGCCCCATTGTTAAAGAGTGTTAAATACAGCACGGCACACACGTATCATAATAATATTAACAGTGAGTGCAACAAATGACAGAGTGGTTAAGCTCACAGTCTTTTGATTAGCTTCTACAAATCTTCATTCTTGTAAAGCACGTTTGCCACCAGAGATTTGACTGCTGCAGAGTCCTCCGCATCTGTGGAGCAAAGACACAAATACTGTATTAATCACATTATCATACTGTAGCCAATTTCAGAAGCTTAAGAAAATTCTCTATAAGTTAATTAATATTGGGAGATTGGCAAAATGTTCATATTCTAGAGTCTATGCACCACTACAATGCATTAGAAATTAAATGAGCTCCAACTGCAACATATTTTGAATAAATCTGGTGAATCAGTTTTGATTAGGGCTGAGACGACTTTTTTTTATGCCATTACATTAGATATTTTATTGGGCTTTTTAGTGAACACAACGTGACAGGCCACTGCCGGTCTTTAATGTCCAAACACATTCGACCAATCATGGTTTATGAAATGGGCAGCTTAGGGCAGAGATCCAGATCTTTGCAAATGTTAATATAATATATGTAAAATTGTGTGATTCTCGCTGGTCAGGCAACCGTTTCTGCATTCAAATGAAGGCATATTCCTTTCCTGGAATAGTTTTTCATCGCTCTGAAGCACATGAAGAGTTTTGGCAGAATACAGAACGTTTAGTACATTTGGAAGGCAAGTTTATTTATATAGTAGGTTCAAAGGGCTTAATGAAACACGATAGAAACAATCAACAAGGCATTCAAATCATGAATAATCACAGTACATTAACACAATCCTAAACATAAACAGAATGGTTTTTAACATAGTCTATAAAAGCCTGTCTCATATTTTCAGGAACAATGTTCCAGATGCAAAAAATGTGAAATGCTGTCTCTCCGTGGAAGCCCTGACTCTGGGCACCAGCAGGAGGCCAGTCCCCATGTCAAGAAGTGTGAATTGATTATGTCACCATTGATAACTTAATCATGCCATTACTCTACACAACGAACAACAATAAGTGAATAACAATGACAATCATTCAAAACAACATAATGTCCCAGCCCTAGTTTTCTTGTGCCCCACACTTCTTGATGTCTCTCAAAAAGGCTACACTGGTCACTTATTCACTCGCTGTTGGTGGTGAGTGATGAAGACATGAGCTTCTCCGACCACCACCATTTGCTCACTAGATTCATACTGTTGCATGTTTTAATTAATGAGGAAAACTGGAATACCCAGAAAACATAAAATACAATAAAATGAGTACAAAAACAATACAAGGCACAATGTCTCTGTAGAGAAGACATTCCCATGTTGTGATGGAGAACAGTCCTCATGATGACTCTTTTAGTCTCGAGCGCAGAGGGAAGGAGACTTTTAATGACATTTCTGCCATGGCAACACAGCTCACACGTAGAGCAGACATGTTAGACATTATTTTCTGTACGAATTTTGAAGTTCAGTAGCAACGTGCGTGCTTTAATACACCCACAGTCTATGCATCCGAGACTTTCCCAGTCTCCGTGTTCTCAATTCTCCCCGCCCCCTCTATATGCCCACCTTCTATATTTCCCTTTAGACAGCATCTTCCACAAGGGGGTTTGTTAGGCAACGTCTGTGAAATCTTAGTCGAAAGAAACACATGGGTTTGGTTCATGAATGATTCACAAAGGTGACAGGGACACTGTCACCAGGGGTCAGATGAATCTGCGTAACATGCCATCTTACAAAACACATGGACACAGGAAGTCTACAGGAAATAACATTATAAAAGAGTATATGATTAAACAAGTTGAGTTAACCCTTTAGGCGTCAACGTTTTTTCAGAAATGTGAACAGAAATAAATAAAATAAACCTAGAAGGAAAATGAAGGAAAGCATTTGTGGAAAGCCAGATTGTTGTACAGAATATTATTGGATTCAGGAGTTCATGCAGAAATTCTCCTACATTGGGTATTGGACGACAGTTTAGAGTCTGATAAGCCGAAACTTATGGAATAGTGTTTCTGGATCTGTTTTGGCTTTTGTATTTGTAGTGTTTTACAAAATACTAGGATTTTAATTGCATTTGAATTTTGTACATTACAAACATGTGTGTTCAATTTGTCATTTAGTCATCAGTATGCAATATATAAATAAATAAATACATTTGAAACAGAAAACTTGCATTAAAGTAAATTTGTCACTCACCAACTCCAAGAGCTTTGAGATGACCTTTGAACTCTTGCTTCTCGTCCAGGATACGCAGAAGATTAGTCGACTCCATTCGCTCAAGTTCAACTTTCCAGTAAATGTAGATTTTGTGGTTGAAGCTGACATAAACTAAACAGGGACTGTTTTTACCCTCCTTACACGTGTACTGACCTGTGGTAGATAAATAAACATTACAAATACTGCAGTCCTCAGAAACAAACTCTTACACTTTTAGTAGTCGTTAGTGCTTTAGTTTATTTCAAGCACACAATAAACAATGGTTTTAAACACTAAAAGTTAAAGAAAGAAAATTCTCAGCAATTTGAAAAGGAGTGGAATAAAGTTAAACACTTATTTATTCGCACCCTCTCTTTCAATGCCTAGTATTATTTGTCTGAGTCAATCACTTTTGTACATTTTGAGGCAAATCATCACGCTTCGCCCTGTATGGAATTTGCAAATAGGTCTCTGTTAATCTACAAGACCTGTACATTTCAAACATTATTAGAATGTAACAAAAATGTGGTGAGTTTGCAAATAATGTATTTTTAACCCAGACCATGAGTAAAGTGTAGCTTGTTACAAGTGAAACTCAATATTGCCCCCTTCTGGTCAAATACCTGCACAGAAGGCGTTGACGTTCTCATCAAACTGGAACCGCACCACTGTCCGATTATGGTCGATTATGTATGTTTGACCGTCCCATGCACAAGCAACTACCTCCTCTCTGCCATCCCCCTGTAAGAGAACAGGCAAAAACACAACATTTGGAATTGTTTCTCTCACAACAATATCTTGAAAATGTTGCTTTTCAGTCATTTAAAACTCACAGTTACGTCCAACTTCTGCAGGGCAAAGAGCTGGTGGTCGACCTGGACGGACCACAACAACTGCTCTGAACTGTCCATTAATTTTAAAGTTCCTATTAACATAAGTTCATATTATTTTAGTAAAAAAATAAGGTGTGTGATCCAGAGCACTTACCGTCTAATGTACAGAGAGCAAAGAGACCACATTTGGATGATTCTTCTTTTGAACCTTTGCTTATGCTGCCAATGAGGTGAGTAGACACGTTTTTGTTATGAATTCTGGCAGTAGTTAAGTGCAAAATGACATCTCGAGAAGGTCCTTCGCTGTGAACAAAAATGAGACAAGATAAAATTATTTGTCCTGCAGTGGGGAAATTTCAATGTTGCAGTGCATAGAAGAGCGCACAGGGAGTACACAAAATATACAATATAAGTAGATGCTATGTTTCTGAGCTAGCTGTAAATGCTTCAATAACAATATATATATAGTACAAAGTTATGTACATATAGGGCAGGATAATAAGTAGATAAAGTGACATTCAGTGGGCATTCTGAAACTGCAGTATTACACAGTGCACATGATTACAGAATTTAGTATTTGCTGGTTAATAACATGTACAAGCTCAGAAGTTTTCGTTTTACAGTCTGACGGCAGCAGGAAGGAAAGACCTGCGGAACCTCTCCTTCACACAGAGAAATTATCACCAAATAGAGTACCTTCCAGGAGTGGCTGGAGCCTCTTCTTCAGAACCTGAGGAGTCTTGCTGTGTCCAGGTACAAAGCAGAATAGCATAACCACATCCCGGCTGAGAGACCATGAGCTCTGGTAAACCCTCTGGACCAGGGTTCACTGACAGACTATCCACCTGTAACAGGAGCAGGACTTTTCCACTGATATAATATTTTGTAAACTACATTAAGTTATTAAATTACCTGCCCATCAAGGAGCCATTTCTTGAGAAGAACGAGTTGTCCAGATCCTAGGTCCGAAGCATCAGAGGGCTCCTCCCATCGAAAAGCTCGCACCACTCTGTCTGTGTAGCCCACGACCAGCTCACAGCGGCCATCACCGTCTGCCCTCAGGAGCAGAGCAACTTTAATGTGACACTGGGGACAGATGTGTTGCCTTTAATGTATTTACCTATGTCGCTAATTAGGATGACCTTGGTGTTGGCAGGTATGTGTTGAGTGAAGAGGGGCCTCTGGTCCTCAGAAAGTGCTTCATGTTGACTTGTAGAATCTGCTTTGTACGTTGATGACAGGTCAAAGAGGTGGAACCAGCCCTCTGCACCCACAGCTACCACAAAGTTCTGAAAATAATAAATGACTTTAAAATGATGACACAAAAGCCTCCTTCCATAGTGAGTGTGCTAACATACCTTCCCCTTGTTGCATACATCTCCAATTGCGACGCATGTGAGCTGGAGGAACACAATGTCTGATATGAAATATTCTGTATTGTCATCTATTGATATGTATATTTATACTGTTGAAATGAAAACAAGACACTCACCATGCCCACACAACTCCTGGTGATGAAAGGCTTGGAGTCATCATACTTATACACAAACAACTTGCCGTTTGTGTCCCCAACAACCAGCTCATTTAACTATCACAGAAAGATAAAACATGTGGTTGGATTGTTTTGTGTCAATTAGAAGAAGAGTATTCTCACCGAGTCGTTGTCTGCATCCCCGAGGCAAATGGCCCGAGGGAAAAGGGTTCCCGTGAAATCCAAACTAACTCTTTGGACGTAATTGAGGGACCTCATTTTCCAGGCTCCTCAGAACAACGAAGAGTGAGGTTCCAGGTACATGAGGTGAACATAACGACCCAAGACTGTATATATATTTATATAATTATATATGAACGAAATTACAACACATCCATGATATGAACGCGCTAGAACGTTTCCTTGTAAACACTGACACGTGACATGTCTTCTTCAGCTTTACTGTCTGGATCCTTTGAGCTACACTGCCGCCCCCTGCTGGGCTAGAGTTTTTACTGCGTTTGTTATGGTCCAAATACCACTAACAAAAATAAACATGCATTATATTACGTTTTCTGGCATGTCTCAATGTAGTTCACAGTTATTCTTAAAATAAGGCAGCTGATGCAGTCCTATCTTAAAAATGTAGTCACAAAGCTCATTTATCTATAGACCATTCTGTGGAATATGGACTGTGGAATCATGAAAATGTTTAGTTTGAATAATTTTATGTATTCATATTTTGGGTCAATTATAAAGAGAAGAACACAGACAGACTCACATAAGACTCACAAAAGCACGTACAGATAAGGGTAAACAGCAGAGTATCCAGAAATTTTTCACATTTGGAACAGAGACAGGATAATAATGAATACATATAATTTATAGATACAAATATGGAGCCTTACAAATATTAAAAAATTGAGTATGAGTCAATATATTTTAAAATAAAATAAAATGTGTATAAATAAATGCACCACATGTAACTACTGATGCTGTGGAAAGAATTGTGGCATTTAGGTCTGAATATCTAATCTCTATATCAATTTTAGTTAATATAATAATGTGTATTATTTTCATTCATTCGACAAAATGGTGCTTCAAAACATATTTTTTGTGGGTAATTTGAACATCTCCAAAAGGCTGATGTTCCAGGTGCATATGGTGCATCCTTCAGAAGCCTCTAATATGCTTACTTTAACTTTACTATACTTTTGAGTCCAAAACATAGTTTACATTAAACGTGTAGTAAATTACATTGACATATGTTTGGTTTAGCCACAACTATCATGTTTTAATCAAAGGATAATTGTAAAAGAATGAGATAATGTACTAATATTGAATATTACTTTGATTTCTGGACGTAATACAGTAAATTATACCAATTTTCACTTTTGCAATGAGTTACACAACTGAGTTACTTAAATAAGGTTAACACACTGATTGGAAGTTGTGCGATGAATGCTCAAAGATTGTGAACTCACAATATGTCTCCGCATCATGTTTAAAAGAGAAAGACCAGATACAATTCATGGCGTTCACTGTTCATGCAGTCCTTGTCCACAACATACACCATATTTGAATGTCCTTTTTTGTTCCCTGTCCTGTATCGGAAAGCACTCTTTGAGTTAGTTGTGTATGAATTGTGCGTCAACAAAGTGTATTGATTACGTTAAATTGTAATTTATATCGAGATAAATCAAATAGATATGATGACTGTGAGCATTTTCAGTTAAATGTTTTTTTAGTGGCAGGAGCTAACTTTTTCACCACCAGAGGTCAGGCGTGAGCCATCACTGACCCAGCGCTGGTCCAAACTAGGTCGACTCTTTTGGCCTAATGAACCTGAACTTTATTCTGTATTTTTGTCCATACGCTTTTCTTTAAGCCTATAACATATTCAGATATATAAAATGAACTATTCCCAAAGTTTTTTCAGCGTTGGCCTATTAAAAAAAAAAAAAAAAAATAACACACACACACACACACACATTTCAGGTAATCCCGTAGATTATTGAGAAAAATCTACTATTTTATTTCTGTGAATATTAAATTATCTCAATAACCTAAAAATAAAAATGATCCACAGATTTGTGTTCAATATACAATATTTGTATTTTTAAAACATAGTTTTACTGCTATTTAACTGTGCACTACAACTGATTGGGACGAATGGGTCTTTCACTTTCTTAAAAAAGGCTACTTTACAAAATCACTCAAAGAAAAAGTGAAGCGCACCCTTTCGCCTCTGGAGGAGCGCAGTGGTGAATCTACTCACACAACACTAATTGGACTTTTGGAGCGCACTGTAGGGCAGGATAGGTTTCAGAAAAGCCATGCGATGGCAAAGGCTGTAGCGATGAATAGAACCCCCACTCTCTTTTCAAACTCTTGCTGGGGGCCAAAGACAGAGCATCGAGAGCGTAGGAGGAGGAAATTGTTTGGGGCTTGTTCAATGCAAGTTTCGT
Organism: Knipowitschia caucasica; assembly: GCA_964034765.1. Taxonomy (NCBI): domain Eukaryota; kingdom Metazoa; phylum Chordata; class Actinopteri; order Gobiiformes; family Gobiidae; genus Knipowitschia; species Knipowitschia caucasica. The sequence continues at coordinate 17,874,132 of OZ035823.1, forward strand.
TTGAATGGTTTTGCAATCCAGAAAAAATACTTCACATTTTATTAGACGACAATTCCAGGCTCCATTTGAGAGAGAGACGGACAGGGTCGTGCGCATGCACTTTTCTAGGAGTTCAATAGTTAAATAAGATCAGCACGAATAGTTCATGAGCACGCACATACACGCACACACGAACGCAAACACGCACACACACACACACTCGCTCTCTCTCTCATACACACACTCACACCTGTATACTGTACAACACAAAGCAGATTGGATTGGGAGTTTGCTCATGCTGCTGAAAGACGTCCTTTTTATTCTGCAATTTTCAACGGATATGTGAGGCAGCGTCGACGCTGAAACCATATCGGGTGTGTCAAATCATATACAAAGCCTGCCTAAAGAGATCTAGCATTTCAGTTCCGCCTGTACAAGGCTGATGATCTGTTCTAAGTGTAGCATTTCTCCCTCTGCACAATGTGTAATGAAAACTTTGTGACGATAAACTGAACAACAGTGGCCAAAACATGTAGGCCTGTTTACGCACAACTTTTCGAGAAGAAAATCAAAAGTGTGTGATAATGTTATAATGTATAGTCAAAATTTGTCAAAATATAACAAATTCCAAAGAGTTTACTTGGTTGTAGGCTGATGGTAAGCCTTGCCAATAGGATTCAGGCTATAGTGCTTTAGTGGCACGCGTCCGTCGTGCGCACCACGGACCGTCAGGAGCCCTATAGGTGAATCCACGCGACCAGTGGGCGTGGCCAACGGACAGGCCAGGCCGATTGAAAAGCAGTGGTCGTCTGTGGGGTCCCATGAAAGCGTTGAGGAGCCCGCGACGGAACAGGCCAGAGCTCAGCCCACTAAAAACATCCAAGCCTCCGTCAATAGATCCCCACGTGAAAGGCACGAGCGAGACGCACCGCCCAGAGACTTGGCATAAGAGACTGAGGAATGGAGTTTGCTGCCAAGATGGAACTTAGCAAGAGCCAGCAACAGCTGATGCCATCAGTGTGTTTTATTTCTACAACGACACAAAGCATCCCGCTCAGTCCAACCGGCAGCACCAAGTCCGCATGTAAGCAGTCCAAGAGGCAGCGCTCCTCCTCTCCAGAGCTGCTGCGCTGCAAGAGGAGACTCAATTTCGCGGGTTTTGGTTACACGCTTCCACCTCAGCAGCCGCACGCAGTTGCGCGCAGGAACGAACGAGAGCGCAACCGAGTCAAACTGGTCAACAACGGGTTTGCAACACTGCGTGAGCATGTGCCCAACGGTGCAGCCAATAAGAAGATGAGTAAAGTTGAGACGCTCCGGTCTGCGGTGGAGTACATCCGTGCGCTCCAGCAGCTTCTGGATGAACACGACGCAGTGAGTGCCGTTTTTCAAGCTGGCGTGATGTCTCCCACAATGTCACAAGGATACGCCAATGATATGAACTCTATGACCGGGTCGCCTGTGTCTTCCTACTCGTCAGATGAAGGCTCTTATGACCCACTAAGTCCAGAGGAGCAGGAACTTCTGGACTTTACCAACTGGTTCTGAGCATTGAATCCAGTTATGCAGAAGTTAAATAAAGACGAGTTGGTCCATTTCTGTGCGTCATGGGATGCAATAAAGATGCCAACAGTGAGTGATGTATTTATACTTTGGTCTGGCCCGGTCCATTCAGCAAAGGACTTTAAAGTTGCAACACAAGGACATCAGAGATCAGCGCCAAAGGATTTATGGATCTCGAGCCCTGCCAGCGTGGGACTCTGCAATATAGTTTTCACGACAAACTATAAACCCCCAAAGTGCGCTATTGTGCAGGAATGCATTATTTAACTTGTGCTCTTTTCTAAACCAATCCCATGCTCGTATAACACTATGTCTACACAGATGCTTCCAAGTCACGAATTTATAGAATGTAAATTACGCAGTTTTTGAGATATATTAACATATTTTTGTATCAAAGAGATTTATTCGTAGATGTTTTGTACACTACTTTTGTAAATAGTTTGTCTATATTGTGCAGTTGTTGCTCCTGCCTATTTTATTTCCTGGATCATACACCTGATGTTTCCAGTTGGAGTTTGATACTCCCCAAATTATTATAGCACCGACGTGTCTTATTTAATAGAAAACCAATGTTTTATATAATGTCATGAGGATCAATGATCAAATATGCAGCTATTGTCCAAACAGAAAGCTTTGCCCATAGGCCTACGGTTATAAGCCTGTTGCCATTTTCTACTGTGCTCGCATTACATGGTCAAATAAATTATATTTTCTTCACAAAAAATAAAATAACTTTTCAACAAACTATCATTGTGTTTCCTCTTTATGATGTGTTATTTGTCCAAATAAGACGGGATGCTCATGGTGGTCTTGCGTGGAGTTTGAGACTGCAAATGATGTCTGGCAGGTCTGTGGGCGGTAACAGTCCGGCGCGTGTCTGCTCTAATGAGTGAATGTGGCTTTGGTTCAGACGGAGACGCGCAGCAGATGGCGTGTGCCTTCTGACGGTGGCGCGCATTATATATATATTTAACCTGAATTTACCTACACTAGTATTCATTTAATCTAAAATCTAGAAAAATAATTATCAATAATCTAAAAAAAAAGATATCACTGCAAGCATATGGATCCAATTATAAAAGTCTGTACACTATGATTTTAATTTCAATATTCAAAATGAACCCACTTTCGCACAAACTATTTACTAAATAGTTTCTGACATTCAACAGTTTTGGGAAAAAGTCACAAGATATGAATCATCTTTATTTGGCGGCTACATTCTCCATCACCATAAATCCAACACTAAAGCAACATTTCTTTCCATGGAAAATATAGACACATTGAAGAATTGGATAAAAATGATCTCATAACAATAAAAGTACATTTATAAAATCCAGCTCAAATCAAGAGTGAAGATGAAAACACATATAATCACAAAAAAAGTCAGTCATAGGCAAAGCTGAACATAACAGTTAGTTGGATAAAAAGACATGAGACACACCCGTCAACACACAACGACACACTCATTTTTGTCCCCCCCATGAACTTCCCACCCCCATGCATCTACCTCTGCTTTTACAGCAATTGCAGAACTATAAGCGGCAACTTTGGTCTTTAAACTTTAATGTTGTAGTGCAGGAAAGAATTTGGACACCGCTCTATCAGCTCTTGTTTATGTGAACAGTCGAAACACATCTAGTGGAGGGTGAGGATAAAGATTACATATATGTGCTTGAGTGTGATTGAATAACTTTGAGGATAACTACTATTAAACAATATGTATATAAATGGATCATCTGTCTTTTGTGGTGGTACTGCGATAGCCAACACATCATGTCAGGTAACAAAAACAGAATCTTGTTTTCTCACAGTTTATTGCTGTTGATGAGCGATAGAAAGTATGACTGGAGTTAGTCCCTATGGAACATTTCCCTAACTCTCCAGGTCTTACTTTTTCTTTGCTTTTTGGGGTGTTGAACAAAGATTTCCTATGTATTCTGGCGTGGTCCTACTTAGGGTTATACCTGTTTTACTCTTTGTATGTAGTCTGAGCCTATTTTGTTTGTTTTGTTAGTATTGTGAATATAATACATATACAACATTAATAATATGTGTATATAATATGCAACCCAAGAACAGCAAGGACACGGCACAGAACCCACAAGCGTGCCAGATCCCATTATGGCCCTCTCTATAGTGGCCTTTCAACCATGCATAAACCACAGGGGAGCTGGGCCATATCTAATTGACAACATAGAACGCAAACATTGAATTGAACAATCATTATCAGTGTCCATTCCCCAACCGAATAAATGTGGATATTTATGAAGTAAATAAGTTGTTTTACTAAGCCAATGGAAGTCAGTGTATCAGAAACCTATGGAGTAAAATGGTAAGAGCAATTGTGACATGTCTTTAAAAACAACTCAATATTAGAACCAGGAAGTAATTTCAGGACCATAGACAGCTCTTTACTCTCCACTGTTTTAACTCAACAGCTGTACTGAATTTGTTTCATAGTTATCTCAGTAACTTAAAATATTATTGTTCAATTACAGAATTTCTGCAGGGCAATTATGTTTATGAAGTAGTGTCATAGTTGTAGTCTTCTAGAGGGTTGTCAATGACAGACCTGTGTATCAGCATGAACAAAGGCAGATAGGCCAGAAAGTCCAACAGGTCTAAAGGGGGAATGTGCTGCAGTTCCATTCTGATCGTGGCCTCATGCTCCAGACAGAGGCCCCCAGCCTTTAACTCCAGAATCAGTTGTTCTGGGCTGATATACTTCTGTGGGGACGTCACGTCACCTGACTGCTCCTCTAGAAGGCACAAGAACAGCTTCTGCGTGATAACAAACACAACATTCAAGTTCAAAGTGGTTGATTGAGCTGATATGAATGTTCACAACAGTCAGAGTGACTGGTGCGTGAGCCACTGAGTCAGACTGGCCTCAGATTACATAGGTCTGTTTGCGGCCTTAGTGCACCTGTTTGCACAGTTAATGCAGCCAGTCGAGGTAATAATTGTTGGGGGAGGGAATAATCCCTCAAGCAATCAGCCCATTCTCCCTGCCACTCTGCTGTTAACAGCCCTATCCCTAACAGCTCTATAATTACACAGCCTGCCTACCTGGCCATGGGCTCACGTCGCACCCGCGGCCTCTGGCTTTCATGTTGATCTCCTTCTGAGTGCTGTAGCTGTATGTGAGGCTGATCATAGGGCTGACTGGACAGCATGTTCAGTGCCATGCACTTTAATGAGATTAGAGGCATGCTAATCTATGAAAAAGGAAAATCATCCTTTCTTTTTTCTATCTGACTCACTTCCCTAATTTCAAAGCACAAGTATTGAGTGGTTGACATAAAACAATCTGATGTACAAAGCACTCCCTGTAATTGCTCTAATTCCACAAGTTTCCACTAGAGTGGTCATTTTTCAATAATCCTCACAGACAAAGATGAAGCATTTTGAAGAAATATTACAGTTTTAAAATGTCAGACAATTACCTTTGCTTTAAAGAGCTTAACTTCCAGAGAGTGAAAGTCTGTACTGCTGATAAGGGAGCGCATATAGTCACTGGAGAAAAAAAAAAAAACAATTAAAAAAACAGAAGAGAACCCCCTTAATTCCTGCTCAAATGGAATCATTCTTGGTCATTCTTATAATACAAAGAGACTAATGAGAAGAACATTGATAGTGTGTTTTTGGCGGGTTAATTCAATGGTGATGCTAAAGTGTTCTGAGTCTATTGTGGTTGCTCACAGTGACAAAACAATGCATGGGTACACACACATATCCCGCCTTAGTAACGGATAAAACTTGGATTTGGGAGTGGGGATGACGAAGCAGGTTGAGTGGGGTTCGTTAGAGAAGGAGGGTGAGGTAACAACCAGGGCACACTCTATGATGCCCAACCTCCAACCAGCAAAACTAGGTCCACTTAGATAATTAGACAAGGACGCAGCTCTCTGGTCCAGCGTGTGGCATAGTACTGTGGTCCCTTCTATAACGAGCGCCCAGTGTTAATGAGCCCCTCCTCTCAGTAGGCTGAATGACCTGTTACTGCAAAGAATGGACCAGCGCTAGGCCATTGAGTGCAGTCTACGCCTGAGTGGTCCTGGGCTGAGATTGGCCCTAGTCTGCCAACCATAATGTGGGCAGGGGCTTGATGAAGATGGATAAAGACACAGCAGCTAATGATCATTAATTGCACTTGGTTTGCAGAAAAAGAGTCCAAACACTGGGGTGCTAAGGACACTGGCATGACAATAGTCAGCATACACAAGGGGCAGAGTCTGGTGATGGACATTCAGCAGGATAATAGCAACCTAACCTATTTTCTTTTGTATGAACCCCTGTGGCACCCTGCTGAGGTCAAAACAGCCAACTCTTTGCTTACGTAATGAGAACGTTTTTGGCGGTCTTCTTGTCCAAAAACAGAGATTGCACACAAACAAACATTTACTAATGTTTTGACAGAGACAGTCGGAGCATTTATTGGTAAAAATACAGATAAAAAGAAGAAAGAGTGATTGTGTAACTACTCTTGCTGCCCATTTTTAATCTTGGATTAGAGACAACAGGATTAACCGAATCAGGCAATAGGATCAATCCAGATGAGTTGAGAAGGTGACAGAAGGATGGTATTGTCTAAAAACAGGGAATAAAAGAGAGGGGTATCATGGGTGTTACCCTCTCTAGACTTTATTTGAATTATAAATTCCACTTTTTGTGGAAAAAGTTTAATGTGGACATTCATTATCATTACTATAATTGGCTCTATGCAGAGCAGACACCATGGCAGTTCTGCCCCAGTCAGTCTACAACACAACACAAAGAAGTGGCCGTAAATCTGGGGACCCATGACCCGACTCTGCAGTGACTAAGAGGGAGCTCTCACTTTGGGGCCAGGACAGCGAGAGTAGGCCTTGACCCTCACAGACCTCCAGAGGAGGGTGGCTGCATCAACTCTTGTGTGTGCAGAACCATGAACCCTCAGGCACGATACAGCTCTGTGTGTGGGAATCCGCAGCATATGGGCCCCACACAAGACTAAGGACAATCATAGCAAACTACCAAACTATAGTAAACTGCATGAGTAACAAGCTGACAGTAAGTTCGTTAACATGTTTAATATATGTCTGGTCACTCACTCCATTCTGGATATCCTTTGGGCCAAACTGGCAATGACCGCAAATAGCCTAAGGTCCACGAGTCCGTCAGTGACCCTAAAGTCCACCAGCTCCAGAATCTGAAACCAACATATTACTTTCTTTATATATGTGTGGCATTTGTATTTGTCTTCATTTATCAGCCATCTTTCAAGAAATGACAAACCCTATAAACATAAATTTCTTCTTCTTCAGACAGCAATTCAGGGGGAATAATGCGTTTCAACACACACAGAACTTGAAGACATGATAGAAAACCGTCCCCATCACTGTCTGCCTAAAAATTATCAGACAAGATATCACCAGGACAGAATAGAATATTTAAATATTATTATTATTGAAATTACTTACTTCTTGAAAAGCGCTTTTGTACTCAGCCAGCCTTTCCTGATTAAAAATACAATATTTGGCCAAAAAATCAACTGTATGGAAAAAAGAAGAACAGATCATAACTTCTCTTCAAAAAGTCAACATGTTACGACTAGGTAGAACAATGCTTTAAGTTAAAGTTTTGCATATGGCCTGAAGACACTTTTATGCCACATATGAATTTAGAAGATGTTTATTCTCTCAACCGTACATTTCATTCTCTGAGTACTCCCATGAATATTTCATTAAGAAAATATACAAAGAGTAGCCTAGGAAAATGGGGTTGGGGGGTTTTAAGCTGCTGCTGCCACTTGAATCTAGAAAATGAGAATGAGTTCCCTGAATAATGGGAGCATTCATTAGGTGTGGAGAAGAAAGAAGAGCAACAGAGTTTGTATCACACGGGACCTAAAGCCGGGCACCTCTGGGGTTTGGGGCTGCTCCAATTTGCCATTTATCAGCTTATGCCTAATCAAAATCAACCACTTGGTGGCCTCATCCTTTCACATGCAAAATATGACATTGAAATTGAGTCAACTTTACTTGTTGAAGCTTGAGTGATCAAAAAACATGCGCGTTAGCTTTGCACATCTGTTTGCAAATGTCCACAATTTAGCCGTATTCTTGAGACATGAATATTTACTTGATCCCACATGGATCAGCACACAACAATCTGCCATAGTGGAACACAGGACAGCTTAAAGAACGGACCAATAGATAAGACCATTGCAAACTCTGGAATAGCTGCAAACTGTATGTCCAATAAGACATGAAATATTCTAACATTATAGAGGGCATAAAAGATGAAAATACAACAGAGATTAAATTTGACAAAATCATAACATAAAAAAAAAAAGATAAAATAGGAGGCTATATAAATATATATACACAGGATATAAACATACACACATAAATATCCTTCAGGTCAAATCATCAATGCATCCAGATATTTTTATTGATCTTATTTCAAGCATTCAATGAAAAAATTAGAAAAATTGGATTAGTCAATATTGAGAGCATAGTTCAGACACAGTGGTGGCAGGGAGGCTGTGGTCTGAGCCTATAGGGTGCACCACGTCCACTGCACAATAGGTGCAGTGGAGTGAGAGATTGAGGGAGGAAGCAAAGGCGGGCAGAGCTGAGGGACAAAGACGGCCGTAAAGCCTCCTTTCTGATAGCCTTATCTGATTCCACTCCAGCGCTTGATGGCTTTTTTCACCACGCCTTTAATGCACACCGGTTTGGCCTTTAGAGTGAAGCCTAGCAGAAAATGTTAATCAAGACAGACCCTGTGTGGAGAAAGGCGAGAGTCATTCCACTCAGGCCATAATCTGTAATGAGACCACAGCGATTCAGTTGCAATTGAGAGAGGAAGAATAGGGTCATGATGATGATGATGAGCAGGGAGGTTCACTCTTTCACCAGCGTTTGTTTATCACTTTTGTTCTTTTTCGTGTGCAGAGTCTCAAGGCTTGGGCACTCTGAGCAGGCTGCAAACAGCCAGGTCACAACTCATTTAACACGTACTTGGATGTAATTTTCCATGTCTGCAGCTGACAAATGAAAAACACACCGATGGCTCCTCTGACAAATATTGTTGTTCGTCTGTGTATGATTTATGCCCCAACCAGAGAAAGGGAGGGAGACTTTACGTCAATATTCGACCTTCACAATCACAACTATGGACAAAATAATGACAAACAAAATAACAATGTGTAAACAAGGTTCAAAGTATAACTAATATTATGCCCAGTTAACCATAAACACAACCTAAAAACCGTAAGTGATTTGTAAATCGATTGAACCTTCAACAACACATCTATTGTTTTCCTGCTTCATTAAAGAGTGTTTTTCAGCGTGTCCCAAAACCAAATAGTGTCGCATAATTCCTAAAACAAAGGTTATACACAGTAGATGACCCCATTTTTAAGAATAGGAGACTGGCAGGACGACATGGCCCAAATACAGATACAAAATATGTGACAGAACAAACAGCTATCCCTCCCCCAACTGAGTTGCATCTTTAGTTGCACTACATTTAAATAAGAAATAAGTCAATCATAAAATGTCAGAAGATTCTTAATCAAGATGGACCTTGTGTAGAGAAAGGCGAAAGTCATGCCACTCATTATAATCTGTAATGAGACCACAGCAATTCAGTTGCAATTGAGAGAGGAAGAATGGAAAAAGAGTTTTGTCCGCTCCTAACACTTGTCATTTTCCATGTCTGAGCAGACAAATGAAAAACACACAGAAGGTCTAACTCAAAATGTAAAGTTATTTTTTGTAGTAATACTGTACATTTAGAATGTACCTTATACTTCTCACTTATATTCTGAAATACTGAACATTACGGATGCCCATATAGCGTTTTGTGCAGCATGTTTGCGCAGCCTTTGGTGTTGAATCCTCCTGTTTACCTTTGGTCACAATGTGACTGGGCAAACAAACAGTTCACCTATTGATGCACAGCACCCAGCCACTGTATGTAGAGAAGAAAAAAGAGCGGTAACAAGGGAGTGAGCAAAGTCAATCTGTCAAAGAGTCTATTATCCAATGTACAAACAGAGCAATGCCTCCACAATGGTCTTATTAATGGCACCATGTCAAGAACCGGAGGGCAATAATAGCAGATGATTTAGCTTTGTGAGGATATCTCTGGAGATCTCTTGCTGTATACAGCAGATGATTTGGAGTTGAGTTTGTTTGGTAGTGTTTATAGCATGCTCACAGAGCGTGTGTTGTGGTTTGTGGCGTGCAGGAGGGAGGCCACTGCGTGTGTCGTTGTTTGTTTTCAGCATCTGTGAGCCGTTATAATATACAGGTACAAAAAAAGTTGAGCAAGTTTACTTTTAAAGACCAAGTCCTGACAGCTCTGTTTGGGCGGTCTCTCTTTGGTCATGTGTGGACAGAATGAAGGGCACAGTAGACGAGGGTCTCTGTTGGTCTCACCATATGACGTCATCGGACATTTTAATAAAAGTGTTGGTGGGACATTTTGTTAGCAGTCTGAGCAGGGATAGATAGACAGAGCACATCGCAGAGCGCCTGGATGTTCTCTGCACATTTTCAAGCCTGGAAGGGACAGTTAAAATGGTTCAGCTCATAGGGTTAGTTATAGGGAATTAATAGCTCAGAGAGTTTTGTATTAATATTTAATTGTAAAGATAATTAAATGTTGATCTATTTTTAATTCTTGTTTGCTTGGTCTTATTTCTGTATCAAATTCGGACACGTCCGTCAATATTTTTTGACAATAGTATAGATTTAAATTGAAAATAAATCCTTCTTCTAACATACAAAGCCATAGAGGTAGGCTCCCTCCTACCTCCAAAACACGTTAGTGTCATACCAACCAAACTGAAGACAGCGCTTGCAAAACGCAGAGCGTCAGGTGGTTCTAAAGCGTCAACAAGTACTTTACTATGGAATCAGCTTCCCATCCATGTTAAGGAAGCCGACATAGGCTTTACATTCAAGGCCAGGCTTAAAACAGTGACCTTTAATTTAGCATATGTTTAGGTAGGTAAGACTTAAAAACATACACAACCTTATGTTTAAAATACATGGATTGTCAGTCAAGCTGCATATGGAGTCAGTTGGGTGGGAGAAGTATGGTAACTTGAGCACTATCCTCTCCTCCTTCCTACTTTTTCTGTGATCATTATGACTTTGACTGTAGTCTGTTCATTACTATTCACCCTCCATTTGCACCTGCAGACTGCCTTGTCCGGCCCGACTCGTGGGCTACACCACCTCGCTGCCTGCACTTTTCTGTATTTAACAAAACCAAGTCCACTCACTCCTTTTCACGAGGACGTACACAGGATGAACATATCGGCAGGATCACCATTAAGACGCATTAGGAAAACCTCACTACACACTTAACAAGGTAAGAAGATAGACCTCCACTGGTCAAATCAACGTGATAGAACAGCGTGATTAGATAACTACACGGAAATCAAGTGAACTGCACTAGTCTATATGTTCACTTATGGCAGTGCTCGACAAACTCCAGATAAAGGGTGAGGACTTGTGTATGGGCGAATTGTTTGTATGGCTAGTTGGCTACACATGTTCATCTGAAGATTGTATCCAAAACACATGGATATACAGAAGCTACATGCACTGCTGACACACTAATTCCGCTTTTCCATAGTCACGGTAAGGCACGGCACGGCCGGGTGTGGGTGCTTTTCCATTAAAAATGGTCTCTTCTGCATGGGAGGGGTTGTCAAACTACGTACTTTACTCGCGATGCGTAACTAGTAACATTGGTCTGATGCATCACTTTTTGTCATTTGAAATGAAATGTTTTTATTTCGAGTTCAAAAATAACTTAGATTTACAATATACATGTATTTTAAATAACTAAGTATCAACTCGAAAAAGGATTGCATAGTAAAAAAGGAATATATGATAAAAATCATATGCCTAAACATTTATTTTGCACTTTTGTTTTGATCAAAAATAAAACCTTTTTATATTTCGGATTTACTGACAAATATAATGTATGTAATGTAAATAGAAGTAAAAGTATGTGGTAGGAAATTGTAACTTTTGAACCCATTTTCTGCATGTGTACAGACAAATGAATGAAACAAAGTCCTGATACAATCAGAGATTTATTTAAAAACAAAAGTAAAGTGCAGAACCAACAATTTACAAAGTCCAAAGTACGTATGTCTGTTGAGACCAGGTCCAGATGAGGGGAAAGTGAAGTACTCCGGTCACTCATTGCTCGTTGGTAATCTACTCACTTGTGGGAAGGGATTCTCAAACAAATACATATACACACGACAACTTAAATACAAGCACAAAACAGAATGACAAAACGTGAAAGAGCCAAATACAGCACAGTAGAACAGGAAGAATGTTTTATCTTAGCTTGCTATCAATAGCTAAATGTAGCTAGCTCACTGTTTACAACAGACAATCAAACTTTTACACGATTAAATACATTTCAGTGAGAGCTTTGTGCCAACAGGATACGTAGCTAACCAGTTATTTCCAGGATAACCACAGGCTAGTCACAAATCTCCCTGAAAACCTCGATCTGTGTGCCGCGTTCCGTCGAGCTGCCTTTAAAGTCTTTCTTCGGCCTGAAAAGAGTAACGTGTGGACCTCATCGACTGACCAGGACGCTGACTTTGGGGTCTTTCTGTGTGATTACATTTCTCTGGAGTGAGGAAGTACGTTATTTTAATAGATCCATGGGAGGACATATTGAAGCAGAGCAGCCGGTTTTAAAGATGGCAGGGTTGAGGTTGTTTTTACCAAAGGGTCGGACGCCGCTTCCAGTGACAACACTTGTTGACCAATCAGTGTAAGGCAGTTGGCTGACGTCACCTCATGGTATTGATTCGGCGTGGATGGAACCACAATCGAGGTGGTACGAAAAAAGTACCCCCGATCCCAAGCCCAACCCTAGTGGAAATGCGAAATACTGTAACTACGCCATGCCGTACCATGCCGTGCCGTTACTGTGGAAAAGCGGCATAAGGCACTTGGTGTCTAAAGCCTAGCGTACATCGACAGAGAAACTGGGGACAACTAGTTGCAAGGCGGCTTTTGGCAACTGAGAGGAGATGGTGGGAGATGATCAGTTTCCGAAATCGGTCGATGTGCGCGCTCTTACAACTGGAGATGATCAGTCGGTCTCCAGTTTCAGTCAGTTGCCCGTGTTCTACTTTTCGGCAACTAGTTGTCCTCAGTTTCGGAGATATGACCCGATGTGCGCGCTCCATGCGCCGCTCCGACAACGTGTGTGTATTGCGTGTATAGCGAGCCCGAAACAGTTTATGTCAGAAAACACACTGTAGTTGAGGCTGCGTATGGGGAGGGCGAGCAGAGAGCGCGAGCTCAGCTTTCTCAACCGAAAATTTCTCAAAGTCAGTTAGTGCAGCTTTAATGTTGACCTTATGTGAGTGCATGGAATGAGGGGAAAAAACAGGTACTTCAGGTAGCCTATGGGGGGCCTGCTTTTGCAAATCGTCTATCCACCAATTCATTTTCTTCTACTCTATTCAAGGCCATGTCATGCAGTCAGTCAACCACCTTCCAGTGCACTCTGCATCTGATCCCACAAGGGGGCAGACCCACGTTGCCCCTTTGGCCTGAGCCTGGCCAGGGCACTAGCTGCATCATACCGCTTCATAATTCTACTTTTTTCACAACCTAGAGGAGTATGTGACAGTACTTCACCTTGTACCTCGTTGCCATCGGAGACCATACCAGTGCCATGATATCCAATATAGAAACATTGCTTCTCCATAAACCCCCTTTCGCAGTTCGTGGCTATCCGGACCTGACTACTTCAGAAAACCGAGTTATAGAACTGTTTAAATGAAAATTCTTCATTGTTTTTACTTGGGGAATATTATGGCTATCAAAACAGAAATTAGTAAGGCAATATAAAAAGTGCTTAATATCTTACTTTTAGTAATGTATCCAACAATACTTACAATCCTCAAAGTTTGAGTGGACTTTGACATTTGACAACTGGTGGGGAGCATTGTCCTGCAGTTTGGAAAGCATTTTGAGAGCCTTTGAATTTCTCTCCTTCCACTTTCTCTCTTGATCTTCATTTATTTCTATTGATGGACATGTCTCTTCAGATTCACGAGCAAACCCTGAATAATTCGACGACTTTCCAAATGGGGACATCTCATCTTCCAAAGAGTCTGAAACGTGCGATAAAAAAATACATTTTTTAGTATTTTGTTATCACATCCATCTTCTAAAGTACACATTTGAAAACCAGACTAAGCACAAAACAATTATTAGATGGTCTTATCATTATTCAAGTACCATACTTTCTGGACTATATAAGCCGCAGGTTTTTGTGTTGTAAAGCAGAAGATAGATGACTGTTTTAACTGGTCACAACAAGATTTAATGACAAGGTGTCAAACAGTTAAAACCTTTAGCTTCCATGTCGATACTCATTCACAATCTATTTTGACAAAAAACATGCATCCTATAGCAACTAAAACTTGATTGAGTCAAAATAATAAGTCCATAAAATCTGCTTTGACAACAGCCCAACTCAGAATAAAAGTATACATTCGAAGGAGGGGCAAGAAATGCTCAGAGGCTCGATGCCGTTAGAAAACGGTGCTCTTCTGATGGGGTAAGCTTTGTATGGCATTCACTTGGATTGTGTACTATCCAATTTCTATATTGCATTGACTAGTTTTTTAAATATATTTTTTCATGTTTGTCACATGACTGATGGGTCTCACTTTTTCCATCTATCCAGGTGCCTCTGACTCTGTTCCTTTAACATTTACATATTAGCTGCATCGCTATAAGCCGTGGGGTTCAAAGATTTGGATTCAAAGAACCCAATTGGTTGAAAACAATCCCACATGCCCATTGACCGGTCAATTTGACACCCCACCCCACCCCAACAGACCCAGTCGAGTGTCTATTGAAAGATGCCTCACCGTGAGTGCCTGCCTGAAAACTGAAGGATATAGACTCGATTATTTTGATTATAGATATAGATTATTTTGATATGGATTTCTGTAAAGCTGATTATACACATCACTGCTGCTGACAGTCAAACCTCACATCATCCACGTCCTCCAGTAGAGTGTTGTTCACCCTTTGGTTCCCCCCAAAAAACGGCCAGTTCTTTAGGTATGTGAATGTGCATGGCCAAGTTTTTTAAACTTTTGAACCTTGGACTTTTATTGTATTGTCACCATTTAAATCTTTTTTTTTGCATTCTTACATTTTGGGTTGATTAAAATAAGGATTTTTATTGTAGCTAAAAAAACTAAAAAGATTGGCAAGTAAAAGTATTCAATAACTGCATCTCAAGAGACTGAAATTGTCGTGGTACAGGTTACTGTCAAGTTTAAGATTTATCCTGTTTTTGTTTTGTAAGTTGTCAACCTCTGCATCTCTACTTCCTGTTGTCCGATCACCTGCCCCGCCTTCATGTGTATCACCTGTGTCTCACTCTCTGTTCCATCATTGTCATTTCCACGTCTTATAGTTCTTGGCTTTATCCCTTGTTTGGTTTCTTTTGATTTTGTATTTGCTTGTATTAAGTAAGTAAGTAAGTAAGTAATATTTCTTTTTATAGCGCCTTTCACAGACCAGAGTCACAAAGCACTTTACAATTGTTGTGGGCATTTGTCTCTCGGGCCCCGTCCACACGTATCCGGGTATCTGCTAAACTCTTTTCAAAACTCTGTTTATTCATTTGCGTGTGGACAGAGATAACCGGAGTTTTGCGTTTTCACACATCAAAGTATGCCCCCAAAACAACAACAAACAAAATTAATAGTTACCTAATGTAACTTAAGTTCTACGAATAGGTGCGTAGTCCCTTAGCGGACTTCGCTAGTGGGCTTTCTCGTGACCCCCAGGTCACAGACGCCAGAGAGATCAACAAAAAATGCTCCAATCACTAGCCACCCTCCTCTATAAAGGCCCCTGCTCCATAGCCGCGCCCCCTCTTGAACTCTGCCAAGCCGGGCTGGCCTGATGGGCTCGTAGCTAAGAGACTACGCACCTATTCGTAGAACTTAAGTTATATTAGGTAACTATTAATTCTACGTCATGGTGCTACGTCCCTTAGCAGACTTCGCTAGTGGGACACAACGCGGAGGCCGTAGGAACATGTACTCCCAGCAGGCCAGCGAAGAGTGATTGGAGCTCCGCCCGAGCAAGACCCTCACAAAGTGAGAGGACTCAGGGCAGAAGAAGCAATTGCGTGTTACAGGGCCACTCCTCCCAAGGATACCCCCAAGTACTGTATGTAGTAGTCCCAGGACGCCTCTCCCAAGAGCTCCTGACGTGGACTACCTGACTGACCAAAAGCACACATATATACCGCACCTGCAGGACGCCTCTCCAAAGAGCTCCTGAACCAGGGCGGAAAATCAACCGAAGGCCCCCTCAGAGGAGGAACCTAACGGTTTCAACTCAGTCCGCTGCACTCAGCACGGAATGGGCCACCGACCGGTCCGACACATCCAAAAGTTAGACCGGACGAAAGAAGAGGACGACGGCCAAGAAGCCGCACGGCACACGTCCTCAACCGACGCCCCCCTGAGGAGGGCCGTAGAGGCCGCCACCCCACGCGTGGAATGCGACCTGAAGCCCACCGGGGGGGCCAGACCTTGAGCCTGATACGCCCGCCGCACAGCCGTGGCGACCCAGTGCGCCAGCCAATGAGCCGTCAACGGGGCGCCCCTGTTCTTGGGGCCCAGACACACAAACACCTGATCAACCAACCTGAATGAAGACGTCATGGCCAGGTAATGCCTAAGCATTCTGACAGGACACAGAAGGTGCCGCCGCTCCTCCTCGGGGGAGGCATGCGGCGGCGGATGGAATGCCCTGATCCTGATCACTCTCGACTTGAAGGCCGACGTGATGACCTTGGGGAGAAAAGCCGGATTGGGCCACAACTCAACCAGGTCGTCGCCCTCTCCAATGGACAGGCAAGACGCATGGACGGAGAGCGCACACAAGTCGCCCGCCCTCTTGGCAGACGCCAACGCCAGCAAGAGGGCCGTCTTAAAAGCAACACACTCGGGACTCGCCTCCGCCGCAGGTTCAAAAGAGGTCCCAAACCGGAGGCGTTCTCTGAAGCGGGGGCCTCCTCCTGTGCGCCCCCCGCAGAAAACGTTTAACCAACGGATGAGAGCGGGCTGTGAACCCCCCGAATCCGTCGTGACCCAAGGTAATGGCTGCCGCGAACACCGCCAAGGTGGCGACAGCCCTCCCTTTGTCAAAAAGCTCCTGTAGGAATCCCAGGACTCCCTCCAGCGGGCAACGCCTGGGATCCCAGGAGCGAGAACCGCACCAGTCGCTGAAGAGCCTCCATCTCGTGGCGTAGGCCCTCACAGTGGACGGCGCCCTCGCCCCCTGAATGGTCTCCACCACCGCCGGGGGAAGACCCAGGTCTACGAGGTTCCGCCTCTCAGCCTCCAAACCCAGAGCCTGCGGCCGATCATCGAGCGTGAAAACAGGGCCCCCCCCCCCTGGACTAGAGCCCCCGGCTCGTCCGGGAGGGCCCAGGGCTCCATCACCGCCATGCCCCTCAGGAAGGGAAACCACCGGGCATGTGGACTGTCCGGAGCCACCAGGATCACCAACCTCCTCTCCTGTTCGATCCTCCGCAGCAGGACCGGCAGGAGACGCACTGGTGGGAAGGCATACAGCAGGCCCTCTGGCCAGGGGTAATGAGCCAGAGCGTCCACGCCTAAGCGCGGCTCGTCCGCGGCCCTTAAGGCGAACCAGGACGGGCACTGTGCGTTCTCTGCACTGGCGAAAAGGTCGACCACTGGACGACCGAACCTCCGCCAGACTCAGCACTCTGGGCCAGGCCCCACTGTCCTGGAGGGCCCCCGCTGCCATCTTGTCGGCCCCAGTTCCGGACCCGGACATGGCGCCCCAAGACAGAAGTGAAGCGCCCAAGCATGTAACCGCGCTGGATTGTGCACCCTTGCCTGTTCAGATAAGAGCCACGTGGTGTGTCTGAGCGAACCATCACGTGTCTCCCTGCACTGAGGCAAAGTGCACAGTACCTGTACTGCCTCCATCTCCAGAAGGTTGATGTGGCGGGCTGAGTCCGACCAGCAGCCTCCTACAGAGCTCTGGCCGAGGACCCCGCTCCAACCCTCGAGTGACGCGTCCGTGAACACCTCTACGTGAGACACGGCGCAGGCCAGAGTCACTCCGTCCCGCAACAGACCCAGAGTGAGCCAAAACCTGATGTCCGATGCTGCCACTTGGGGAACCTAGATCAGCCTCCCCCCGTCCCGGGAGGGGTGAAGCCTGAGGCGTGAGAACCACCTCTGAAAATTCCTCATGTGGAGAAGGCCTAGCCGCACCACAGCATGAGCCGCCGCCATCATCCCCAGCAGGGACCTGAGGCGCCGAGCGGGGACCCTGGGGCCCGCCAGAACCTCCCTGGCCAGACGGGTAATGTTCCTCCGTCTGTCCTCGGACAATGCAGCACGGAATGTCACAGAGTCTAGCTGCAGGTCGAGATAGATCACGCGCTGAGCCGGCTGCAGCCTGCTCTTCTCCCTGTTCACCACAAAGCCCAGACGCTGTATGTGGGACAGGACCCAGTGCGTGTGGCTCACGGCCACTTCCCTGGATGAGGCCAGTATTAACCAGTCGTCTATGTAGGTTAATATTCTTACCCCTGCGCGTCTGAGCGGCTCCAGTGCCGCCTCCACGCACTTTGAGAAGGTCCGAGGCGCGAGCGCGTAGCCGAAGGGGAGACGGCAGTACTCGTAATTCCTCTCTCCCACTGCGAAGCGCAGGAACCTCCTGTGTTCCGGAACTATCGGCACGTGAAAGTACGCGTCTGTCAGGTCTATGGAGGACATCCAATCTCCCTGCCTGACACACTCGAGGAGCTGTTTTGTGGACAGCATCCGAAACTGCCGTTTGGAAATGCACTCGTTCAGAGCGCGCAAATCCAAAATGGGACCCACCCCGCCTGACTTCTTTGGCACCAAGAAGTAAGGGGAGTACAGCCCCCTGGTGGCGTCCTGTGGGTCTACCTCCACTGCTGCGCCTCGACTCAGCAGAGAGGAGACCTCCACTTGTAGTGCCACTAATGATCCCCGTACCTGAGAGCGTGCTGCCCGTACGCCTCGGAATGGTGGTGGCTTTCAAGAGAATTGCAGCGCGTAACCCCTGCGCAATGTCTTCTCCAGCCATGGATCCGTCAGCAATCCCTGCTCCCTCCAGACGCTGTAGAAGTCTGTGAGGGGCGGAACGGGAGCTGGAACACGAGACGTCACGGCCCCGCCCTCTCCTGGTGTTCCTAGCAGGGAGGGGGGGGTGGACGAAAGGGCAGGGGGGTCACGTGTCCTGCAGGCCCGACGTCATAAGAACGGGTCTGTTCATACCACGTGACTCGACTGCTGCGCCCCCCCCTGGCTCTTGCCTCATGGAGGGGGGGGCGAGCCCCTGGAGTGGGAAACCCCGTGTTAGCCTTGTAGCTCAGAGGGGCTAACACGCGTTCGGCCGAAGCACACACATCACTACTCACCAGATCCCTCCGCCTGACCTCTCTCTGGGAGGGCATAGTATGGATCAGAGGACCGGAGCTCGTAGCTCGCATAGTGCACTGCACACCCTGCTCTGGGGGCTGCAGGCCTAGCGAAGCAACGTTATGTGCCCGGGAAGTAACACAATCAGATTTCACATTAGACATGTTATGTACCCCCAAATGAGACTCAGACAACGAGTACTGATGAAATGCCGGCCGGCCTTTATTGAAAAAATTCTTTCCACCCCGACCTCCTCTGCCATAGGGAGGCCGGCGGTGGGTGCGTTGCTCCCGCGAGCCACCCGTGAGCCACCCGTGGGTCTGTCTGGACCCGGGGGCCTCGTCGAGGGGGGGCGATGGACCACAGAGCGCGGATACGAGTCAGGACGCCTCCCGGGCGAACGCTCTCTGCCTCTGTGCCGGCTCCGTGATGGTGGGCGGGCCTCGCGCCTCGGTGCTAGGTGCGGGGCTAGCCTAGCCGAGTCGTTGGCTGCAGCCTCCAGTCTAGCCACCAGGGTCTGCATGTCCGGGCCGAAGAAGGACGTCTGGGAAACGGGCAGGTCCAGCAGCTGCCTCTTCTCCGCCTCCCTGATGTTAGCTAGCCCAAGCCAAAGGTGCCTGGCCCCGACTTGGGCTGCTGCCATGGAGCGGCCGCCATCCACGGCTAGCGCCTGGCACATGCGCAGGATCGCCGCCGAGGTGGTCCGCGCCTGCGATAGGAGGTCTCCACTGAGCGCCTGGCCAGAGGAGAGCGACCTATCCAGGGCCCCCGTGATGAATGCCATGAGTAGATATAAGTGACGGCGCTATTGAGCAAGTGGTGAAAAGGTGGTACTGCACCCTGAACTCCTCAGAATAGTGATACCGCTATTGAGCAAGTGGTGAAAAGGTGGTACTGCACCCTGAACTCCCCAGAATGGGGACGGCGCTATTGAGCAAGTGGTGAAAGGTGTTACTGCACTGTATTTTTCAAAGAGGTGTCATTTTGAATGTTTAATGAGTTGCCCTCTGCTGACCCAGTGTGTAAGAGTGCTTCACAGTTGTCTAAAGTGATTTATTGAGCAGCGCTTAACGTAACACATGCGTAGGGTCACACCGTGCTCATTCTAAAAAACAAACAGTGATGCCCTAGTTAAGGGAAGACGTGTTAATACCTAATCAAACAGCATGGGAGGACCAGCCCCAGACCTGTCAAGGTAGAACAAACATGATGAAGGGGGTGGGAGGATGAAGGGGTGGGAGGATGGACCAGCCAATGCCAATCCGTGCAATGTTAAAGGGAGGGCGTTATAACAACCAATCAGAACGGGTGGTGGGAGGTCTGTTTACAGCATCCTATCAGAGTGATGAGGGTTTGTGATAGGTTGCTCTGTTTTAAGGTGGGTCCTATATAGGCCTGTGATTACACACTAGAATAACTTCTTTTTTTCTCCACCATCGCAACAATGGCTACTCCTCAAAGATCTCAGACACCAGCCCTGAAGTCATCGAAAAGGGGCTCACTCACAAGGAAAGCTCTTAAGCGTAAACCGTACACCGTCACGAGGCAAGGGAGAAGTGAAGCATCTTATACAATTACTTACACCGCTGGGTATGTTATTTTTGGGGAGGAAAGCATGTCTATAGCGAGCTGGTTCCATTTCAGGACTCACTCCAACGCTATAAATACGGCTATGGTTAAAAATGTAGAGTATAGACATTTTTGGAGAGAGGATAAAAAGGGGGATTATGAGCTAGTGGTTACGAATGACCCTGCAGACGTAGAAAACAAGGGTCTTGTGCAAATTAAATTACATAATCACGCTGAATGTGTTAGATCGGGAGCCTTACCGCCAAAACAGGTGAATATTGTTTCTATACAGTACAAAGACTGGGGTGAAGTATCTAGAATATTTAGCAAAATTGATATTTATATTTATTGTATTTTTCTATACAGCGTAATAATGTTTATATTCCACCAGGAGGGCAACCAATGGAGGCGTCCCCAGAGGGTGGTGAATCAAACGATGAAAACACACACTCAACAGGTACGGTTATTTAAAGATATTCAGTATATATTTTATTAATACCCCTGTATGTTCTTTAAAAGATGGAGGTGAAACCGATGCGACTGATGATGAATTGGAAATCTCACTCCTCCCTGTACCACACTCCCCGGTCCCTGGTGATGACAATGCTGTGGCTTATGGTGTGTATAAGTGATTATTATTATTTTACCACTATATTGTTACTAACAGAATGTTTTTTTAGTGACACCCGAGAATGCAGAGAAGGAACCAGAATCCCCTGCGGAGAAGGAGCCAGAACCCCCTGAGGGTTTCACCGATGAATCTGAGCATTTCATATTGAATCTGCGGAAGATCCTTCTATACCTGATCGATGCTCAAATGGTCAAGAGTTGGAAGGCAGAGTGTTCAGAGTGTCAGATTCAACACAGCTGTCTCGAGAGATACCCTGAATACTTTTACCATACTCTGGGTGAAAAACGGCTTCCTGAATTGTGGAACGCACGTTTCATACCAGCTGTCGAAGCTTATCTAGCAACACAAGGCGTTGTGCTGCCTAGACAACGTGTGATGGGGGCGGTCGACGCGCTGTTGTACGTGTTCACGCAAGACGATTTGAATGCTGTAATACAAGATATGACGGATTCACTAACTGACGAGAAAAGTTTTCTTGATGAGGCACTGGATGTGTGGGAAGGGAATAATTCATGATGAGACACTTGATGTGTGTGTGTGTGTGTTGTTTCTTTTTTTAAATCTAATAAAACATCTTTTATAAAGTCATTGTCTCAAAGTTCTTCAACATGGAAGGTACTCTTAGTAAAATATACAATGACCCGAAGCACCCAGGGGGTCTAGGTGGTTTTAATAAGCTGTACAAGGTTGTTAACGAATTGGAAGGGGTTAATATTACGAGACCTGAAGTCAAAAACTTTTTACTCAAACAAGACGTTTATACACTCCATACATCGCCTAGGATAAATTTTCCAACCAACAGAGTATTAGTAAATGGTATAAACAACCAATTTCAGGCTGATTTAGTAGACATGACAGAATATGCTAATGAAAACGATAATGTTCGCTATTTACTAACTTGTATAGATGTATTTTCAAAATATGCGTGGGTGAAATGTCTCAAATCCAAAAAGGGTCCAGAAGTGTCAGAAGTGTTTAAACAAATTCTAAGTGAAGGACGGATCCCTCGAAAACTCCAAACAGATCATGGAACAGAATTTTATAATAAGCATTTCCAGAACGTGTTGAGTGCCTATCAAATTAAACATTTTTCCACGGGGAATGAAACAAAGGCCAGCGTGGTTGAGCGATTCAACCGCACTTTTAAGACCCGGATGTGGAGGTATTTAACATCTGTAAACTCGAGACGCTACATAGACGTGTTGGAACAACTAGTGCATGGTTATAATAATGCATACCATCGTAGTATCAAGATGAAACCTGTGAGTGTGGATAAAGATAATGAGGCACAGGTTTTTAAGGCATTATACAAGAAGAATCCGACAAAGCAACTAGTTTTTAAATATGCACTAGGTGACACAGTGCGAATATCTAAAAAGAAAGGGATTTTTCGTAAAGGATATGAGCAGAGCTTCACAGACGAATATTTCACAATAGTGGAGCGCATAGGCCGAACACCACCTGTCTATAGATTGAAGGATCTATCAGAGGCGTTATTGCAAGGGACTTTTTATGAATCAGAACTACAACGTGTCATTATCGATCATAACAAAGTTTTTAAAATACAAGATATTTTAAAAACAAAGCGTGTGGGTAAAACTAAACAGTATTTTGTTAGCTGGATCGGCTGGCCTAAGCAGTTTAACTCTTGGATAAATGCAAAGGAGGTTATAGACATAGGAAGAAGAACCAATGAATCATAATGATGGATTTTATGTCACCCTCGCAAGCAACGCGTCTATGGAGGTTTACCCAAATAACAAAATATGGAAATTTAGAAACAAACTTGCTCGACCGCTCTTATAAACAGAGCCTTATGAAGTAGGTTTAATTGAAGTTCAATATCCTAGAATTTGGAAATCTTTCGATGAAAGAGCAGCAAAAATCATCGTCATCACGCCTAAAGGAAAGTCGGACGCTATAGAGATTACTGTAGGGTTTTACGAATCCGTGCACAGAATAGTGAAGGAAATTAATAATGCTTTATCAACTAACGCGATAACGGGGAATATTCACTTACAATACAACAACATTAACAACAAAATTACTATACATGAAGCAGCAGGACACACGTTGACATTTTACGGGTTATTAGCTATTATCTTGGGTTTTGAAAATCAGGGGAGTGTGTACATACCCGATCAACAGATTAAACCGTTCGCAGCACCACATCCTGCAGACATTTACGCCGGATGTTATAATATCTTTATATACACTGATATAGTAGACTATCAGCTGGTGGGTGACAGCCACGCCCCTATACTACGAGTGATAAATATTACAAATCAAAATGCATCATATCCAACGGTAACCTATGATAAGCCTCATTACACGCCCGTGTCTAAATCAGTCATAGACGACATTGAAATATCTTTTAAAAACGATCAAAACAAGCATATTCCGTTTTTATACGGGAAAGTAATTTTGAAACTACATTTTAGACCTAAAAATGGTTTATATACCGCACAGAGCGGATGAGTCAAAATACGTAGCTTACTACCTGTCTCAGGCGGGAGGGGGGCTCACACCCTATATGGAAAATGGGCTAGGAGGAATATTTCGTGGATTATTCAGATGGGGAATGCCTCTGTTTCATAAAGGACTCAACGTGCTAAAGCCCCATTTGAAAACAGCAGCGGTAATATCATCAGTGACATAACAAACCGAGTTTCTAAAGCAGCTGTCTCAAAGGTGATGGGTGATGAACAGGATGGTAGAGGCATGCTAGTATTTACTAAAAAACCTCAAAGCCTCCCCCCTGGTGCGAAGCTAGCGACACACCCCACTGCACGACGTAAAACAACTCGCAAACGTAAATTATCACACAAGCGAAACGCCGGACCGAGGAAACAGTCAAAGCTGACGGAGCTGTCGCGTGACATATTTTAAAATATGGCCTTATTACACAGCGACTCTAAGGAATGCGTCAAGACGGAATTGGATCTCTTTACTCTGCCTATCACCCAAACCTCTATTGAAAAGAGTACATTCATAGAAATCCCACCAATTTCAGCCATAACAGACACCGGACCTATTGAATTCCACATAACAGGGAGCGGTGAAGATTATATAGACTTGAATGACTCGTATATATTTCTACGGACAAAACTTTTAAACGCTGATGGTACACCCGTAGCAGTGGGGGCCGACGTGGGTTTTGTAAATTATCCGACTACTGCACTGTTTTCGCAAGTGGATATAATGCTGGGTGATAAATTAATTACTCAGTCATCTAACACTTATCCTTATAATTACAGTAAGGATACATTAGACACTCAATTTGGCACAGCCTTGTTTTGTAAAGACACTACAGGGCATATGAATGCTGCTAGTATAGCCGGTAATAACCTAGGTTTAAATAAGAGAGGTACATTTACAGACAATGGTCGTATTGTTGAATTGATCGGTCCTATACATTCGGATATATTTTTTCAAGAAAAACTCATTTTAAACGGTGTAGACATGTCATTGAAATTTATGCGGTCTAAAGATGAATTTGTACTGATGTCTGGGGCTACTGATCCTAAGTACCGTGTGAAAATAGTTTCAGCATCGATTTTTGTGAAAAAAGTCGCTGTAGCCCCTATGGTTAGACTCGGGCACAGCAGGGCCTTACAGCATACCAATGCGAAATACGCTATTGACCGTGTTGCTTTAAAAACATTTTCAATACCAAGTGGTACTAGAGTTTGCAACCAAGACAATCTTTATTTAGGCAAAATACCTAAATTCTTAATAGTGGGTTTTATTGACAACGAGGCGTACACGGGGAGCTATACCCTTAATCCTTATAATTTCCAGCATTTTGATACTGAATTTATGAGTTTATACGTAGACGGTCAATCCTACCCATCTAAGCCTTTTCAACCAGTGTTTAATAGAGGCCAGTATGTACGTGAATATTACCAGCTGGTGCAAACAACGGGCCGTCATTTAAAAGACAGGTCTCTTGCGATAGATCGAGACGATTTTGGAGATGGTTACACTCTGTTCTGTTTTAATTTAGAGGCTGATGAAGGCCATGGTGGTAATATTTCACTAGTTAAATCCGGTAACGTACGTTTAGAAGCTAGGTTTAGGACACCACTAGCACGTACCGTTAATTTGATCTGCTATGCAGTTTTTGATTCCATTATTGAGATTTCAAACAGAAGACAAGTTCTACTAGACTACTATTAGGTGCCGCACTAATGAATACTATAGAGTTAACGAGCATCATGAAACAGTGTGTCAAGCGCGGCACACTTTTCCTAGGTGTTTTCCCCTCAGATCGTTTACCTAGTGTCATAAAACGCTATCCCGCGTGTGCCATCATTAACACACATCCCTCCACCCTTCCTGGAGAACACTGGGTCGCCGCCTACTTTTCTAAAGATAGGCGCGGATACTTCTTTGACAGCTTCGGCAACGGACCAGATTATAAAAGGTTCCCAAATAGTATTAACAGATTTATGAGGGAGAATAGTGAAGGTTTTTACCATTCCATAAAACAGGTACAGAGTCATCTTTCTGTAACATGTGGACAACATTGTGTATTTTTTCTATGCCACATGTTAAAAGGCTCAAGATATCAAGAGTTTATCCGTGTGTATGATTCTAACTTGGCTTGTAACGATTCCTTGGTATGTCATTTTGTTAATGCTATACAACCTGTGGCCATATGTAGTGAAACTGATTTCGACTGTGTACAATGTGTAGTGCATAATAAAAATCATTGAGAAAAAAATATTTAAGTATAATCTTTATTTTCCATACAGAATGATAAACACACATTCATAATAAGTGATACATTCCATTTCGTCATACAGAATGATAAACACACGTGAAAACATTTCATAACAATCATGAAGATTTAAAAACTTAACCAACTTGCTCCACTCTTGGTGACTAAAGGAGTGGTGAATTTAGGTGACAGTAATCTTTTACGTTTAGCACTAACTAAGGGCGTCGCATAAACACCAGAAGGAGGGATATTTTTAAACTCATTAATAGTTCTACGAACCATCGTGTTAGGAATGACAGACTGGGGAATATTCATTTCGGCTAGTGTTTTTAAAAACAAAGACCATCCGATTGGTCTTGAAATTTCAACTATATTATGACTAGCTGTAACATTCTTAATGAGGTCATAAACATGAGAGCCCTTTACAACACTACCGTTAATCACAACTTCACCATCTCCATTCCACGTAACCACCCGGGGTGTCTTTGATAACATCTCCAATATTAACTTAGCGTTTTAATGACTATTTCGTGGAATATGTCTCATAACCTCGGCTGCTATCACGTCTGTGTTGACCACAGGGTCTTCAATAGTTGAGATAGGCATGTTTAATGTTAAAACAGATTTTTCACTCTCCTCTTTTCTCACCAGCGTAAGAAAACGCTGTAGAATGTGAGCATAGTGTTTAGCTTTTTCATTAGGGTCCATTGTTATATTATTCAAAATATCGAGCATTTCTTTGTCCAACTCTGTCTGCACCCTGTGTGTGATGGATTTTTCATGACCCTGCTGCGTTAGTTTATCCAGCTGTTGTTGCGGCACCAAATACACTTTTTCCGTATATTCCATGTTAACGACTGGTGATGAGGCTCGTTATAAACGGGATAGCCGCTCCCAAAAGCGGTAGTAGAAATCCACCTTGCTGATTCAAGGCTTTTCTCTTCTTTAAAACGTTTAACTTTTTGTTACTGATGACTCTAATAACTTTTTTCTTTTTCTCAAGTTGTTTGTACTGTCTCGTAGTCAGAGGTATGTTCCCACTGAGCACGTTAATGGCTAGCTCTGACAGGGTGTTAATAAGGTCCGGACTCGCTTTAGTCAGAATAACCTTCCGCATTTTGGGCGAAGCCTTATATAACAACTGAAGCAAAGATAAATTTCGTACCACGCGTGCTGACATAATTACTTTTTACCCTTTTTAGGTATATACACAACTACTTTGTCCGAAAGCAGACTCGTTCTGAGTCTAAAGTGATCAGGTGTTTTAGTTTTATAATCGATTAAAAGATACCCGTAGGGTCTGTTTGTAGCGTCATTAAAAGCCTCTAGAAAAAATTTGGATTTGTTAGGAAACATTTGTTTACCCAATAGAGATATTTGGAATCTGTCCCGGGGGTTATTAAAAAGTATTAGATAGTTTGTGTTTAAACTAATTGTGCGACTGCTTTTACCCTGCACAAACAAATTTTGCACCATGTAAATACAACTCAGATTTCTATGATGGACATATTTGGTGAATACATTTTGCACTTCCAAATTGTTTGAAGCATCGTTCATCAAGTCGTCGATTATAAGTAGATTGTTTTTGCTCGGTGGTAACAATGTGTCATCTGCCAAAGATTCTGGCAGGTCTTTGATAAAGTTAACATTACGTATTTTTAGAATATCGTCATAGAGCGGTTGCCAGCATGAATATATGTAGACAATGTTTTCAATTTTGTGGGATATTAAAGCGTCAGAATTTTCAATAATGTCTTTAACAAAATATGTCTTGCCACAATTTGATGGCCCACTAAAAAAAGAGCTAAAAGGATGCTGGAGCCTTGAGTCAAAAAGCTCTGCTTTAAAATCCATAGGGTTTTGTAGAGTAGTCATCGAGCAAGCGACGTTTGTCGTATGTCACACGCAGTTTTTTCACAAGTGACCTGTTTTTGAGGTGAAAGCGTGTCTTATCTCTGGTAATCGTGTCAGATACTGTTGTCAGATGTTCATCCGTCTCTCGATTAGCCAAGACTTTATCTAACAAGTCTTTTAGAGAGTCGTGTGTCACGGTCTCCACATTTACCCCCCTCAGAGTCACACCTTTGCATTTGACTTGTTTGTCCCCTAGGGCCGTCTTGTAGGCATACGATTTAGGCCCTGTTGAGACAAATTCAGTAATGCTGTCTCCATTACCGAGCTCATCGGTCAAATCACCTAGGAAGCCCCCTGTGGGTGGGATCCACTCACCACTTTTTGCTGTGAATATGACAGAGTCTGTATCACAATATAGCACTCTGTCTTGAAGCTTGTCCAGAAGTTCATATAACATGAGTCTTCCGTAGGATGTTGTCATGGCCCCGATGAAAATGTTACAATCTTTTGCACGCGACTGAACCCCATTAGCATAGCGCCACTGTACAATAGCCAATGCATTGGAAATGAAGTGGAATTGGGTGACTTCAAAATGATCAGAAAACATGAGTTGCATAAAACGCGCAGGATCTGTCACCATCTCTGTCTGCCCAAGATTTGAACGTTGACAGAATTTACCCCATAAATTAGTTAGTAACAATTTGCTACAGCTCCGTTGCGTCTTATTAGGTTTGATGTTGTCACGGTCCAGTAAAATACCTTCACGTTCGTGATATTCATCAATGTATTTCTCCTCATCCTCAGGTGTTTTCACATGCTTAGTATAACCACTGGCTTCCTGTTTGCTTTTCAAAAACTTTTTGACATAGCCTTTAAACAGTTGATCTGATTTTTCAGCAAAATGCCACACTTCGTGAATTTTCTGTACAATGTAACCCTTTTCCACAGCTTTCAGCACTTCAGAAACAGGCCATGTCCCTGTGAATTCTCGTTCTGTGGTAGTGTGATCACACTCGGTCATTTGATTCAATTCTGTGGCGCATGTTTTACATAGGATGAAAAACAGTTTGTCATGCATTTTATGGGGTAGCACAGGGTGTAACAGTCCTCTTGGCGGTAATACCAAGCATTTTACAAATCCGAAATAGGATTCTAGCGGTTCAAAATCACCAATGATGATTTGTGGGTGACCTATGGGGTATTCTTTGCACGCTTGTACAGACGGATATAGACTTGTGTAATCATAGTAGAGTACTTTTACACCGTTAGACACCTTGTAATATAACTTTATAGCATTTGTTCGACCGCCATAAAGAGCATCACGTGGATTTAAACGCTCAGGACTTTTGTAATCTTTGAGAAATTCTTTCACAGAAGCATCTGTTTTAGTTAACTTGTTCCATTCGCATTCCCACATGACTACCACATTAACTTTGGATTGATCTTTCAGGTTTTTTATTTTGTCAATGGTTGCAATGTAGAGATCACTAAAAGTCTTTTTAGATAGGTGATTCATCCCTCCGGGAGGATAACACTTGTCATGTCCGTGAATAAAACACCCAAAGAACTCGTAACATGTGTTTGTAGAGGGATTATAACCGTCTACGTCAGTGTCTCCCAAAGTGGGGTCCGCGGCCCCCTGGTGGGCCGCGAGGGTACTGCAGGGGGGCCGCGGGAGGTCATAAAAAAAATAAAAAAAAAAATATAATTATTTAATGTTAAATTTATAATGTTTTGTCTGTAATATTAAAATATTTGTGTTCATTATTTGACTTGAATAATCCACTGTAATCATTTTTGTTTTACAATGTTTGTAGCAGAGGCTATTTCCCCAAAATAAAATAACCAGAAGAGCCTATTCTTAATGTTGTCTTCTTGGTTATTATTTTGGGGGGGCCACGCAGACCCGTCAGATTTTTAAGGGGGCCTCGGTGTTACTGAGTTTGGGAATGGCTGGTCTACGTGATAGCGGCCAATTTTCTTTTCCCCACCTTTAAGAGCATGTTGTATTGTTAACCCTTTGGTTTTACAGAGGTACTCGAGCCATTTGATTGATCCGTCAGAGAAACACTTATTGGCCCCATTATAGCAGCCGTCATATGTTAGAGCTATAGTGTTTTTCTCCAGGAATAGCGTTTTGTAAACACCCATACAATAACTTGGTAGAGTTACAAACGTGTACGGATCCACCTCTGTCCCCGAGAGTAGCATTTCGCGATAGAGCAGACAGCCACGTCTGAGAACAGCTACGTCATTGAGACAATAGCGTTGCATTTCAAATTGTAGATTGAATTCTGTATGTTTTACACCGTCATACCACTCGTTGAATTTAGCTTTCTGTGCTTGATCCATTTTGTCAACGCCGTAAAAGGCTGGTTCAGGGTAGGGCCCTATATAACACTCATTTTCTTTGGTGTTAAATAAATGCGGGAAATTACCCTTTTCTAGGTCATCAAACCCTAATGCTTCAGGCATACGTGCTAAACGCATAGGGAGAAAACTGAACGAGTCCAGCCATCTTTGTCTAAGTCGCTTGTCATACATGCAGAGCACACGCGTGCCTCTTACAGTGAGATGTGGGGTTAACCCCTGTCTCGCAAACTCTTCCAGAATTAAGTAGTTGTCAAACGCAGCTGCATTGTGTGCTATGAATGTGTAATCACGAAACTTTGGTGTTCTAAAATATTTCAACATTCGTTTAACACAACCATCGTGTGCAAAGTTATATTTATCACCGTCCTGGTCAAGCGTACAGACTAGCACGGGGACGTGCTTGTTACCATCGTACCTTGTCTCAAAATCATAAAAAATGTAGTTGGTTGTCTCTTGAACCACTTTTAAAGGTTTGATGTAACAGCTATGGTGCTTTTCTTCACCTTCAGGGAGATCAGCATCACAGTGGATGCATTTTTGAATTTGACACACATGTTTTTTAGCTGTGGTGCGATACTGATGTTTACATTCTTCACAATATGCCACAGAAAGGCAAGGTATTCTATCATGGACGGGGTCTGGCAGTTTATGCTGCTTAAAGCAGTGGGAAGATTTGCAGATACGTTTACACTCAGGACATTTAATTGTTCTGTTTTTCCCTGTGCTTTCACATTGTGTGTAACAGATGTTACAAAGGTATTTACAGAGGTGCTGTAAACTAGTACCGTATGGCTTGAGACAGTATTTGCACACATATGGACTCCCAAAGAACCCTGTTTTATTTTTGATATGATAGTAGTGATTCTCATAAAGATATAAAGCTATTGTGCATTCGTGCATTCTATCCTGTGTTTCAAATGATTGAAGACGTTTAGTCGGTGGATTGTTATGAAAAACAACAATTTTTATGTTCAACAGATTCTCAAACTTTGACACATCATTCAGTGTTACGTTTGTTTGCTGATCCAGACCAACTGCCGCTTGCCACTCTTTGGCTTTATCGAGTAATTTACTATGGGTATAGTTTGCATGAAATGCATGAGCGATACACATGGCAAAACACAAGGCATTTTCGGTATTGTGAGGGTTATAAAGAAATTTACCTTTCTTTATCAATATTGTATCGTATGCTGACTGCACCAAGTTTGATACGCTGACCACCACCACCACTTTGTGAATGTGCTATACTCACTATTAATGTCATTTCATCTTCTATAATGGACTTATCGTTACTTTGTAACACTTTTTCCACTTCCTCTAAAAAATGGTCAACGTTGTAGTCATTGTCAGAGTTCAAAATAACTTGAATATCGTCACTAAGCGAGGGCCCTCGTAATGCAACATTCATCACACATCCTTGCTCTGTATTGTTTACAGCTTGGGTTATTAACCCCGTTAATTTTTCATTTACTCTTTCACAAGCCTTTACGGTATCTGTAGGATCTATACCACGAAAATCAATGTGCTCAGACATTACCGTGGTATTAAACTCTGGTATTATGTTAACATGGACCTCCCCACCTGATTGTACGTTAGCGGGGATATCACTTTGTTCAGTAATCTGTACAACACCCCCTACTTGTATGGTCTTGTTACCCTCTATTTCATTAGCATTGCCCCCCAAGGGGTCTGTCTCTGTGTGAACTATACAATTTCTTGAAACATTTGTAACATTGTTGTGTGGACTTAAAACAGAGCTGGGTTTAGGTGACTCGTCATTTTGTGTATCCATTTCTATAGTTTGACTATTTATACCTACACAGTTGTTTGCAGGGCGTTGTATTGCGGGTTGAATAGTATCTTTACTTATTGACTGGTTAACAACATTATCTGTATTTGGGACCTATCCTTTTTGCACTCTATCTCCTCCCACTTGGGGAGATTTTTAACAGACACGGAGTGTCCTATCACTTTTATGCAGATGACTGCCAAATTTATATGCCAATTTCGAGAGGCCATGCCCCCCTGAC
This sequence comes from Knipowitschia caucasica, assembly GCA_964034765.1. Lineage (NCBI taxonomy): Eukaryota > Metazoa > Chordata > Actinopteri > Gobiiformes > Gobiidae > Knipowitschia > Knipowitschia caucasica. Next base: position 17,906,369 of record OZ035823.1, read on the forward strand.
GCCCCTGCTCAACTGTCTATGTGACGTCAAGGCTTGGTTAGCCCAGAATTTTTTAGTAATGAATGAGGGAAAAACGGAAATTTTAACATTTGGACCGGCCCTTACTGACTTGGGACCACTAGGAAATTATGTGCGTTCCAAAGTCACCAGCCTTGGCGTGACTATAGACAGTGATTTTAAATTTGACAAACAAGTGAATGGCGTTTTAAAATCGTGTTTTTATCATCTTCGGCTTTTATCAAAAGTGAAGCCATTCTTATCTTTTAACTTGTTAGAACAGGTTGTGCATGCTTTTATTTCCAGTCGTCTGGACTACTGCAACGCACTTTATGCTGGTGTCAATCAGAAAACCCTCTCCCGGTTGCAGTTGGTCCAGAACGCAGCAGCACGAATTTTAACGGGGACGCGAGACTTAAAACCCGGGGGGACAGAGCCTTCTCTGTGGTCGGCCCTAAGCTCTGGAACGCTCTTCCCCTCCATGTCCGGACGGCCCCCACAGTAGAGTGTTTTAAGTCTCGTCTTAAGACCCACTTTTACTCTTTGGCTTTTAACACTGTGTGAGTTGTGTGGTCCTCTGTGTTTTTATTTTTCTATTTATGGTTTTAATCTGTTTTATATATTTTTATTCTTTTATACTTGGTGAAGCTAAGGATAAGTTGTTATTTATTTTATACTTTTTTGTGCAGCACTTTGGAAACGTAACTGTTGTTTAAATGTGCTATATAAATAAAGTGGATTGGATTGGATTGGATTGTATTTGAGGTAATGTCTGATAGCAGAGGCCTTTCAGCTATGACATGGGTCGGTGCTATTAACCGTTCTGCAGCATGGGACGTACTTTGATGATTTGTGCGAATTAGTCGATCAATACACGGATACGTGCTACGTGTTGTTTGATAATTAGTACGAATTAAACGATCAGTGTTACGCGTTGTTTGATAATTAGTACGAATTAAACGTTCCACACATGTATAAGTGTTAGAGCGCGGGACATAATTAATTCTTATTTTTTTCGGAAGTTGGGAGGGTGAGGTAGCGTTAGGCCTTTTAGTGTGTTTCAGGATTGCATGCATTTTCGATGGCTTTCAAATGAGTAGTGTTTTCATTGATTTGCTCGATAGCAGCCGCTATAGACGTGCTCGCTTGGTTATCCACTTGTTCAATTCTATCTGCTATTACGTTTCCCGTGTTTTTAAGATGGTTGATTTCAGTAGTCAAATTTTGAATTTGTATTTCCCCCTGTAAGGTTTTTGTTTCTAATTGACGGGTGTGTATAGAGGCTTTCGTGTATTGAGTTTGCAATTGTAGGACCTCTCTTTGAAGCGCGCGTGTCTGTAGTTGGGCTCGTTGGCCTCTTGCCAGGAGTTTAGCTCTGTGTATAGTAGCGTTTGTACGCTGATTTTGTAACACCAACACTTGCTTAGAAACTTTTACGTGCTCGGTTTGAAGATGGTGAACTTGTATCTTTAACTGATCTATTTCGTTAAGTACACGGGTCTCGCCGTATTTTAGTTGCTGGTTCAAAGTTGATAGAGTCCTGTTTGTATGTACCTCTGCACTAACACAACGCGCCTTGTTTGATTCCACTTCCTCACGTATGTCGGAGAGCTCTGCTTTCACCACCGCTTTTTCACGTACATCATTACAGGTGTTTAACAGATGTGTGTTTTCTTGCAAAGTATTCACCTTGAGTGGTGCTAGAGCATTCGTTATAGGTACATCAGGAGTAGTATGTCCAGATATTTGCTCCAAGTATTCTTCACAGTCCGGGAATGGTGATCCAGCGTTTAATACATCTTGATAGTTGTTTGGTACACCTTCATCTCCTATAATGGCTTCAATGTCCAGTGTTGTAAAATCAAGTATGTTGAAATGCTGGTTTACAGAGGGTTGATTCTCTGTGGCTTCGTCACCCCCTGATGAGCTAAAAAATAGTGTGAAGAAAATTATAACCTCTATCATTATAAAAATTATAATATGTAACTCACCTTTTATCATCATCATCATCATCCCCGTGATTAGGTATTTTGTGTCCGTTACAGCGTGATAGAATTGCTCTAGAAAAAGATTTACACCGTTCATAAAGCATGTTATATAAAATTAGTTTGTATATGTACGGACTTACGGAGCTAGACTTGCTTTACGTTGATTTACTTGTCGCAATTTATGCATCAGGGGCATTGACTTGCTCGTTAATTTAGCTGTGCTGTATAAAATGAAAAAAAAAAAAATTAAACATCTGGTTAAGACCATTCATCCGTTGGCTGTAGACCTCTCGTAACTTTTGGTGATGGGGTTAAATCCTCATCGGTGTCATAATGTGTCAATAAACGACCCTTTCCTAGAGATAAACTAAATTAAAACATTTAATATGAATACTGAAAAATGATATATTAATAACTTACCTGTATTAGACATATTGTATAACCTTCACGTAGACAAACGTAATGCGTTTGATCCATTGAAAACTTCTTAGAGGGCGGGGGCTCACCATAATCCTCCCAACCCTTCATCCTCCCACCCCTTCGTTATGTTTGCTATAGGTTGACAGGTCTGGGGCTGGTTCTCCCTGTAGATTAATTAGTTATTGACGTGTCTTACTAACTAGGGCATCACTGTTTGTTTTAGAATAAGCACGGTGTAACCCTACGCAGGTGTTACGCTAAGCGCTGCTCAATAAATCACTTTAGACAACTGTGAAGCATTTACTTTATCACACACACACTCTGGGTCAACAGAGGACAACTCATTACACATTCAAAATGACACCTCTTTGAAAAATACAGTGCAGTAACACCTTTCACCACTTGCTCAATAGCGCCGTCCCTATTCTGGGGAGTTCAGGGTGCAGTACCACCTTTTCACCACTTGCTTAATAGCGGTGTCACTATTCTGAGGAGTTCAGGGTGCAGTACCACCTTTTCACCACTTGCTCAATAGCGCCGTCACTTATATCTACTGCCATGTTATTTGCCAATGCGACGACCTGTGCCGCATTGGCGTAACATCTATCCAGCATAGCCAACGACATCCTGTCGTTGGCTATGGGAAGGAGAGGTCTGGTGCCGGGCCACACGGATGCGGAGGGCTGCAGGGCCATGTGGACTGAATCCTCGATGTCCGGGACTCCGCCGGTCCAGGACCAGTCCTGCATGCTGCAATACATGCCGTACCCCAGAGCAGGCCTCTTGGCTGCTAGGGGCTTTGGCCACTCACGTGTCGCGTAATGGACGATCGGGTCCATCCGCGGGCACAACGTGGGTTGTATCCTCCTCCTCCCTCGAGTGGTGGCGCCCACAGAGGTGAAGTCCTCCGCCCTCTGAACCGGCTGTGGTGGCAGAGGAGCATCCATGATGGCCGCCGCGGAGGAGTAGAGCGCAGGCGTGTGGTCCAGTGGAAGCGGTCCGGCTCCGGGTTCGAGACCACCTCGTCCAGGGTGAGGAGGGAGCCGATCTCAGAAGCCTCTCCGTCCTCGCAGTCACCCCACTCCGCGGGCACGGGAGGAAGGTCGAGCGGGGCCCAGACAATCTCAGACTCCTCGTCCTGAGAGGAGTCCGGACGGGGCGCTGCAGCGACGAGGAACGCACGCCTGCGTTCGCTCTCCTCCCTGGGGAGAGCGAGACACGAGGCGCAGCTAGCGCTCAACGCCGCATGGCCGGGGCCCAGGCACATGAAGCAGCTGGCATGCTGGTCCGTGCGCTGGAGCCTGACTCGACACTCCGAGCAACGACGACGTCCGACGCCGGAGGGCGAAGGGGAACTCGGACGAACAGCAGAAGACATCTAGAATGAAGTGAGTACTGTGGTAGATCTCAATCGGCGCCAGAGTGAAAGAGGGGGAGGGGGCTATGGAGCAGGGGCCTTTATAGAGGAGGGTGGCTAGTGATTGGAGCATTTTTTGTTGATCTCTCTGGCGTCTGTGACCTGGGGGTCACGTGATTTCCCACTAGCGAAGTGCGCTAAGGGACGTAGCACCATGACGTAGAACATGCGACCTCTGATCACTGAAGAAGCATGGATCTTACTGCCTTAAAAACTGTTTGCTGCTGCGAACATCCTTGCTTCACATCAGAGAGCAGCAAAGTGATCACGAGGACTCACGCTCGAAAACAACCAAAACAGGAGCTAAACCAGGATTAAACCACGGCTGAGGACGGGGGTCAGTGCTCGTAAACATATGTCTTCACCCTGAGTTTCTACTGTGACTGTATAAGTGCTGCTATAGATGTACCGGCGTCTCCATCAATGCTCCGCCCACTTCTGTTTTTTTTTTCCGAACGCAGGACGTCAGAGACGCACATGTTTGGAATGTTATGAATGCGATTGAAAACGAAGAAGTTCGGTTATGTGTGGATGCAAATTATTTTATAAACGGAGGGGGGTGATCTGTGATGACCTTACTCCTCACAGATATGGGAGCGAGGTTGTCATTAAATCACTTATTTTTTGCAGCCCTGCATTTTGGGTTATCCATTTTTGCCTTGTGACAGAAAAGTTATCCCATTATTCTTTGCAAAACAGCTCAAGCTAAAAATATGTGTATCTGAACTGACCAGAGTATCTTCTATGGTGGATGTGTTCTTCAATTGTCTTCTTGCAACCAGAAACACCAATGGCCTACATCTCTTTTCAATATATGTTAATATTGCTGTTTTGGCCGATAACGATATTTACCAATGTTGATATATTTATATAAATTACATCTTTTTGGCCGCCTTTAGCATGTGCTTTATTCGGAACTCACTGGAGATTACTGGACGACTCTCAGTAATCACAACTATCTCCAGGTCACAGCCCAAACATTGAAGATATTTCCACTGCGCCTGAAAGTTATATACACTGTAAAAAAAAACTTCTGAATATGAAAACATAAACAACAACAAAAAATTTCTTTTTGGACGGGATTGGTTTAATATAAGCTTTTTGCTTCATCCAATGTCTTTTCAAACCAAATCAATGGACATATAGAACAGGCAACGTGCGTTTAATAGCGATTAATCATGAGTCAACCATGAGATTAATGTGATTGATAATGACTAAATATTTTAATTGTTTGACAGCACTACTTGTGCAACTTCATCCCTGACCGCTCCGGGGGGTTTCTTGGACTTCACGTTGCCGTTTAGTGACCAATATTCTCTAACAAAACATCTGAGGTCACAGAACAGCTGTAAGTGTACTGAGATTAGATAACACTCTAGTGAACTATTCAAAAGGCAATTGTCGAGAAACTTTGAAAGTATTGGGGCTCAGAGGGGAAAACAAAAATCATGCATAATTATTTGCTTTAACTTCACAATTGTTTTCCATATTTTTGTTGGTATTTCACACAAAAAAATGTATGGTGTCATTTATTTTGTTGCCACAGCGCGCTTGATGTCTCATTTGTAGGTTGTCTTTGAAGGCGTTGCACTCAAACAGAGACACCTATCATTCAAAATAATCAGAATATTTTTTCAGGAGTATATATTTTGTCTTTGTGAATAAAACAACAACAAACCAGGAAGACGGAAAAAAGGGAAAGAAGTGTCCTTTGTCCACATCCCCCAACCTTCTGGTGCAATGATTACTTGTCACTTCATGCTGTAAACAAAGCATGTTTCCATACCAACCCCAGTGCCTGAACACAAGCGATAGCTGGATTGGAGAAGCCAAGTAAAACCCCTACACCAATTTACAAAGAGGCCATCAGATATAATACAGATGTAGAATCTGGCCAAACACAGAATAGCCTTCAGCATCCAGGGCACCAGGCTGAAACAAGAAGGTTGGACTTATCAGTTTTTTTCTGCATGTTTGAAAAAGGGATGAGCATCAACACCACAATGCAAGAGCAAGGCCTATTCACAGATACCACCCAGAGCCTTCACTTCTCTATCTCCCCAATGAATAGAGGAATCAAGCAGAATGCATATAAGAGAAAATCCACACCAAATAATTATTCATGGGCAAGGGATTTCCTATTCAGGGTCCCTTTATGGAACTCTCTCTTGACACGTCATTCCAGCCTTGACAAGTGCCAATCAAAAAGACTGAGTTCAGGTTTTCTTAGGAGAAACTTGGATAAACTGTGGAGGATTGGATGGATTTGGCAGACAATGACGGGTGCTTCCCCACTGCAAATGGCTTAGAGACAATAGTGGCAAGGCTACACTGACAGTGTGTGGTCCTCTTGGGGCAAATGATCTTTGCTCACTACACGACTAATCTCTGCTAGCAACATCCCTGCGCACCTCCGGAATAATCCAGGCAGTAGCTTCTTCAGTCCAGCAAAACAATCCACAAGGGTCAGATTAGATCTTTTTTTAACCCGGCAGAACTACATTGATTTGTATACTAAGATTTCTAGTGACAGCTGAATGCTAAATACTACGTTTATATAACAAATTCTAGTTGAGAGAAGGGGGATATTATACCAATGATTTTCTTGACCACGAAGAAATAAGAAAGGTCGAATTTGTGAGTATTTATAGAGAGACGACCTTTATAATTATAAAAACACTTTTACATAAATTTAAAACCTGTATTGCTACTATGCAGGGATGTTTCTTTCGTTTGAGCAATAATGGCCTCACAAAATTGGCAAAGTAAGTACTCTAACTTGGGGGTGGAACTAGGTGACAGCAATTGGAGGACTGAGGGGAGAGCAATGACGTCACGTGTATATGAGGATACACGTAACATAGATATGCATAAATTGTGCGAGGGGGAACCACTATAACATGGTGAAACACTAAATAAAGTAGGCTCTACATGTTATGTACCCTTTACACATTACTCAGTGGTGGTGGGTGATCAGGACTCTTCGGAATTAGAAGAGAAGAGATGAAAAGAACCCCTGATTAAAAAAACACAAAAACAACAAAAAAAATTGTAAAGTTGATGCATTTGAATAAGACAAGATCTCAAAAGATCACAGATTCTGATGCTGCGCAGATCTGAGTCATAGGTTATTACAGAAGTGACTCTCACCTCTTTACACAAAGACTCAGGGCACACCGGGCGTCTCTCAGAGACCTCCCTGTGCCCCTGTGATGACCTCCTCCCCCAGAGTGACCATGCCTTTGCCCTCCAAGAGGTCAAAACACTTACAATGTTCATGTGACATCTTCTTTAGTGTAAAACCAGAGTTATAAAAGAGGGAAACGCTTGCTCCAAATGTTTAGATGTGAGTTCAGCTCTCTATTGAAGATAGAATTGGATGTAATATTATAGAGCCCAAATAATATAAAAAGAGGAAATTATATAAATTGAGCGCTGTTTTTAAAAGTGCAAACATGTTTCCTGAGAAACATCTTTCTTTATATTGATTGATAACACTTGAGCCGCCTGCAAGAATACGGTGAATGGATCATTAGCCTTATAGCACTATGGATGACAGTGGACAAATGAGCCACTTGTGACAGATGTGGTCAAATGAAGGTGGGAGGAAATGGCTCTGTCTGTGTGAGCAGACATGAGCAGCACCTAAAGCATCATGAATGTACACTAGTGGCCACAGGTAAAGATGATACGGCAAAGCAGCTGGCCTGAGCTGGGATTAGTGGGCTTAGGTGTACCGGAGGCCAGGGAACGCCAAACACTATGCTGGCAGCAGAGAGACAATGGTTCCTAATAAAGGCAAAAAAGTGGGCTTTTACAGGATCAGAGCGTAATGATGAGAAGGACCCTTGCACTGATTAATTATAGTTTTAAGTTGCTTTTGTTGGCACAGCATACCCAGCACTTATCTTACCACGAGTGGATACTTGTGGTAAATAAAATCTGTAAAAAATACTTACATAATGGGCACCTACCTACCTCACAAAGAGAAAACTATGTCTTGCAGCATTAATCATTTACTGCTATGTTATGAACATTATTTAAAGTACAGATAAGAAATTATTATGATTAAGTTAACTAATTGTAATTTCCTCCAAAAGCAAAGACCAAAAATACAGTCAGGTAACACAGTATTGGGATATGGACAATATCCCAATATTACCATAATCAGGTAATGTTGGTATATTCTTATTCTATAATATTACAATATAAATCAAGACATTTCTAGCTTGAAAACCAAAACAAACAAAATCAACGCAAGGACAAAGTATGTCCTGATGAACTGTTGGGAATAGTCTTAATAAGAAAAAAAGAAGGAAAGAAGAAAAACGCAGCCCCAAAAGACTAAGTCCCAGATCGGGACAAATCCAGAATACTTTCTAGTGTGTGTCACTATATAATATCAAGAGAAGATTTCACCAGAGGTAAGACGAGATTAGTCAAATGATTATTCAAAAGTCTTGCGTGAGAGGGACGCTGGGATGGGGAGGGAAAAGTATAGACAAAGGAAAGCAACTCCTGATGATCCAAACAATAAACTTCTCTGTGAAACATGGCGGTGGTACTCTCATGGTGTATGGCACTGGTTTGTGTTTCTTGATGAACAATATCATCTGCCCAAATACATCAAAGCTCCATGAAAGTCACAGTCCAGGGCAAAACGATCCAAAGATTATAAAAAAATAAATAATGCAATGGACAACGTATTCTCTACTTGCTGAAAACAAAACAAAAAATACCTCGCGAAGAAGCAGGAACTGAACACGATAACTAACCGGGGATGAAACTCTTGTGAGGTCTATTTTCTCCAGGCTTCAGGCAAATGAGAAAGCGGTTTGCTCGATTCGGAGGAAAATACCCTTTGAAACAGCTGACAAGCTACAGTATACTAGCATACATTTCGAGTTTAATTTTAAAATCCAGTGTGGTGAAATATAAGGCAAAAAATATATATAGATTTGTGTCCAATACTTAACATGGCTGTTAATAATTATGTGTGAATGCTCAATATCTTATTCTTCTGAATTAACACCTGCAGTGTAAATATATCAGATTATTGCCATAGACAAAAGAACAACTGTTACAGACAAAAACACACAACATACAATAATAAAGAGTGAGTTACCTAGACTGGAGCGGCGTTGTGTGGTCGAGGATTTTGACATGCTTCTATACGTGGAGCTTGGGTCAATGATCCATGAACAGGATGATCCAGAAAAACACTCCATATCATCATCCTAAAACATAAAAGTAATGGTTTTCTAGATAAATCCATGCAACAGTTCATTATTATTATACATACCATAATTTCTGCAATATAAGTAGTTACTTTTTTGTATTTCTTTCAACCCGTGTTGTTTGTATAGCAATGCAAAAGTACTATTTATTCACGCTTCGCAAAAAGTCAAAGTAGTTGGTGTGTTGGACTATGACAGGATAGTTCTGCTCTATGGCGCTTCATTGTGATGAGGCATATATGCAGGGGACTTATGAGGCCCATACATGTTCTCTCATTTTCAGAGTAAGCAAAGTGAAAGTCACACAATATACACACCCGCACACACACACTGGCACACGCACACAGACACAGACACATTGGCACACGCACACCCATTCTTTCTCACGATCTCTTTGATATGTCATACAAGGGAGATTAATCATTTAGATCACTTAGAGCACCTGCATCCATTCCACTGCAGCTCAGCATGCAGAAGCCCTATTTACCCCCTGACCTCTCACCCGCCCCGCTCTGATTGCGGTCTTGGTGTATCACCCCAATAGATTCCCACTGTGCATTTACCCCCGTTGTCACACGCCAATAAGCTGCGTGCTACCGTACAGTCCAACCCCCCTTACTTCTGGAGTCTATAACTGATTAACCACACACCTGCTGCACGCCGCGTGTCCTGTTATATTGTGCCTCAATTATCTACAACAATTTGCTCAGACAAACTGGAACAACAGTTATAAATGCACGTTGGCTCAAGTTTGTAAAAGGGGTCTTTTGTACAAGTGAGAGGCAGCCTGTCCCAGTCCAGGAGTTATTGTCCAATAGTATTTGAACAAATAGAGGTCTAATGTTTGCTCACAACAGAGAAGGGGGCGGCAAAACAACTTCACAAGAGTTAGAAGCACCTACCAGTTTGTTTTGATGGGTTTTCCCCATTGAGACACACTTTTCAGAGATGCTTTCAGAGATGCTGCCAGCTGTGAAGGGCCTCCAAACACCTGACCGCCACACAGAACATAGCTTAAAGAAAAAGACAGAGGAAGCAATTGTGCACATACAAAAGTCTATGCAGTCGACGAGGTTCTGGTTGTTTACATATATGTCAGCCCATTCCGTGCATTTTCATGTGCTCTTTGTGTTTGGCTGTGTGCGTTCAGATATGACTAATGTTGTGTATTAACTCCAATTATGCCTCCTAATCTCAAAGCAAATAGTGTTAGAAATGAACCAATAAACCCCAGGGGAGCACCTGTCTACAGAAGCGTGCCAGGTGCAAACATTGTTCTGCAGACAAGGAAACGAGATTTATGCTTAAGTGTGAAAAAGTGTATTTGTGTGTGTGTATGTTTATGCGTGTATGTGTATAAGTATGTATGTACAGTATGTGTGTGTATACATGTGTCTATGTCTGCATATGTATGCGTGTGTGTGTGTGTGTGTGTGTGTGTGTGTGTGTGTGTGTGTGTGTGTGTGTGTGTGTATGTGTTTTTGTAAATATACAAGGAAACCTGAAATGTACACACACTGTAAATTATCACAATCACACTTATCCAATCCTTAAAATATAGATATCCAATATAGTTTAACTGAAGTATGTGTTGTAGGTTCAGCATAAAAAATTCATCTAATTCATGAACGCCTTATAGTAAAACAGCAATTTCTCATTTTCTTTCTTAGCCCTTAAAGGTGCAGTAAGCGATGTTGTTAGCTTAGCTGCAGCACCGTCTCGAAATCACTCCCCCCCCTTTGCTTTCCACCAAACCAAAAATCCAGCATTTTCTTTGTCACAACAGGGAGAGTGGGTGGCAAATGTGAAATTGGCATTTCACATTTTTAGGTTTTAGAAAATCCGATAACTCAGGTGCGGCCACTGGCAAGAAACAGGAAGAGGGTGAAGGGGGGTAAACTCATCACATTGGTTCGTTGGAGATGAACAAATCACATTGGTTTATTTTTATCGACTACAGGCATCTGGTCAATACCATTACTAAAACTTGACTACTATTAGGGCTTAAGGACGTTTTCCCACAATATTTTTTGAGAAATGCGCCTGGAAAAAATTACTGATTGCAGCTTTAAACCATCTAAACACAGGTTTAAGGGCTAATAAGGGGTCCTCCACTCGTCTGCATGTGACACACAGAGCACACATAAACTAACCACAAGTTCAACAGTGTTTCCCATCACCAAGTCTACGCATGTGGACATCGAGAAGACACTTACCTAGTCCTGCTTTGCATCTAGCGCCTACTTCTAAAACTCAAGTTATCAGTGTTGGACTTTCCCTGGTTAATGATACACTGAACCGTTTGATCTTTGCTAAAAAAAAAAAGGCAGAATGATATCTGTATCCAGTTGAAGTCTGAGCTGCCACACCTTTTGTGGAGTAACATTGAATAACGTACAAGTTGAAGAATAGGGTTTAAACGAGGGAGCTGCAGAGCACCCAATGTTGGTCAAGTGTTACGCGTGTTGCAGGAGACGTGTGCACACCTGTCTATGTGACAGTTGTTCCTTATCAAACGATCTGTTTCAAACTGTCAGAAGGATTTGATGGAGCCGGAGATTCCCTCTGTGATTTCCAGGCAACAGTGATTAAAAATATGATGCTATGACTCACAACATGGCAGCATATTGTAACATAAGAGTTTTGCATGCTGATACATTTGCAACTAGTACTAAGTATACACTACACCCCTCCACAATTATAGGTAGAGTCCAAGTTCTCGAATTCTATTTCAGTGGGAGGGCAGGTGCCAATGCAAGTCTTTAGGGAAATATGAAATTGTCCAAATATTTTCAAAGCTCATTATTTGACTGTAGATACACAGACCTGCTAAGCTTCTACTGGCCAACATCATGCATATGCTTTTTGAATATTGTCACCACTTCTAAAAACATTTATGAGAAGATAAGACCATAGCTGACATACTGACAAAGAAGATGTGGTACTTTGTGGCAGTTTTTGTTTCACATGGATTGGCCCAGGAATTACAGTCCAATCGGCTCTAAAGTTAGACAATTAGACAATTACAATAGTTACAAAGGAAATATCTTACAAATGCCAGATTTTTAAAATGTAGGTTCTTTTGACTTTTGTAATGGTCCATGAACACAACCTATTCCATTTGCGAGGGTATTGTTCACTTGTTTGTTGTCGAGGTGTACATATTTGTCCTCTGATCACATTGTGCATAGGTGTCAAAGTCAAGGCCCGGGAGCCAGATTCGGCCCACGAAGAAATGATCTTGGCCCTCGGGATGATATTTGATTACTAATAGAACCGGCCGCACAGAGCCTTAAGACAATATTAGATTATTTGTTTAATGTTAGTGACATGTGTTTTCTCTTCTGCTACACTGTGTTAGGTCTTGGTTAAAGTATATGCAATCATCTTAATATGTTTTAATCAACAATGAACCAGTCCGGCCCTCGGCTTGTAGAAAATTAGTTGTTTTGGCCCTCTGATGTATTTTACTTTGACATCCCTGCAGTAGTGTAAAAGGGTTGAATACCATTGCTCATCTCCAGGTCAGGGTAGTTGTTCAAAGACATCGAGTCTTCATCCAAACAGAAAGGACTTGCTGCATCAGTCTCTTGCCGGTTCAGTAGCAGTAACTGGACACGAGACAGCGAGCTCAGAGGCCCGGAGTCACAGCCCACAGTGAGCAGCGCCAGGCCAGAGGATAGAGCTTCTAAACAACCAGAAACAAGAAAATATATTTATCAAATTTCTATTAAACCTTTGCTACATTTACAGTCAGTCTTTAGACGCTTTCATGATAGCTCTCTACTGCAGTAAAGCCCCAAAGATTTCAAAGTTCTCCTGGTCACACTCAATTAAAAATGGATCAGTGACGGGGTTGCTTGTGCTCATGCAAATCCAGAAGCCCACGCTGCTGGGGGTAGAACTGGTGAGGGGATTTAATCTGGTCTTGATACTTCATATAGCATGTACTCCCAGAAAGAAATGGTGTCTTACTGATGCACACAATCTCTTTGGTTGTTATAATTTATCTTGTGGGGTATGTTGATATATCAGTTATATCATATTTGAAAGTTTGACGGGTGTCTTAGCTGGTAACTGAGTTTTGAATTAGTTAAAAGAATCTTGGACATCTTTAGTTGGATATGTATTACTCTGCTTTTGTCTAAAAATAGCCACAGTACTGAAATACTTAGTATATAGTGAAACCCATAAACCACTGAATAGATCAGACAGCGAGACATCTTAATACGTTAATTAAGCCTTCTGGATTTGTCTGACAAAATTGAGTCTTTGCCAATACTTTTTGCCATGGTGTGAAATGAATTTAGGGTCAATCCGATGTTTGACTAAGTCTTGGTTGCTATAGCAGTATTGTGACTTCCACCTCTGGGCAAAGGTTAGCGGGTCAGAAACGGACAGAGGTTAAACACCTTGTCAGGGATTAGATGGCCACGAGGGAGGTGACTCTCTGGGGATCCCTCAAAAACCTCGGGACACACACTATCTGGCCCAGACAGGCACACAACACATTTATTCAGCCTTTGTGGCCAACATCAGCAGAAACAATGAGCATGTCGTGAGTGCTCTGCTAAGCCAAACGTCTATAGCAGGCCAAGTCAGGGGAAGCATACGGGTGCAAATACAATTCAGATATTGCACATTAGAATAATTATTATTATTTTTCAAATGAAAAAAATAAAAGGTGTTTGGATTAAAAATTTCATGTAAAATTGCATAATTAAACAATAGAATAAGAATACCTGCTTTTCTGAAATGGCAGTGTGAAGACTCAGAGGGCTGGTCCATGGATGAGAAGGAGGCTGACAGAGGCGCCAGAGCATCCAGTTCATCAAAGACCTGGGACTCACCACAGCTCTGCTCCGAGGAACGAGCTGTCATGGAACCATCTACAGCAGACACAGGAGTTCAAGAAGTATTACGATACATTTCTGAAATCCTAATTATACTGAAAATCTCAAAACATGTTTAATGCAGCATTACATGTTCAGTTTCTGTCATGATGGATTATTTCTCATTTCTCTGAGTAATTCATTATAAGAATGTATTCAGGATTCTACACATCAGCATCCATGAGTGGCTAAAGTTCCTATACTCGTTTACTTTCTCCAGTGCATCTAAACTACAGAATTAAAGAGCCAAGAACAGTTTCTTTGTCTCTGGCCACATACAAGAATAAATGCATGAATCCACATTACATTCTGTCAAGTATGTACATCCATATCAATGTGTTTATGTGCACTTGAGCGCCCCTCTGCTATACTCAAAAGCACAATAGAAAGACTTGACTCGACACTTCAAAGCATATGGCTGCTGTCACTCTGAGCCGAGCAGGGCTGCACTCACTCCGTGTTTCAGGGAGGTTAGGGGTGACTGTGGGAGGTCGCTGTATTTGATATGTCAGTCCTCAAGAAGCACAAAACTTCCTCTGTCTTTCCATTTCCCTGGTTATATCGCCTGAAGCCAAAGGCCACAGTCGGCCAGGACAGCGCCCCGCATCACAATAGAAGGACCACCATTCTCAGAGGTTACAGCCTACAACATTTCAATTCTACTGCACACAATCCAAGAATAAGACATGTGTGGAGATATTCGGTCAGGAGATCAAACTGTGTTATATGACCCTCATAGAAGTGACTCACAGTAAACAGTAAATGTCTGTGATACATAGAATAAAAACCTCTTTACAATTTGGTTTTGCTTTCTTTCTGGAGGAGTCAGATGTCACTGGCCCCATCCTTTATCCACATTCAGAATGGTAAATTAGCAGCCGCAGGAAAGCTGCTGAGGTATTCTATTGTATTTTCAAAGCTCAATGTTTTGCCATCAGTGTGTGGTGTTCAGAGTAGATTTAGGATCATGGGCTGCACGTCTGCCTCTAAGCCCACAAAAAGAACAGGCATGGGGCAAGCGCCACTGAGAGACAACACACGACACAGGGATCCCAAGGCCTATTGTTGGGACCCTAGGTCTTTGAAAAGGGAATCAAATAGTAGACGCTTTTTGTTGTCAAAGGAACCTTTTTTATGGGTAGTGTATGATTAGATTGAGGCTTGAATCTGTTTGCAGAAACACATAGCAAACATATTCATAACAAAAAACAATAATTGAATGCAGGTCATCGAGCAGAGCGGTGATGGTTTATGTCTGTGTTACTTTGTTGTGTCTTATGTGTATTTTCAATGTAGCAGCCTGTGAGTCCATGACAACTTTCCAACGGGACATAATAGATTAATCTTGAATCTCGAATAATAAGGTGACTAAAGAAGAGCAGCAACAATCTGAGATTGAGTTCAGCAGGATGAGGGCACCAAAGCCAAAACTGTGACTCGCAGGGGATTTTGGTGCCACAAAAAAGGGATTCCAGAATAGCCTGAGGGGTAACAGAATGCCCAGGAGGTGGAGAAGATTATCTTATGGTATATAGGGACTGCACTTATGCCAACATAAGCCATTATCAGACAGAATACGTGAAATAAAAACATCATAAAAAGTGTTGTTTAGTCACTCCAATCCAAAATGAAATTGGTTGAAGCATTGGACAGCTCAGATAAGCATTCTTACCTTGTTGCATTCTGATGGGGGGCAGCACAGGCCACGAAGACCCTAGAAAACTTGCAGGAGGAGATGGAGTCAGCTCTAGAGGTGTGTCTGCTAAAGGCCTCAGTGGACTTGGAGGACGAGACCTTGCACTGACCGACATGGCAACATTTAGGCCAGGGGCAGTCTTTGGAGCAAGATCAATTTGTCGTTCCATACAGGACCACTTCAATTCTACATCGGATTCATCCAATTTGGGCTCAGTCACAGGTGAAATCTGAGGAAGTGAGCGAGCTTTTGTTTGACCATTCCGCTTTAAGGAGGATAGAGAGTTGGTGATCAGGCTGGATGGTGACAACAGAGGTAATGGAGGATGGTGGGGGGACACAGGTGTCGGCAGCACACGCAAAGAAGGAACTGGAGAGGAACTAATTACTCCCTCTGGACCTTTGCACTGGGATTCTGCTGTTTAAAGTGAGAAAGGGAAATTAGAGGGCAGTACGACAAGCAAAACATACAATCAATGAATACATGTCATGTTTATTCTGGAACACACAATCGTACTATTGTTATTGAACACCCGATGAAACATGATGAAACATAATGGCATAATATATACAAACACTGTACACATAATCTTGCATGTTTCAGATATGTTCATGAGATGGCAGATTACCTGAGTTTCTTACAGACATGACGCTGCTTCTAAAAGTTGACAGATCTGGACTGTGGCTGAACAGCGTGGAAGAAGAACATCTCGATGCTCTTGAGCCAAGAGAGAATGGGTCAGGACTCTGAGGGGGCTCTGGGTCAGAGGGACTGGGAGACACATTTAAGAGTGAGCTTGTGTCATTTGTGTTTGACACATTATAAGTCTTCCCAATGTCTTCTGGTAAAGCAGAGAAGCTCAGGGGGGCATCTTCCTCGAGTCGTTTATGATGGAGGTCAGTACTACTCAGAGGTTTTGGTTTGATGCTAGGCAGAGCTGGAGTTGAACAGAAAGTTGACTCAGAAGCAACAGATTGTTTTGGGATTGAGTCTTGATGGAAGTCACCAAACTTCTTGTTCTTCTTCTGGTCAATATATCCTGAAATAAACAAAATCACAGAATACATTGTACTTGTTTCCCCCGGAATGTATTTTCTACACCATTATTACATCATTTTATAATAAAATCCAAACAAAAACTGACTGTAAAAGAATACACCGAGCTTACCATATTGAATATGTTTTGTATCTATTAAATTTATACCAGTTGGACAGAGCAGATGCACTGCCTTTGGTGTTACAGCAGGAAAATGCTGTAACGCCAAAGACAAAATGCTTGTCCATAGAGGAATTTATATCATCAAACTGGAAATGGCAATGCATGTGTGAAGCACATTGCCAAAGACAAAAACATTTAAGTACAATATACACATCTGTAAATACTTCTGAACCAAGTGTAATTATAGCCCCAGAGTTTATTTTGTTGTATTATTTTATTCTTTATCATAATTTTATAGTCTATTTTCTTAAATAATAGACTTATTTGATGTGTGCAATCTGAGTGCTCTTATTTCCTTCTTTCTCTGCTGTAATGTGCGCAACGATGACACTGACATTTCTCCACTGCGAGACGAATAAAGGTATATCTTATCTTATTTATTATATTTCATTCTATGCCTGGTATTCTACCTTTCTACAGTATATGGTGACATGAGGATATTGACATGAAACATTCTTCTTAGAGATAGACACTCATCTTAGAGATAGTTTTTTCATCAAAAACACCAAAAACACTTTTTTCACAGTTTATCTTTTTATATAGTTTCAGAAAACCAGTTGCTAAGAACATAAAAATAGACCCTACTATGAGAAGTTTGTTCTTCTTTCTAAAAGACATTTTCTCCTTTCTCCATTTTTCTGATGACTTTGCGCGGGATAAAAGGGGCAAGAGGGTGTCGGACAATCTACTCTTGTTTCTTGTGGCTCTGGGGAGAGTCAGTGCATCCATCTGTCGGAGTCACAGAATCCAGAGTTCCTCTGGTGTAATAGACCAAAGAGACAAATTCACAATACCTATATTGTGCTTTTTGCTGGTATACAGTGAGTAATCCAGTGAATAATGATAATAGTAATAATGGATATTATTACATCCCGAAGGGATGACGTGGGCAGTCCCTCCTGTGGGCCCACCACCTGCAGAGGGGTCCGTGGTGGCGTGGTGC
This sequence comes from Knipowitschia caucasica, assembly GCA_964034765.1. Lineage (NCBI taxonomy): Eukaryota > Metazoa > Chordata > Actinopteri > Gobiiformes > Gobiidae > Knipowitschia > Knipowitschia caucasica. The sequence continues at coordinate 17,924,178 of OZ035823.1, forward strand.
AGCGAGGACTGGGCAGCGGTCGAAGGCGGAGACCTCGACGACCCAGTCCACACACCCAACATCTGGCTCTTGGGACGTGGAACGTCACCTCACTGGGGGGGAAGGAGCCCGAGCTTGTGGGGGAGGTTGAGCGATACCGACTAGAGATAGTCGGCCTCACCTCCACACACAGCTTGGGCTCTGGAACCCAACTCCTTGAGAGGGGTTGGACGCTCCACTTTTCTGGTGTTTCCCGCGGGGAGAGGCGGCGAGCTGGGGTGGCCATACTCATTGCCCCCCATCTCAGCCGCCACGTGTTGGAGTTCTCCCCGGTGAATGAGAGGGTCGCGTCCCTCCGCCTCCGGGTGGGGGACAAGTCTCTCACTGTTGTGACGGCCTACGGGCCTAACGGTAGTGCAGAGTACCCGGCCTTCTTGGAGTCCTTGGGAGGGGTACTGGACAGTGCACCGCCCGGCGACTCCGTTATTCTCCTGGGGGACTTCAACGCCCATGTGGGAAATGCCAGTGACACTTGGAGAGGGGTGATCGGGAAGAACGGCCCCCCTGATCTGAACCCGAGCGGTGTTCAGTTGTTGGACTTCTGTGCCAGTCACGGCCTGTCCATCACGAACACCATGTTCGAGCACAAGGGTGTCCACCAGTGCACGTGGCACCAGGACACCCTAGGCCGGAGGTCGATGATCGACTTTGTTGTCGTATCATCTGACCTTCGACCGCGTGTCTCGGACACTCGGGTAAAGAGAGGGGCGGAGCTGTCAACCGATCATCACCTGGTCGTGAGTTGGATCCGCTGGCAGGGGAAGAAGCCGGTCAGACCTGGCAGACCCAAGCGTATAGTGAGGGTTTGCTGGGAACGTCTCGCTGAGCCCCCTGTCAGACGGACTTTCAACTCACACCTCCGGGAGAGTTTCTCCCAGGTCCTGGCGGAGGAGGGGGACATCGAGTCCGAGTGGACCATGTTCTCTTCCTCTATCGCCAATGCGGCGGCTCGTAGCTGTGGTCGCAAGGTCTCTGGTGCTGGTCCCGGCGGCAATCCCCGAACCCGGTGGTGGACACCGGCAGTAAGGGATGCCGTCAGGCTGAAGAAGGAGTCCTATCGAGCAATGATGGTTCGTGGGACTCCTGAGGCAGCTGTCCAGTACCGGCAGGCCAAACGTGCCGCGGCCCGGGCTGTTGCAGAGGCAAAAACCCGGGACTGGGAGGAGTTCGGAGAGTCCATGGAGCATGACTATCGGTCGGCCTCGAAGAGGTTCTGGCAAACCGTCCGGCGCCTCAGGAGGGGGAAGCAGTTCTTTGCCAACACCGTGTATGGTGCGGGTGGAGGGCTGCTGACCTCGACTGAGGATATTGTCGGGCGGTGGAAGGAATACTTCGAGGTTCTCCTCAATCCCCCCGTCACGTCCTCCGTTCAGGAGGCAGAGGCTGAGGATGTTGGGGCGGACACTTCCATCTCCCTGGCCGAGGTCACCAAGGTGGTTGGCAGCCTCCTTGGTGGCAAGGCGCCGGGAGTGGATGAGATCCGTCCTGACTATCTAAAGTCTCTGGATGTTGTAGGACTGTCTTGGCTGACACGTCTCTGCAACATCGCGTGGCGATCGGGGGCGGTGCCAATGGAGTGGCAGACCGGGGTGGTGGTCCCTCTCTACAAGAAGGGGGACCGGAGGGTGTGTTCCAATTATCGTGGGATCACACTCCTCAGCCTCCCCGGTAAGGTCTACTCCAAGGTACTGGAGAGGAGGCTACGTCCGATGGTCGAATCTCGGATTCAGGAGGAGCAGTGTGGTTTTCGTCCCGGTCGCGGAACACTGGACCAGCTCTATACTCTCCATCGGATACTCGAGGGTTCATGGGAGTTCGCCCAACCTGTCCACATGTGCTTTGTGGATTTGGAGAAGGCGTTCGACCGTGTTCCCCGGGGTGTCCTTTGGGGGGTCCTCCGGGAGTACGGGGTCCGGGGTCCTCTGCTGAGGGCCGTCTGGTCCCTGTATGACCGGAGCCAGAGCTGTGTTCGCATTGCCGGCAGTAAGTCAGACCTGTTCCCGGTGCATGTTGGCCTCCGCCAAGGCTGCCCTTTGTCACCGGTTCTGTTCACTGTATTTATGGACAGAATTTCTAGGCGCAGCCAGGGGCCGGAGGGGGTCTGGTTCGGGAACCACAGGATTTCATCTCTACTTTTTGCGGATGATGTCGTCCTGTTGGCTCCAACGAACCAGGACCTGCAGCATGCACTGGGACGGTTTGCAGCCGAGTGCGAAGCGGCTGGGATGAGAATCAGCACCTCCAAATCCGAGGCCGTGGTGCTCGACCGGAAAAAGGTGCCTTGCCCTCTCCAGGTGGGTGGAGAGGTCCTTCCTCAAGTGGAGGAGTTCAAGTATCTCGGGGTCTTGTTCACGAGTGAGGGAAGAATGGAGCGTGAGATTGACAGGCGGATCGGTGCAGCGTGCGCAGTGATGCGGTCTCTGTATCGGACCGTTGTGGTAAAGAGGGAGCTGAGCCGAAAGGCGAAGCTCTCGATTTACCGGTCAATCTTCGTTCCCACCCTCACCTATGGTCATGAGCTTTGGGTAATGACCGAAAGAACGAGATCGCGGATACAAGCGGTCGAAATGAGCTTTCTCCGCAGAGTGGCTGGGCGCTCCCTTAGAGATAGGGTGAGGAGCTCAGTCACACGGGAGGAGCTCGGAGTAGAGCCGCTGCTTCTCCACGTCGAGAGGAACCAGTTCAATCAATCAATCAAAGTTTATTTGTAGAGCGCCTTTCATGCACAGGGCAACACAAAGCGCTTCACAGTCCACATCACAAATCATCACATAAAACAAACACCAGAATCACAATTAAAACATTAAAATCACACAAAAGATTAAAACACAATAAAAACAATAAAATCACACAAAAGAATAAAACCATTAACAGTTGAGGTGGCTCGGGCATCTGTTCAGGATGCCTCCTGGACGCCTTCCTGGGGAGGTGTTCCGGACACGTCCCACCGGGAGGAGGCCCCGGGGAAGACCCAGGACACGCTGGAGAGACTATGTCTCTCAGCTGGCCTGGGAACGCCTTGGGGTCCCCCCGGACGAGCTGGAGGAGGTGTGTGTGGATAGGGAAGTCTGGGCGTCTCTGCTTAGACTGCTGCCCCCGCGACCCGGCAACGGATAAAGCGGAAGAAAATGGATGGATGGATGGATGGATATAATTAAAGACCCACTCCATACATATGTACACTGTACTTTTAACTCTACCTATACAGTTGAGGCAATTAAGTAAAAATCATAATATTGTGTTGTATTTGTGTATAATTGCGTCTCTGTGAATGAGTCAAGCGATGGCATTGGCCAAAGGGTGTTTCATTGGGGAAAAGGGAGAAGCATGACTTTGAGCAGAATGACCGCCATATGGCAGAATAATTAGTATTGAAAATGCCCACCCCCTTGACCCAGAACACACTTGTTCAGAGGCCTGAGTATTGAAAGCCGTGGCCTGCTGTGAAGCAAAGGTGTGAGCAGGGAGAAATGTCTTTACATTAGTGATGTGGTTCTGAATAGAGCGGCAGGTCTCCCGGCCCCCGGCTTTTCACTCACACCAGAAAAACCACCAGGAGGGCGGCGCTGTGGGCACTTCCTCACCAAAAAGAGGATGTCCAAGAGGGCTACTTAATCATCCTCATTCTTAGGGATGGATTAACCGCTAACGACAAGCTTGGTGGCCATTACCTGCACCACTTCAGTAGGGGTTCAGTGGGAGGACTCACTTTTAATGAGGAGAGAAGTAGACTCAAAGAAGTCACGTCCCACATCCTGACTGAAGGTTTAAGGTGTAGTCGTGAAAGCAGCAGGTGTCTTTTTTAATCCTTACCTTCAATTTGCTGGTTCTTTGGGGAAGAAGGAGATTGTGGAGATTGGTTTTCTTGGCAAAGCGGCCTGGACTTGGAGTTCAAAAAAAGCAAAGGTTTGAAATCTCCCGGACAAGTTTTCATGTGAGACTGGAATCGGGAACATAGTAAAGAACCATGTTGTGGGACGTGGTGGTTCTAAAGGGAACAACAAAACAAAGGAACATATTGTGCTTAGTAACATTTTAGATTTCTGCTTTTATACATCCTCATTGCTTCTTTTAAGTATTTTTAAGATGTCTGCATGTGTAAAGGACATTTGTTTAATAATTTTGTTTTATAAGAATTCTATTATCTCAGAGCCACAACACTGAGAGAGGTTTTTCTTCTGTTGTTCCATTATTAACTTTGAAATAAAATCATATTTGGTCTTTAATATAAGAGATATAATGCAAGAAACTCTCCAGAAATATTCTCTTTCTTTTTCTCTCCTCAATTCCAATTAGATCTTTTCCTGAATTACTACCAAGAAAAAATACATCATGTCTTTTTGCACATGCAATGTCTGGTTTCCTGCAGTTTATTCATGTTGTTAAATCATTCATGTTTGTACGGAAATTTTTTTTTCCATGATTTGATTTAGTTAAGATAAAACCAGGTTTGCATCTTCACAAGTTCAACAGAGAAATAAACAATTGTTTCATTTCCCATACAGCTACTTTCATATGATGGTTAGTTTTAGAAAATGTTTTATTTTTAATTTAGGTTTTGAGCAGATCGAGCCAAGTAGGTCAATACATATAGTAGCTGCAGTACATTAAAAAGTCAATAGGTGTTATCTATCTATTAATGCACGGAATCTCTGTGTGTCTGAACTGGACTGTTTATGAATTCAGTGTGAGTCAGGGCTTAGATCTATGGGGCACTGGTACAAGGCAAAATAGACTCTTACCCTCGGCCAAAAATATAAATGTGGATTTATTCTTTTGATTCACACTCAATTGATTTCTGATTTTAAAACTCTAATAAAGTATTGATGTTCCCTTACTTAATAAATATAAAGATGTATAAGGTGTAATAGTAAAAAGCCATTTGGACAATATATGTATTAATTTGAGTGTTTGTTCACTCAAAAGTTGTCAGACAAATTAAAAAGTCAAGTTAAGTAGAAATACCAGTAAAGAAAATACTTATATGTATGTATACATCCAAAGAGGATTAGAATCCCCAGCATTGTGGCGCAATGTGTCCGATAAAGCAGGTTTGAGGCCTTTTACTTTTGCAAAACCCCTTTTGAGTGGGAACGACCAAACTGTATTAGGGGGGAGTTACCCAACTTTAAGTAATGTATGTCAGTTAAAAAAAAATACTTAGGTCCATTAAAACAATAAACAGGGCAAGTAAACGCTAAACTCTTCAAGTTTATTTCATCCATTCACTGGGGTCCTGAACTGAAAAGATTTTGGAATCACTATGAGAAGGGTTCATTTAAATAATGCATGAAGTCGCTGCTGCCCCCTTGTGATGAAACCCCAGACTGCAACCCTCTAACTTAACTGGAAAACATTTCATACCCAAAATGAAAAAATATTGTTTTCTTTTTCCATTTGCTATTATTAACACTAGAACTCCCAGAGCGGTCAATTTGACGGATTTTTGTATGGGTAGTATAATTACACCACTTAAGTAGGTTTTTGGTCTTCATAACTTTGTGACTTTTTCTGTTTCTATACATTATGTAGTTCATTTCAATGGAACCGTCAAAATGGTCAAACCGTCATAGTTTCAGAATTCAAGGAGTCCTAGTGTTAATGTGTTGCTTTTTTATGAAAGTTGTAGATTGGGTGAGAAACTTTTGAGGACATGGATCTGCTGAAATAAAAGCAGCAAACACTTTGTGCCAGTGACTCATTTAGTCAGTGGCCTTTCGGGAGCAAACAATAACACCCGGCTCCTGTTTGAGTTGGACTTAAGCGACATCTCAATACGATGGAAACAAAGTGCAGCAGCGGTTTGGGACAGAACAAGAGAAGAGAGAGGTGGAGTTTGTGTCTGTGACTCACAGAGAGGATCAGTTTTATAATCCAGGACCATCTCCTTTAAGTCCTTTTACTAAGATCTTTGGGATTTTAAGATTTACATTCTTTTGGTGCAAAGAGGAACACAGTTAGAAACAATATAAAAGGACACAGTGACAGGTGTTTGATCCCGTATGCCCACCGCCCATTAACTACAAGTTCGTAGTAAGTGAAAAGGCTGCCATGGCCCGTGGGCTGGAATCATCAGACCTGACCTTTACTGCAGGTCTGGGCATGCAAGACCTGTTACAAAGCAGTCAATACATGCACAATGCAATCAGATATGTTTGAGTAAAGTCACCATCTGCGATCGGGCACAGATACAACACAAACAGAAACTGTGATAGGACATCTATCTGCAGGAAACTAATACTCATGACCAAAATATGAAAAATAAAGGCAATGTCTGATATAATTATGCATTTTACAGGATGCTTTTACGAACACTCAAAGACACTTCACATGGAATATTTCATGAGCCACAGCTGCCCTGGGGAGGACTGGCATAAGGCCAATCTGTACAACCAGCAACTCTCTCTACCACATTCACTCACACACCAGACTCATACTTGACCAATCACGAGATATCCGAGCTCCACTGATGATAAACTAAAAGTCCTTCATCAAGATGCCACAATGGTCTTCTTCAGGGACAAACATGAAACATGTCTGTTTGTGGCGGATTTTGACAATGGAAGTTTGGCTCTTCTTGGTCTCTATACTGGTCACAGCATGAAAACACTACCAGAAAATACTTTTTTCCAAAATAGAGCAGTTCCTGCTAGTCACGTTAGACAGAGAAAATGTAAGAAGGCTGTCAAAAGATGTGTGAGAAGAGAGTCTAATAATTTTGACTTTCATGTAAGTAATGCTCTTCACAGAAATAGATTTTTTAATCTATAAATGAAAGATTAGTGGCAGAATTTAAATCCAAAATGTTGATGTCACACAAAGTCAGTGAGTGGTAGAGCCACCATTCTCATTTTCAGGGCCATTGAAAAGTGACAGCAAGGCACTGTCATCAGTACCATAAAGCCCTGAGTGCTTGTAGTAAACAGAGTGAATTGTAAACCACCTCATATGTTGAGTGTTTTTTACCAGGCAAAGAAGGAGTTACAATCTAAAGACGAGTATTTAAACTACACACAAAGCTAATGCAGAGTTAGTAGATTACATTAATTGACTTGTGTGGGCTCCTTTGGGTGACTGCAGACCCCCAGGAAACTGGCTGACCTCCTGGCGTCAGGCAACCCACACGCTGTTCCCAAACAGCCAGAACTGCCTAATGTCATTACTGGCCTGTTTGTGGTCAACGGCTCCCAGAAAGACATATTCAAGAGGCACAGGCAGATGAATATAGGAAGTGTATTAAAGTCGCAGATGGCCTGTGGAGGACAGAGGAGCTCACCTCGACACACGCTGATACACACACTCATGTACAGCCTCACATAGACCCTGTTAATGACACTGACCCTCAGTGACCCGCTGACAGCCTGAACCCAGACACAAGCGTGTCTGTGGCCCACTGTTGGAGGAACAGAGAATTCTTCACAGAACTGCTCCTCAAAAAGCCAGTCTTAGGCCCTAACAAGGTTAAACCACTGAAAAAGAGTGACTTTTTAAATCATGGAGATTTGTGTTTCTGCAGGCTGTAATTAGCTTTGTAGAGGGGATGAGGGAACATAGGCGAGGGGGTCTGTAAGAGGCAAAGCGGGGGACAACAACACTGGGCCACATTGTAAAGTCCAGCGGAATCAGTGGAGTAAATCTGATTATCAGCTCGTGTCAGAAGCCAGGCTGAGATGCAGCTTAGCATTCAGATCTACTTTCTTCTCTCAACAGTTAGACAATGATCCTGCTTTTGAGCCTCACACTGAGCCGCGGGGCTCGTCAATTCTCTTCCTCATTTTCTGACATTTTGAAACAACACATACACAATGACAAAAAGCATTTCCATATGGACACAAGACTTTGAGTACAACAAAAACAGATTTGATTGAAATTGTGTGATTGTATGTTGTCATATATCTATTTCAAGCATACATTAGTAGGTTATTAGGGCTATAACAAGTTGATTGTTTAATCACAACTACTGTAGTATTGCTGATTATTGAAATAGTTAGGGTTAGTCGACTAATTTAGTGATGGATACAACAACACTTAGATTTAAACAGGCTGAGAAGAGGTTTCAATACAGAGCGAGAATTACTAAACAACTAATTCTGGCCTATCTCTATGAAGATGTTCAAGTGGCATTGCTTGAGATTTGTTTTGTTAATATTTATGAAAAATTGCTTATTCGACATTTAATCTCTAGCGTAATTGAAATAATAATTACCCAACAAACTAATTATCAAGATGATCATTAATTACAACCCTCGTTGATATGGTTTAAATGGGCACTTTTACAGGCAAATATTACACTGCACATAAGGCTCATTTCCTGAGTAAACATATATAAAAGGGCATGTCTTGGTCGACTGCCTCTTGTCATTTTTGTTTGGGCTTAAACACATTGGAACCAGGACGTTTACTGTATATCATCCCAAACCCTCGGTGATGGCATCAGAAGGAACAGCCTGAATTAAGATCTGCGTCGGCCCGTCCCTGATGAACTTACTCGACATGTAAATGAGGCTGTAAAGACCAGCCGGCTCCTTTGTCCTGAGATTTACTTGTTTGTTTAACCAGAGGCCAAGACAGGAAGCTCACTCGCACAACTCTGCCGTAGTTATGGCAACCGCACTGTTAGCTGTGCATCCACTTCAGAGAAAAAGGGCAGAGGTGGGACGTGTCCGCGCTGAGAGAGAAGAAAGGGCCTAAAACTGACGACTCATTTACCATAACCACTCCCTATAGTTAAGATGGACATACATTTAATGGTATTTGACCAGTTTTACCTTTTTATGACTGAAATATGTATTGTGTTTTTATCACACAGGGGAGGGGAAGGTGGGGGGACAGGAGTGGGGGTTAAAAAACAACCAGATTTATTCTTTTTGAGGGTTTGTTGTGCTTATAGTGCTTGGTTGAACCTGAGCATCAAAAGTGACAAGGTAGAAAGCACAGCAACCATAAAGTAAACGAGGGCCGGTGCTTTGGAATGATAAGGGGTATTTAAGAAAACATGAGACTAATTAATATTGTTGATAAAATGTTTTAAACTCATTTTCAACATTTTGTCTCAAACCTGACTGATTTTTGAAACTGTAACGGTTTGTTCTCTGCTGTTTATATATATCCATATATAGACATTTTCGAAAAGTTGCATTTATATACATTCATTGTCTGTAACAGATGTTTTTGCTAAAATAACTCAGCACTTAAAAATGCCAAAACTGTTCACTGTGAGAAGTGTTGCGCAAGATATAAGCATTTAGTTACATCTTACTATTAATGTATAAATGTGATACAGTAGTTTATTACAGCCTCTAACTGACTTACACCACTTTGTCAACGTTTGTTTGAAAATGCCCAATTTGAGTATTCCATTTATTTTAACTGAAAGAAACATGGGGTTGGAGCTAATGCTAATAGGGTAGTTAGCCTTTAGGACATTTAGGAGGAGGATAACTACAAAATATCTCGTATTTTGTTCGGGAAAGCTTTGTTTATAGCCTTTGAATTTGCTGTTACATTAGGAAGAAAGTGTTTTATGGATTTCTGAACAAGTTATGGTTATGAGACAAAACTGGACCTAAGGAGGCTGAAAATTCTAATCTACAGACTTCACTAATTAGGCTGGGGGTTGTTACTTTTAAAATGAGGTAAAAGTTGCTCTGGTAGCATATCAGCTGGATGGGAAGGAGTTGATCATCTGTTTATGCTATGTACTGTATACCCAATTTATTTATTTGTTTATTTGACAGGGACATTGCACAATAAATGTATTGTTCAGACCGGATATAGCTACAGGCTAATTTTCATCCGTAGTCCCTGAGGCAGAGGCAACGGACAGCAGGTATACAGTGTGCAAAGAATTGGTAAATAGAAAGTATGAATGGCCTAAGTAATAAAACACAGGTAAAATACAACACCTCTAATCACACAGACACAAAACAATATATACAAAATATACAACACACAATTATGTACATCTGACTAATGACTACAGACTTGATTGTCTTTGAGCCAGTTTTTTAGGCTGAGTTTAAACTGTCCTAGTGAGCTACTCTCCCGCACAGACAGAGGTAGTGAGTTCCAGCCCACTCCTGCTTTGACAGAGAAACAGTTCTGACCAAATGAGGAGGACCTAAAGTTCACAAAACAGTCTCCCCTGGATGTGGCTCTGGTGGATCTGATGCTCACCTCCTCACACCTTTTCACAAATGTATTTAGTGGTGGGGGTGCCAAATTTAGGAAAATTTTAGTTTTCAATTGAGAAACTTTTATTCCTACAAAATACGTTTTATTTTACTTAAAATTGATATTAGTAATTTCATTTTTCAAAAAAGAAAAGCTGTAATACTTACACGGCGGTTATTTAGAGATCGTTCCCATAGCTTAGCTTTACTGACGAAAGACACATAGTTGGGAGTCTGAAAAAGAAAGTTATAAAAATAGTTGTTATATTTAGTTGTGTTCTAAACATTATGTGGTGTTAGAGGATCACTCAAATAAGGAGCAGTTTTTTAAGTAACTACTTGTGAAACTGGGGATTTCTTTTTAATTAAGTCTTCTCTCCCACGCACACTGTTCTCCATCTGCTCGCATTATCTGGCGATGCCCACGACTTAACAAACTCTCTTCTTTTCATCTTGTAGGTTCCTTCAGACAGTATGTTGCACTTATGGCGAGGGTGCAACAGAATGACCCCAAAGAGCGTGGCACTGTGTTAACTCATCAATCATGACAACACATCACCAGCCAAAACCTCGCAGTCAGCACAGCAGCTCATCCATCTCTTTTTGCATCTTGTGGCAGAATCCAGAAGCCCCAGAGATGGCCCACTCCAGGGAGCAAAGAGCAGACCCTCCCAGGATCCCCCCTTCATTGATGGGCACTAACCCTAACAGAGAGTGGGTGACAAGGGGCAAGAAGAATGCAAAACAAATGTGAACAATGGTGAAAGAAGTGCTTGAACATACACAAGATCTCCTCGTGCTCGCCTCGAACAAGAAAAGTATGTCCGGTACTGCTCATCGCGTTTAAATGATTAAACATTTAACAGAGAGATTTCAGATTGAATAGTCTCATAAAGTAGATGAAGCAAGCTCCTTTAATGAGTTGAAATAAATTGGTGCCTTTTAAATAAATAAATTAGTGCCTTTTATGTCTTTACTTGATCTATGATTTGGAAACGTGATCCTTCCGATTCTGAAGGGATTGCTGATCTTTTTCCTTGTCCACTTGCACTGATGTGATTAGTTTGGCTTATGACAGGTCAGATCCCCCATCTGCATATGTCCACATCATCACCTATCTTTGTCAAATCCAGTGGCGGCCGGCCAATAGAGGG